>CM043018.1:114193589-114363763 GCA_023690525.1 Holotrichia oblita
GGAACTCGAGAAATTATACTTTTTTTGACAACTTAGAAAACCTTTCTCTAATAAAAGAGATGTCCTCCCAGAAGCCAATTACGTTTATGTTTAACGTGAAAGGTTCAAAACTTTTGTAGATAGATATATGTGTTAAACGGCATAAAAGATCGATTTTTGATACTTATACATCACATATATTTCCAAACATGGACTTGTCTTAAGAAAATCAAATGATATCGTTGTAAGTCCGTGGATCTACATGAAATAATATTTACATAATAAAATATTATTGGAAATTTTACTGCAGAATTTTCTCGTCGTCTAAATAAGATTCGAATGCCCTTTAGATTAACCCTACCGTGAAGAAATCCAACCGTGCAGTAATAATATTATGTCAGTACGATGTCGGACCACTCCAATGGGTATTGACATATGGATAGTCCTACATCTAATACACGAAGTCATCCTTTCACGGATATCCACGTAAATTCTGTTAGGAACTCCGTTGTACGCAAAGGACAATTGCTATTGATGTCACTGTGATGCATCTTCTCGGGGTTTTGTCTTCGATAATAATATCTAGATGTAATGAATCGTATTTGGGAGTTTACGTATCTGCCTTCACATACATACATAGGTGGGTGCTTATTTAATACAATAAATCTCGTTATGTGTGTGTATCTGTAACAATCATTTTTTTGGGGTGACGAGTGGAAATAGTGGAAATGTAGGGAAATATTTCGGACTGGTACGACGTATGACAGTTCTTTTGTCGCTTTTATTTCGAGGTTAGCTATGCCGCTTTGTCTTTTTAAAATTTGACGGACATGTGTTTGTACACAAAGACATACCGCAAAATATGTAACGTCAACGATTTTACCCACTCTTCTTTGACTACAAAAAAATGTACATGTATTTATAGTAACAACGTCCACACGAGAGAACAAAAAGCGTCTGCCTTTCTTACCGAGTGATGCATGGCCTCTAGGTTGGGATCGGGAAAAAGACACAAGCTCGGTCGGCGAGAGATAACGTACTGCTTTATTAACATATAAGTACATAGGTGCCCCACACATGCGTGACTTGCTCCATCTATATACATATAACGCAACATATAACATACCACTATACAACATCTCCCTATCAATAACATGTACACATATATATTTATATATATATAACAATATACCACATCTTCCTAACTAACAATATAATTTGTATATAAACAGATACAATATAAACAATTAAATGTAAGATACAATATAAACAATTAAATGTAAGATACAATACACAAATAACACCGATTTAGTATTCCCTTCCAGATCTTAAAACACGTCTATCATCGGAATTAATATCTATCTGTGGTTGTTCAGAATCAGGTGATAGGTGATGCGAATTTTCGTCGTGATCAAAATATGGTTCAATATACCTTTTAATTTGAGAACTATTCCTTCTAAAAGTTTTACTACCGTTTGAACGTATAATGTATGAACGTGGTGTATTGCCCTGTTTAATAATAGTACCTTTCACCCATCTATTATCCTTCCAAAATAATACCTTATCCCACAGGTTGAAATCCCTCTTAGGTTTAGCTGTTTTATTATAATAATTTCTATAATTCATAATTTTATTCTGAAATTGAACATTAACCCCATCGTTTATCATCGGTTGCAACAACGCATCTTTAGTAGGTAATTTCGTTCTGCATCTCCTATTTTGCAATAATTGACTAGGAGTAAAATTTAAATCTTTCACTTGTGAATTACGGTATTCTAACAAACCTAATAAAACCTGCTGATCATTGGTTGATTTTTTAAGAATATTTTTGCATATGTGTACCGCTTTTTCTGCTAGACCGTGACCTTTTGGATAATTAGGACTGGAAGTTATAATTTCGAAATTATTATTATTAGCAAACTGTCTACATTCGAATGAATTAAAAGGAACATTATCACAAATTATGCTTTTGGGAATACCAAATCTAGAAAATACTTCTAACCAAGACCTAATGACTTCTTTAGAAGATTTATCTCGGATAGGTATCAATTCTATCCATTTTGAAAATAGTCTATTACTACCAAATAATATTTGCCTCGTAATTCTAAAATGTCACATGCTACCTTACTAAATGCTAACATAGGAATATCATGCGCAATTAGTGGTTCCTTAACATTTCTAGATTGAAGCATTTGACATAATTCACATTTACTAATGAAATTTTCAATATGACCGTCCATTCCAGGCCAATACAATAACTCGCGTGCTCGAGACTTGGTTTTACATATACCCAAATGAGTTTCATGAAGAAGTTTAAGCATGTCAGACCTCATAGATTGTGGCACAACAATGCGATCATTAAAAAATACAATATCATTGTCCACCGATAATTCATTTTTAAATTTATAATAGAACTTAACCTCATCTTTTACTTTAGTTTTACTGTTCGGCCAACCCGTTTTGCAGTATTGAAGTAAGTGACCCAAAACTTTATCATCCCGAGTTTCTTTTTGAAAAACTTTTATTTTTTCATCGCTAACATTTATGCTATGAATGACTTCAGTGAATGTCGTATCTTCTTCACTATTACCCGTTTCGAGAAAATGCCTAGAGAGATAATCTGACAGATTCATATATTTTCCCGGAATATATTCTAAATCGATATCATAATTTAATAACTTTAATCTCATTCTTTGCAACTTCCCCGAAGGAATTTTATGAATTTCTTTTGACATGATAGCAACTAATGGTTTATGATCAGTTTTCATCTTTATTTTTCGTGAATAAATATAATTATGAAATTTTTTACACGCAAACGTTAGGCCTAAAAATTCTTTCTCTACCATAGCATATCGAGTTTCTGCGTCCGACAGTGCTCGTGAAGCGAACGCTACCGGTTTATTATCTTGTAACAAACAACAACCCAAACCATTTTGACTACTGTCACTTTCTATTACAATTTCCTTATTTGGATTAAAAGCCGTTAAAATTGGCGCATTTCTTATACTATCTTTAATATCATTGACTACTTTAGTATGACTGTCTGTCCAACAAAAAATTGCATCTTTTTTTAATAAAGCTCTTAAAGGAGCTGTTAATGCGGCTAAATTACTAATGAAACTTCTCATGTAATTGATTACACCTAATAATTTCATTAGTTCTTTTTTTATTTTTTGGACAATCAATTTTATCTAAGGCTTTCAATCGCTCTCTATCCAATTCCATACCCTTATCTGAAAATATATGGCCTAAGTATCTTACTTCTCTAAGTCTATACTGAACTTTATTAGGATTAAACTTTATGTTAACCTGACGCGCTCGATCCATAACCCTTTGCAAATTTGCATCATGTTCTTCTAATGTACTACCCATTATTAATAAATCGTCTTGGTAAATAGTGATACCAGGTAAGTCCCCAAAATGGTCATAATTATATTTCATAAAAACTTGTGGCGCAATTGACAAGCCGAATGGAAGCCTTTTAAACTGATAAATATTTCCTTGAGGGTCCGAAAAACAAGTTAACAGTTTGCTTTCGTTATCTAATTCAATGTTCCAAAACCCACAATTATAATCTAAAACCGTAAAATATCTCATACCATTTAAAGTTTGAGACATTTCCTCCAAAGTAGGCATCATAAACGGTTCAGCCATTAGGTACTTATTTAACTCTAATGGACTCAAACAAACCCGTAAACTTCCATTTTTCTTCTCAACAATGACAAAATTATTGAGCCATTCCCCTGGCCTATCAATCTTTTCAATGATATCATTAGACTCTAATTCTTTTAAGACATTACCCAATTTACTTTTGATTTTTAAAGGAACACGTCTAGGAGGTTTAATTACAGGTACATAATTATCTACTAATCTTATTTTATATGGTTTAGAAAATTTACCAATTCCCGTAAAACAATCAATATTTTTTTTTATAAACCTATCTTTATCATTTTCTTCTTTTATGCTTGCAACCCTTTTAACTAAATTTAAATTCACACATGTATCTCTACCCAAAATAGGAATTTGTTTATCTAATAATATAACAAAAGGCTCTACACTTAGTTCATTCTTATACGAACATTTTAAATAAGTAATACCTAATGGCTTCAACTTCTGCCCACCATAGGCTTCTAATACGATATTGGTTGGTTCCATTTTTGCATTCTCATCTATTTTCTTATATATATCCACAGGCAAAACGTTGCATTCCGCACCAGTATCTAGTTTAAACTCGACAAAAACATCACCTATCCTGATCTTCTCAACCCATTTATTCCTACAAACAGAATTATAATTACTACCTTTAATAGAATGTACATATAAATTATCTGGACCGTCATCATTATCAGTATTCACAAAATCATCATTAATGTTAATTGATTTGATTGTTTTGTTTTTACAAGCCTTTGCAAAGTGATGTAGCCCTGAACAATTATAACATTTCTTATTATAAGCTGGACAAGATTTATAACTATGATTTGACAAGCATTTAGAACATTTTTTGCTAGTTTTACGAATATTTTTATTGACATTTACAGTATGACTCTTGTTATTTGACTTATGCTTATACTTATCTAATGTATGTAGGTGTGATGATGCTTCTTCCACAGCCTGTACTTGCTTTGTGTGTTCCCTGGCTAACTCCCAAGCTTTGCATCGATCAATCGCTTTCTGCAGGTCCAAACCTTCGACTTGTAGTAGTTTTTCTTGTAATGTTTTGTCTGCTATACCCAACACAATACGGTCTCGGATGAGTGACGCCTCTTGATCTTCAAATTCACATGATTTGACTAGTTTTTTTAAGTCGGTAACAAAAGTATCAATGGATTCTCCTTCCGCCTGGCACCTTGTATAAAACGTAAACCTCTCGAAAACCACATTCTTCTTAGGTATACAATAATTTTCAAATGCCTTTATAATCTTCGCATATAACTTTCGATCATCTTCGGATAGCCCAAATGTATAAAATAGTTGCAACGCTTCTGGCCCAATCGCATTTAAAAATGTTGCAACCTTAATTTCTTCGGTTTTTATGCTAACTCCCGCAGCAACAACAAATATATCGTAGGCTAACTTAAATCTTTTCCAATTTTCGTGGATATTACCATCGATGATCAAATTTTCGACCGGCTTAACAAACGTGCACGTGCCCGCCATTGCACCTTTTTAATTTTCCAATTATCCCGTTAAATCCGAGTCATCCACAATTATTTCGTATTTCTTTATTACTATTTACTGTGATGAATACTTTCTTAGCATAATTTGAGCACTTTTACATATATTTTGTTTAAATATATCTATATACGTATACGTATTCTTGTACTGACTGCGCCATGATGCATGGCCTCTAGGTTGGGATCGGGAAAAAGACACAAGCTCGGTCGGCGAGAGATAACGTACTGCTTTATTAACATATAAGTACATAGGTGCCCCACACATGCGTGACTTGCTCCATCTATATACATATAACGCAACATATAACATACCACTATACAACACCGAGATTTAGTAGTGACGATGCTGGAAAGAAATATTAATTTAGAAAATTAAAGTCTCTCCTCAGTGTTGAGCTGAAGATATCTACTCTCCTGTTGTTTAGTTAGTGTGCATGTTTACGGTGTGGCCGTCAGTCAGTCAGTCAGATTCTCTGTAAGCCATCATCTCGTCGCGATTATTATGCCCTGGCCGCTACGAAGAAAGAATAAAAGGAATATTAAAAAAGCACGCACGTTATCTTGGAGGAATTTTCATTTTCATCACGGGGTCCGCCGCCGCAGCGATTGTTGTCTATTTTGCTGCCGTATGTTGCCGTAATAATATAGATTTTTCTTCTTTTCGCTTGTGAAAGACCTACTGACATAATTGTAATAAAAGCAGGATAAATAACTGAGCACCGAAGCGGGAATGTAATATAGAATTATATCGCGGAGGGTATTCGGTTTTTTGCCATGTAAAAAAAAACGAGTGGTAACGTTTTCAATTAAAAGCAAATTGAAAACGAGGTTGTGTAAATATTTTGATTGCAATAACACTTGGTATTACTTTTTTAAAAGACGGGATGTGTAACGTAGCAGTAATATATTTTTCTCACCTTTAGGAAAAAATGTACAAATGAACTTGTTCTAATTAGTTGTTTCGTAGCAGGTGTTTCGAGTGATAGCCGCACAAGGGAAATGTTATTTTCCAATTGTAGCTATGAATCATTTAGGACTATCATTTGTGGTGCTTGCAAATACATCATTATTAAATACTTCGGTTTTATTTCTTCCTACTGAACTCCTTACCATTAACCGAAGTTTTCAATAAAGATTTAAGAATTAATGCGAATAGATTACAATTTCATATTGAAGAAAGTCTAGCAAACAAAATGCAGATACGTAAAACATAATAAATTAAAGAAGTAACAATCAATAGAGGGAATGCCAGAAAGGATAGCTAACAAAAAAGACGTTGGATAATTTTTTGATTGAAATTCGTATAGCATCCTTAGACCAACAGCAAAAAGTTTGGAAAGAAATACATAATACATAACAGTGAAATTTCAAGTCCAGATCTGAAAAATTTGAAATCATATTTTCATTATAATGGTATGATTATGATACTCAAGGTGAAGAATACTTCAATGAAAATGTTTGGCCTGCTCCTCAAAGTAATGACCAATATCTTTTGTAATTTTTTGCTCAAAACGAGGTACATTTTCTTTATAATATCGGTCTAAGTATTTCTTCATGGTTTGGAACCGCTAAGGAATCATTGACAATATCGGTGAAGTTGTCACAAGCATCTTTTTGCTGGCGATGAATTTTTCTTTTTTGAGTTTCTAGCATCTTATGATTTTAATCTGCCGGCCACCGAAAACGCTCTATTTTAATCCTCAACTACTATGGTGATAATTATTTACTTAACCACTGTGGCCAATCATATCTACCTTATTATCCAAAAGTAAACAGTTACGATTTAAGACATAGGTTTCTTTGATCTGGTCGTTTCTATAACTTGTAATTGGTTTGCTTCTTTATTATACATATTAACGGAAGTTATCGAAAAACAAACAAGCTTCACATGTTTTTATTGAAAAAAAAAAATCATATTAGAGCGTTTTCATTCTTTCTAAATATTTTAGAAACTACGTAAACTACCTTAATTGGAGATTTATACAATGCAATGGGCAAAAATAGAATTCGCCGTAAGTTTTGCAGATCAAGTAACACAGTTTTTAAATTGCAAAGAGCACAAGCCTCTTTGTAATCAACATAGTCAATAATAAATATAACACACGAACTTCATGCATAACGTGATAAGAAAAAAGACCTTGAAATTGTTTCCACTTTGGGATTACATAATAGACTTAAAACTATAAAAAATCATATCCATTAGTTTCTAGGGTATTTAAAAAATTACAATACGGTTCGGAAGATAAGCAAATATGGCTTGATATTATACACAGGCTAGTTTATTCTGTAAAGGAAAATATCTGGCCGGATCTCAACGGTTCAGCGGTAGAAATTTGGTGCCATCTGTTGGTGATTTCACTGTTAGGACTTTATACCTAGTTGAGTTCATGATATTCAGGTAGTGTTGTCTGGGTCTCTAGTTGCGAGTTGGCAAAATTGCTTGTGGTTCTGCAAAACGCGATATGCTAAACCAGATATTTAACCAAAATTGATTATGTTTTGAAATTAGATCGTGACATATTCCTTAGAAAACTGTATTGCATAGGGTTTGTACAAATTGAACAAAGAGTAATGAAAATACACAATCACGTGGAAAATATGATACAGGAACCTAAAATTGAAGAAAGAGTAAACGTTTTAATACAGGAAAATAATAAAAATAATAAAAATCTACATAATTTATAAAAATTTGCTATCATGAGATTACAATAAGGTTCACTGGAACGAAGAAGTGATCTATCTTACTGATTAATTAATATAACTTACGGCAGACTCAAGTTGAGCTCTAGCTAATCGAATCTGGCAAAAGAGATTTCAACCTGATAATTCTTGGCCATGTTTAGTGAACCTTTAAACGGCAGGACTGCATTATTCGATTGCATGTAGCAGCTACAGACCAACTGGCTTCTAACAGCTATCATAGAACGCCCCATTTGACATTTTTCAAACGTTTAGGCAGTTTAATCCTGGTCTTGGTACTACTTTCAAATTTTTACATAATAGTACGTGATGTAATATATTTTTTCAACATTATGGAAAGGAGATCATATCATAAATCAATATGGGAGTACCACAAAACAGTAACTATCCCTGATCTTTGCAGAAGTCGTGATTCATGAATACTTAATTTTTAATTTCACAAATTTTCCTTAATGAGACGTGTAAGGAAGAGCAAGGAGATTGATTGAGTAGATACACACATGCACTTGTTTATTGTTGTAAAGTTTTCCATAAAATTAAATTTGGTTCTTTATTCCATACAATTCTGCCTATTTAGTTTTAGATATCTTTCCACTTGTAGGTCAATAAAAGTTGAATGAATTAAAAATTAATTTATTCTTGTTTTATTTAGCAATTGCAACGTGCATGTACATATGTAAATAAACAAGATACAATGCCAAGCAAACTAAACTTGAAAATACAAACATGAGGACTTCAAGTCAAGGCAAAGCATGTTCCCTTACTCGTGAAAACGGTCCTGTTAGAACGAGCGAGGGTAAAATCTGAAGTTGCACAGAAGGGTGTACAGATTTTGGCTTTAGAAAACTCTTCTCGTTAGACTACTGGGGGTAGAGCGAAGTTACTCAGCAAATTGGAGTACTAAACAAGTGGATGTTAAAATAACGACCTAAGAAATCGAGGACATCGCTAAATAGCACCGAATTTAGATCGTAATCAAAATGAGTACTGTAGCAGTACTATTTTACTGTTTCGCAAGAAATTCGCATAATTTGAAGATTCTTTTCTTTTAGTATTAGCGTCGTTTTGGCCGTTTTTATACCCTTGTTTTTAGAGCGAACAACTTTTTAAAGTTATGAAACATGCTTTTCTCAAGGTAGAAATGATATAGTATGTCTCCCCGATCTGTCCGCAGCGTTGTTTGTCTCTTTTGCCTCTTTCTTCTTGCACATTCGTATTTTACCCAAGCGAAAAATAAATATAAAGCAAATACCTCGACAATGCTGTTTATGGAACTTGTCGCTGCTTATTTTCCCTTAACAGGAAAGCAATTCCTGTAATGGCTTGTTATGAAATATTTTTGAGACTCTTTTCTCTTTCGTACCTTTTATTTAAAATAATGGCAGCTAATATGTATAATTTTCTTTTGCTTTGTTGCAGGTATGTTTCCTCCCTGTGTTATTAATGGGTTTTTAAAGGCATCTAACTTAAGGTAAGGTATTATTATTGTAATAAATTGATTTAAAATGAATATCTAAGCTTCCTACACATTAATTTCGTGTTTATATACATATCCATATGTATATAAATGCACTCTTATGTTATTCTTAGATTCTTGTGACTATGCTAGGAATTGGTTGCCATTTATATGCGAAAACCTATACAATCTTGCGAAAACCTATACAATTTACAAACATTTACTCACGTAGACATCACTTCAGATATCAAAATGCATCAGAAGAACTTTAAATACCTGTATGATGTGTACGTGAGAAATGTTGGTGTACGAGACTTGGATAAAATTTATAGAGTATTGCAGGAGCATTCATTGAGCTTCAGAAATAAACGTAATATGGAAATCGTGCTTGTATCAGATTACATGTGTAACTAGACAAGTTTTTATTAATGCTTATACTGTATAAAAGAGGCGATTATAAAAATTTCGTTAACAAGATAGAATCATTAGTAACTCTTGGATTCTTCTCAACTTATTTCTATTGTTCGTTTTCGTACACGTAGTGAGTATTGATGCGCGATATTCTATACATGCCATAACATGAGGTATTGTATGTTTATACAGCTTTGTCTTCCAGAATCGAAACAATTAATAATTACTTGAATAGTGAAATTGTGAAAAGGCAAAGTTTAAAAATGAATTGAACAATGACCACCTTTGAAAAAGTCAATATTTTCATTGCGTTTTTCTAATACTATTATGAAATTTCAAAATCCTTCCACTACTTCTGGAGATGCTGTCAAATGCTTCTCTGTAAGGATGTCAGAATCCGTGAAGATGCCATACGAAACAATGCTGTTTAACGAAATCCTGATTGTGCTGCATGATCCACATATGTATGTACATACAAGTGAATGCAGTAAAAAATAAACTGGCAGGGTTTCGCATTGCAATTTTAAATTGACAATACTTGTTCATCAGCAGACTACAAGCTCATTATAGGCAGCTTTAAAAAGATTCCTAACATATTGGTCATTCACGATAATATGACCTGTACTTTCTTTGACAGCATTGGCACATTCTTCAAGTATTTTCATCCATATTAAATTTTCTTCTTCAATTCTTCATTCTTTTCCCATGAAACACAAATAAAGAGAGAAGAAGCCGGCCACCATTCATAATTATTGTTCTTTCACCCGAAGCAATTTGGTAACTTGCTATTTCTTTAAGGTATATGACTTGTGTGACCAGGAACTACTGAAATGTTAGTTCCGTCGTGGTCAAATAACTTTGAAGGAAGAAAATTTTATTTTAAATTGATGGAACTGATGGAAAAATTTGGAGTGACAGGCCAAAAACACGTAACAGAAATTTGTCCTCACTTTTTTTTTATTTTTTTTTTTAAATTCCTCTCGAGTTATTGGCAACTCTTTGACAGCCATGCCTTATGGTATCCTAGAATTTGTTCCTCAAGATATTTTTGAAACATTTAGGAAGTCAGTACATTTTGATTTCCTGCTTGCTGGAACAGAAACATTAAAATGAAAAATTAATCTCTCCTAGCAATTTTTATCAAATGCCCCTTTAACGTATTCTTTCTGGATGTTTCTGTTAGAGTTCCGTTTACCGTTTCATACTTGAGCCATTTCAAAATTACCTGAAACAAAATGTATCCAAATAAATCATATCTATTGTGAGTAGTGCTTTTTTTTGATTAACATGCTCCAAAAGCTAGTGAGAAATTTGACATATTTCACTAAAAAATATTGATCAAAGCATTTATATTAACCATAGTTACAATTGTGGCGCAATTGGTGAATTGCAGAAAAGCTAGTTTAGAAGAGATATTTTTTTTGCAAAAGAATTTCAAAAACTGAAGAACTTGTAAATAGTTGTGTTCTTATTTTTAATCCGAGATATATTTTTACTTGCAGGTCATGTATTTGAAATTAAAGTATAAGTGCTTGCATGTCGTAGTATAGATACATTAATTGTTTTTTTTTGCTTTAAGGACAAAGGATAATACTTCCAATCCCGAAAATATCAAGTAATCAATATCTATCGCATTTCAATATCATAATTAATTTTCGAAAATAAACTTTTATGTACCGTTCCAATTATTAGATCTACAACAAACTTCAGACAACTTAAGAAGGCGTTTACTTCCGTTAGTCTACGGCTAAACTAACATCGATAGCGGCCGGAAACAACTTCGTAATGACAAGTTCGCTTCGTAAGCAAGACCTGCCCCGTATCGTGCCCTCCCAAACAAGAGATCAGATTATATTAGATCACGCGTCATGAAGGGCGACGTAACTCTCTCTCTCCATAGCTCTAGCTGTCCCAATAGCACACGCACTACCTTGACTATCTCTTGAAGATCTCTACAAGGGTACTTTCTCGAAGTCCTTACACGATCCTGATGACTTGCTAATACTACCGTGAAGAAGGCGTTCTTAATCTATAGCATTTGCATACTTTGATGTCGGATGGAGAATCGGGATGGATCCTTTTAAACCTGGCGATTCTGAGCCAATTTACGTCTTACCGGTTAAAAGCGGAAATGCGCTGCGTTTGAAAATGATCTTTAGGAAAAAGTATATTTGAATATTTAGATGCTCGGTATTACTTGCAAGATATACGGGAATTCTCTTACAAGTAGATCTAGTTTTATAGAACTAAGACTGATATGTATAAAACGTATCGAGGTCATAGTAACTTATATTGTTGCATAAAATTTCGATACATTAATATTGAAGTAATAAACTTGAGCGTGTTCATCTAATATGTCAGAAGTAAGTGGAGATAATTCGTGTTATACATGGACCAGAGAGTAATGCTTGTTCTACAGTAAGTTCAGACAAATTTTTAACAAGTTTATATTTTTAATCAATAATGTAATCACTCTCCTTATCAACAACCTTTTTCCTTCCGGTCTGCATGTTCAAAGTCGGATGGTTGAAAATCAATTGGTTTTTTAAGCAAAATATCTGATGGTGGCATTTTCGATATTATCCAAATTTTTTACTGGAGTTTCATATAGGATTTGTTTGAAAAACAATAACTTGCATGTAGTGGAATATTTAACTTTATTTTCTTCGGGCAAATTATACGGGACCGAAACACCTGTTACTTTATCAATTTGCTACTATTCATGGATAATTGACCAAGATTGTATCTGAGAAATATCAAAATTACCGCGTCTGAACCACTTTTGGCATTTATGAACATTTAATGCACTTAGATGATCATTGAAAACGTGTTTGATACCAACTATGGCGCTACTATTTTCAAAAAGGATACAATGCAGGTTATGTACCTCTTCTGGCATTTGGCTGGCCATTTCCATAACCTTCAAATATCTTTGACACGACTTTGAAATACACAGTGAACTGCTGAATGGCAAAAAATATTGACAGGTGCAAACATGATATTACTTTCCGATCCCCCTAATGTTGTCCTGTAATCAATAATTTTTGCAAAGTGTAGATTCAGCGACGTTGGCAGCGCAGATGTGAGATTCGTTTGTAAACTTATGTTAACAAACATAAAGTATACACAAGTTGTAAATCAATGATATGTCTTTGAAAACTTGAATTTCTGAAATAACAGAAATATTATTCTTCCTCAGTACAGTAATCGATAGGGAAACTGCCTTAGAGCGCGATGTTGCTCGATGCTGTGCATTTGATAAAAGTAAATCAGAGCTGTAGGGAATGCTTAAAACATAATAAAGTTTGTGAAGAGAAGAGTTTACCCCAATAAAAGAATACAGGGTGTTCCATTTGAAATAGGTGAGAAAATAAACATTCCGAGTTATGACTCGCCCTGTATATAAATATTGAATACGCCGATAAAAAAATAGTTTCTGATGAAAGGAGATTATATTAAAAATATTTCTAGCGCAAATGAATTATTTTATGGGGAAAACGTAGTACGGTAGGATGCGCCAACTTTGTTATTAAATTCATGCAAAACTTACCATATCTTCTATATTATAATAAAGGTAAGACCTAGAAGAATCGGAATCAGTAAAAATATATAGGGTGTTCAATTTAAAATAAAGTAAGTTAGTTTACCCTGTCTTTATTTGACACCCTGTATAGTTAAAAATATTTTAGGTTATAACCCCCATGCGCTTCAACTGTTATCTTAATAAAATTTTCTCATTTCTCTTATAATACAGGACTAACTGGACTAATGCGCCACCCTGTACGTACATGTTTCACATTGACTTTAACTTGTACCAGCAACAGGTTGGTATATCTGTGACAGATTTCACATTAACAACAGATTTGCACGCTACATAGATTTTCATTTCTTTGAAGGGTTCCGATATAAGACCTTGGCTGTGTTCATAGGACAGCTATCTAGCTTTTCTAAATCCATTTCCTTAAATTATTTTTCAAGTTTTTGGAAAATCATAGGTAAATATCTTTGCGACTCTACCAAAATCTGAAAAATTACACCAGTTATTATATTATAGCCAGAAATAGCCCACTTTTGGGTGATTAAAATGGTTGCAAATGAGTCATCTAGGAGTCAAATTGGTGGACCATATACGCAGAAAAAACTGTAATCTGCATTTTCACACAACAATACAATTGTATGTACTTGTTTATCTGAGAGTTAAACACGTATATCTACATCTCGAAACCTACTCGATAGATATACAGAATACTAAATAATATTGATCTAAAACGAGATGTTGAATTTTGATACATTAGGGTTGCAAGTTTTTTGTCTAAGTTCGTACACTCTTGCATTAAACATTCAATTCTTCCAAACAAGCGAAAAAGAAAGAGCAATGGTGATTCAAAGAAAACTACGACAAATTTACCTTTTTTATTTAATAAAACAAAATAATATTTAACATTTGTACACTTAAATACTTAAAAGAACTTCTAAATTAAATTTTAGATGGCACCGTCAATTAGGCAAATTAAATTTTCAAAAATTGCTTAATTAGCAACGAAATAGAATTTGAAATTTTAATAAAGCTTAAGTTAAATTTAATTCATTAGTTATCTTAAAATTAGGTTGATAAATGTATGTATGAAATGGAAATATTCTTTCTACTTCCGAAGCTGATGGCAATGTGGATGACGGTATATTTTCTACGTCAGATCGTTGTAGAATAGGTGTGCTGATATCTTGGACAAAATTGTATAATATTAAAACGGGTTTATTCGACGATGATTATCTTCAGATCCTTTCACGACGATGGATTAACAAAGAGTAATTGTTAATTCTGGGCAGGACTTTCATTTTATACGAGCCTATCATCATTTGTTTATAAATTACGAAAAAACCATTATTAATTAGCAGTGGTTATTAACGGCCTTTCATTAATTGTACAGCTTCGTCGAAAACATCTGAATAGACTATTGTTTAGAATTCTGTGTGCGTATTTACCTTGATACAATGAGTTTAGTATTTTTGGTATAACAGATATTTTGGTAGTCCTTTGTACTATTATGGGCAAAGTTTGCGTATTCAGTATGAGCACCCAATATACTAACACAAACAGTTTTAAACCAAGACAAAAATTATTTCAGCATTTTCATTTCATCAATCAAAAATTGCTGGAACCATTATAAGCTTATAGTAAGAATGCTTTACATTTTTTTTGCGATTACGAAAAAGCCATTATTAATTAGCAGTGGTTATTAACGGCCTTTCATTAATTGTACAGCTTCGTCGAAAACATCTGAATAGACTGTGTTTAGAATTCTGTGTGCGTATTTACCTTGATACAATGAGTTTAGTATTTTTGGTATAACAGATATTTCGGTAGTCCTTTGTACTATTATGGGCTAAGTTTGCGTACCTATTCAGTATGAGCACCCAATATACTAACACAAACAGTTTTAAACCAAGACAAAAATTATTTCAGCATTTTCATTTCATCAATCAAAAATTGCTGGAACCATTATAAGCTTATAGTAAGAATGCTTTACATTTTTTTTGTTCAAAGTTCAATATAAATACAATTTTAATATGTAAACTAAATGTAATCCCTAATTGCACAGATTCTAAACGTTTAAAGACGAAAGTGAAAGAGGTGATAATGACAGCAAAACAGCAAACGTAGAAAGGATTTGGAACAAAAATGGAAAAAGTGTAACAAAAACAAAGACATTAAAAAGACTAAGCAACCTAGAACAGATCAGAAAAAATGTGTAAAAGTCTTTGTAGATGTAAATGGAATAATGGATATCTGGAGAGAATACTTCAAATGTTCGCTGACCACAGATGGATCCAAAAGCATGAACAACATTGACATTAGTACTATGAGCTAAAGAAGATAAGCTTCGAAAGTAAGAGCAACCTATTTTCCAGTATCTTGTATTTATTACAGATATAAGACTTCCATCGCAAGTTTCTTTACTTTGTGTAATTGATTGCTCAGTTGAATGTCTTTGCTTCATGCAGTGATCGTTTCCTTGCATCAGGTATCTGCACATATCAGTTTGAATAACGTTACTCGCTTTTTGTCAATTTTAAAACCCACTATTAAAATGTGTGATACATCCATAGAATTATTGATTGTCGTTCAACAAACAGCAGTATTTAGTTCTACACTATTTAGTGCTCAGGTAAGATTATTTTAAAACATTTGCTTTTTATGCAACTGATTTTGATATTTTATACCGATACCTATTTAATAAAAGATAGCTGTGATAGAAACGTTGTTGATTCCAACATCCTCAATTACAGCTATACTTCAATTAAAATATATAACAGGGGACACCTTCTACTGCAGACCAGTACTCATCCCATTCCGTACAATCAATTGGCTTCGTTTACAGTCAAAAATCCTCGCTTGCACATCCACTAATAACGACCATCTTCCTACTAGGCCCTCTTCACGATCCGCGTGAAAAACATGCAACCCAATTCGTTCGATTCTTTCTCACCTATGTATATCTCCTATGATGAACAGTAAAAAAGAGCGAAACGTTGCTACTCAAGTATTGATACTGCTTAGTTTACATAGATAGAGAGGTATGTACGTATCTACTATATACTACCGTATTGATTTGCTATCTCTAGGCGATAGTGATAATGATGCTTTCGCCCGAATTCATTTCCGGTACTTGTTTAAAATTCCCCGGTTCTTTGTATCGGATCTTAAAAGACCAAACGGTAGAGAATCCTTCGAGATTTGCTGCTGACGTATCTTCTACGATGAGTATAAGAAAAAAATATAAAAAAGGATTAGTGCTATTGTAGTCGAAGGACTGGAGTTGTTTACAACGCTGCTTCGTCCTGAAGGAGGTACGAAACAAGTTGGTAATAGCAGAACAGGAACTGAGATGAGCGGTGTAACGTTTTGGCGTTTACACTCTTTTCATAAATGTTATCTTATGTGTTTGAATAGTTTTTGCAATAGGCGGAATATTCTTTCGTATACATAGTTTATTTTGAAAAGAATAATTTTAGAAAAGTATTGCCTTATATGAAACTGACTGTTGTAATCTGTTGTTGTTTCGAAATAACTACATACGTTTCTATAGATAACTACTAAACTATTCTGAAAGATGGTTTAGTTCATATTAGTGATTTAGAGCGTAAAAAAAGTTTTCAGTTTAAACTAACTATTACTATTCACTAAATAAATAGTTTTTTTTATAATTCCCCCATATAGGATTAATGATCTGTACCTAATTAAGGAAAAATTAACATTGGCGTCTAATGTAAAGCACCTCTGAATCACTCTCGACTAAATACGCATATTCCGATCTTATCCCAGGAACATGAAGCCATCAAAGCTTCCTGTAAATATAGAAGAACGTTGGGGTCAAATTGGGAATCTTCACCAAATGTGACCCATTGAATATATGTATAAGGGAATGGTTGTGTCGATTACTACATATTTACATATGTGTCCTTTGTTTGGTGACTATACTTAAATATAAGTGTCCAAAAATTAGTCAATAGTTTGCAATGGTAGGTTTGCTTGGGTACAACGGCACTAGCAAAGAAGGACGCAGACTGATGTCACAACAAGAAGTAGAACCAATCCGTGAAGGGCTCTCCTCAAGTATTCAATTCACCTTACGTCATACCATACTGAATATGACGACGGATAAGATACAAAAGCCTTTCTGTTCTGGAGTTTTTACCAAGTGTTCTGGAGTTTTTGGCCAGCATCTCCGAATAGGAAGAAGTGGGGAGTGAGGTATCAAAGGTTGGAATTTTAGATATTACAGGAGATTGTCAAACAGTGAGTACTATTTAGTGAGAATAATTTATCTACTTACTTTTCTTTATGGCAAATTTTAAGACAAAATCAACTTCAACCTGTTCGTCTTCAGCGACTGTGTTATTTTGCACAGATCAAGTACTCTCACTGAGAGCTGGTCGACAAAAATAACAGTCTAATTTTTTATCAAATACTCTATTTACCATTCTTCTCTCAATTGATAAAGACCTATATTTTTTAACGATGCATTCGAGCACCTTCTATAAGTCATATATTCTTCTATATAACTTATTTTCATAATTCTTTTCAAATTTAATATAACGCACTTTAAAAAAATGGTTCACTTATGATGGACTTTTCTAAGTGCAATATCTTATAGAAGCCTGTTTGGTTAATAGATGACGCTGGGAGAGCTACTCTTGCGTTGGATATTAGGCAAATACCTTTTCATTTGATGTATAGAGTTTTATCTGGTATTCGAGAATTATTCATATATTGTATTGATGAGGCCATCGAAAGCAAAAACACAGATCTGCATTGATTATTTTATAATGTCAAGTCGATGTATCTTCTAATATCTTCAAATAAATACAATATTATTTATAAGTTTGTGTTATGTGGTGGTGTCAGTGTCATTGTATGCTCTTGTCTATTCGATAAAGTAAAACTTGCAAAACTTTGACATTTCGTCCGGATATAATACTTATTATTATTATACTTCATTAATCTTCCTCCTTTCCCTTATTCTTCTTAAATAAGTAGGTACCGTTGCTAGTAATATTAGTCGTCATAAAATCATACTCTTCACTTAGGTTTAAAAATTGTAAGTGGGATTCCCTCTATTTATTCATAGAGACTTGGTTTATTAATTGGCAATTTTGAATTAACATTTGGTTTAATTTTTTCATTGTCTTTTTCATGTACAATACATTTCTAATTCGTATAAAATCGAATAGAGATATCTAATAATTATTGTGTGTCAACTCGAAAAGCTTATTTTCCATAAACAAATATACTTACATATATCCATTATAGAAATATTTTAGTACGAATGTCGTAATATTATTATTCTTGTCAGTACTCTTTATAGTATTTACTCAAGTCGTGTACACAACTTATTCACTGAAGATGTGTCTGTGTGGTAAACGAGTACGTTTGTGCTGTTCCTGCATTATTTTTAGCCGTCGCCTTGTAATTTTAATGACATCCTAATGGCGTGTCAACAAGTTGGCGTTGGACACATTTATATCTCCCAACTGCGGCGCGATCAAAGACGGAATATTGAAATGAAGTCCTCTACGGAAACATCTGAATTGAGACGTATACACATGCACAGAGACAAATTTGAGATATTTGAAATGTGTCGTTGGTCATTCTTTTATTGTATAAAAGATTAGGTGTAAGCTCGATAGTACATATGAAACATTTATAGATGAA
Organism: Holotrichia oblita; assembly: GCA_023690525.1. Classification (NCBI taxonomy): domain Eukaryota; kingdom Metazoa; phylum Arthropoda; class Insecta; order Coleoptera; family Scarabaeidae; genus Holotrichia; species Holotrichia oblita. The sequence goes on from CM043018.1 coordinate 114,212,524, forward strand.
ATCCTAAGCATACTTTCTCCAAAAATAGTATTTCAAGAGATTGCAATATTTGTTTGATCATGCATCGTGTTGTTTTTCTATTACCGCTTGCATGAGACTTCTTGATTGTATAAAATTAATAACAGGTGAGAGAATGAAAGATTATTTCTGTTTAGAATGCACATTTTCTTTATGAAACATATAAGTAGATCTTAAATTACTTCACCATCTAGCAATTAAATCGACTATTAACCACAGTTAAAATAATCGATTCGAACAGTAAGTAACTAACCGCAAAGTCGGTCATTAGGAAGAACACGATAACAAATACAAAACCTGAAGGGCGTCGTGACCCTTATAATGACGGCGCGGTGGTTCGTTGAATTGACTATCAAAGGTCATACACTGGACGCCGGTAATGGCGCATAGTCAATGTCATGTCTCGTTTTACGAGTGCGTCGAGGGCACTCTAAAAATTTCAACCCGCGAAAGTGGAAAGGTCTGAAGTAGGCGGTTGAGCGTTACTGAAATTTCGCAAATATTTCAGGGTGTTGGGCGCATTTGATTTGGTTTATTTAATAATGAAACGGCGTTGAACAGGTATGCTAATCAAGTGAATTTTAAGTAGTGCTTAATGTACGATGCGAAAACGGCAAAAGGTTCATGATACTAGTGTTACGGAATTCTTAATGACAACTTAGAACTTTGTTCTCGTTTAATTCGATTTTGTATGTGTATCGATGTATTTTATAATAAATATATTAAAAAAGTTGTTTCATTCCCTTAATGAGACGCAACATTCTGAGTTTTGTAAAAAGTTTGCTTATTGTTAAAAACAAATACAAGCAAGAACATGGAACGACACCCTTACTGTTCTACTTGATGGTGTATGTTGTCTTATAAACCATAACCACCATAACACCATTGATTTCAAAAAGTGGCTTTGGAGATATGTAGCATACTTATTCCTGGAATCAGATCAAGTAGAAGCAAAACAAGAAGGGCAAAAAGCGATACAGATTAACATGCAATAAGATATTCACGCTTACTATTAAAGAAAAAGAAAAGCAAAGTAGTGAAAATTAATTCAATAAATTATCAATATAAACTGTAAAACTAAAAATATTAACATTGCATTGAACAGATGCAATTCATTCGATAAAGAAAAAGATGATAAACTAGCTTAGATTCTCGCTGCAAGAAATTTCAGACGATGTCATAGCTAAATTTCTACAATATTGGTCAATATAAAGATCGCTTTAGATAGTGTCTTCGGTATTAGAAAAGTTCAGGAACGTTTTAAAATAAAATAGGAAAAATACATATGTATGTTAGTCCGACTCCCTGATTTACTTAAAACCATTTCTGGAAATGGCATATAACACATAAATAAGGAAGAAAAAAGCGAAAAATGTAAAATAAAATACAGTAAACTAACAAAACTACTTTGCTACAGGTTATCAACACTAGTGAAACAGCTTTTAATAAGAGAAACAAAAAGTTGAGCTCCCTCTTTCGTTTAGTTAGTGTTATGTGCTTCTCATCGTAACAGCACAAAATGAGAGTATAAGGACTTACCGAGTATACAGGGCAATCCAAATTAAGTGTTCACCATTGGTAACTTTGTTATTATTAAAGATACAAGATTGTTTAAATTAGCAAACTTGTAGTACTTTTAACGCTCTTTAAGATGGAAGAATACAAAAAAAACGAGCAAATTTCAAATGGAAATCTCTGTATATTATATCATTTTCTGCTAGAAGTTTAATATTTAAACAAAAAATCTTATAAGAAAATTTTTACTGGGATTAAAAATACTTGAGTTATAATAAATAAACCAAAACAGCTAAGTCAAGTGCAGCTCTATGTATCTATGAAAACGACGATAAGTCTTTCTACCAAAAGCCAAATATTAGTACAGTTTATTAGTTTTTCACTCATAAGTTTCGTTGTGCTAGATATTAATTTGACAAAAAAATGATGTTTCCACTCCGAACACAACCACATGAGCAATATTTTCTGAGACTGTACGGAAAATTTAGAGGCAATGAGAGTGTTTTTGCCAAAACAAGGACAAAAAGGACTTTTATAAAAAGCGAGGCCACGGAAATTGCAGTTATCGCATATTTTGAAGCCAACCGTGAGAAATCCATACTAGATCTTGTCAAGGAATCTGATTTGAGTCACGGTACTGTGCATAGGATTCTGAAGAAACACAAATTCATTCCTTATAAGTACAAACCAGTTCAGGTTTTTTTGCCAGGAGATCCAGAGAGAAGAATGTTTTTTTGCCACTGGTATCTTAACTTTTGTCGCCAAAATGTAAACAACTTTCGTTATATTTTATTTATCCCACGATGAATCGAATTTCTCAAATTCTGGAATGTACAATAAAAAAATTATCATTACTGGTCAAAGAAAAATCTTCTTTTAGTACATCCAAGACGCCCGTTTCAGTCCGTTTCAGTTTTAATGTTTGTTGCGGTTTAATTGGTTCAAGGAATATTGGTCCTTTCTTTTACGAGGGCACTCTAACTAGTGAAAGGTACATAGAATTTTGATGGATCTGGATCTCATAAGTAGACAGAATCTGCATTTTCAGCAGGATGGCGCACCTCCGCACAACTACAGAGGTACTCATCAACTTTTAAATACTATTTTTAACCGGATCGATTTGCCATTCACTGTTGGGAGCAAAGTGATTAACAGCGCGGCATCATAAAAGGCGATATGATGCTGTCACAAAGCCATTTAAACACAACTTACACACACTAAACTACACCGCAAGAGTTGCATTGATAGCCAGACAAGTAATACAGCTTACGGAGTCACTGCAACTAAGCATCCACCACACATTAGAAAAAAAAAAAAACACTTCATGGATAGGAACAAATGGTCCTATTCAGTGGCCTCCCCGATCGCCAGATTTAATGCCGCTTGGTTTTTTTATGGGGTTATTTAAAAACCCAGATTTATAAGCAAAGGTACGAAAAAGTGAAGCCCCTAAAGATTGCAGTTAGTGAAAAGATAAACCAAATAGATGGTAGGACCATACTGAAGGTAGTTCGAGAAGTTCGGAAGCGTGTACAAAAATGTATTGAACAACAAGGGAGTTTTTTTGAACATCTATGAAAAAATCAGTGATTTTTATTTTCTTTTAATGATAAGTTTATATATAAAATAAAGTTTATAAAACTTATTTAGCTGTTTTTGTTTATTCATTATAACTCAAGTATTTTTAATCCCAGTAAAAAATATCATAAGATTTTTTGTTTAAAAATTAAATGGCAAACCCCGAAAAGAAAGAGCGTTAAAAGTACTACAAGTTTGCTAATTTAAACAATCTTGTATCTTTAATAATAACAAAGTTACCAATGGTGAACACTTAATTTGGATTGCCCTGTATAGTACATACTGTGGGTGTAGTAAATTTTTGCAGTCATTGTAGTCCACTAATCAACAAACGCACTGACACTTAAAGTCAGATTTATAGTTCGTGCTTGAGGTTGTGACGATGCTTGAGCACACGATTTTGACGTAAATGTCATTACCAATGTGTTCAAATCGCGGGTTCAAACATCGGCACAATGCCAAGCACGAACTATAAATATGTACTTTCTTTCTTTGGCTGTATTTTATTTTGCAGGTTCTTTCTCATTTTCTTTGTACACATTTAAGTTTTACTGTGGTACTGTTTCTCTCAGACAGCATAACACGGTGCATTTCGGGAAACATTCTTTAACTCTGGTCGTCGAATGCTTGGTGCTGATATTTAATTTAAGTCATTTCTTTTAAATCATACATGAAACCAATACGAAGATAGTTTTTGTAAACATCATCAACCTCAAGCACGAACTATAAATCTGATTTTAAGTGTCAGTGCGTTTGTTGATTAGTGGACTACAGTGACTGCAAAAATTTACTACACCCACAGTATGTACTATACAGGGCAATTCAAATTAAGTGTTCACCATTGGTAACTTTGTTATTATTAAAGATTGTTTAAATTAGCAAACTTGTAGTACTTTTAACGCTCTTTCTTTTCGAGGTTTGCCATTTAATTTTTAAACAAAAAATCTTATGATATTTTTTACTGGGATTTTTTTTTTTTTTTTTTTTTTTGAGTGAAAAAAAATGCCTTAACGCACCATCAGGGACGAGACCCGTCCCCGGTGTGTGGGGCTCGCACCCACTAAAAAACCTCACTTTGTCAGGTGTAGAATCCATCCCGGAACCGCTGGTCGCATTAAGCCTCGGTCGGCTGCCTCCATTGCTTGGGTCTCTCTCTTCTTCTCTTTCAGCACCTTCTTGACGAACGTGGCGATCTTCTGCCAGTGGTCGTGTCCGGACAGCATCGTTTGCACGACGTTATCCGGCGTTAGAGGTCCTACTTCGTCTTGTAGAGCGTCCCTGTAGTCACTCCACCTCTCGCATTCGAAGAAGGTGTGGTGAGCATCATCGTCCGCAGAGTCGTGATACTGACATGTCGCGTTCTCTGCTTTACCCATTCGAGCCAGGTATGCGTTGAAATACCCGTGTCCGCTGAAAAACTGGGTGAGGTAGTAATTTACCTCGCCGTGGTCTCGGTTCATCCACTCCGTGATGTTGCGGATGAGTCTGGCCGTCCACCGTCCTCTCGTGTCGTTCTGCCAGCGCTCTTGCCAACGTTGTCGTGTGAGCGCTTTAGCGTCCGCTCTTGCTTGTCGCGCACCGACGTCTCGTCGTGTCTCGTAGACTCTCTTCTTTTCTTGAGCCAGTAAGTCTATCGGGGTTACTGCGATCACGAGCACCGCCGGTTCGGAAACCGTACGGTATGCGCTGGCGATCCTGAGTGCTCCCCGTCGCTGTACTGAAGCCATCCGCTTTCTGTACTTGTCCTGCCGTAAGGCGTCAGCCCAGATCTCGCTTCCATACAACAGTATGGAATGGGTGACGGTCATTAGAAGCCGGCGTTTACTCGCCGTCGGTCCTCCTACGTTAGCCATTAGTCGGCTCAACATCGTCGTTACTTTAGCGGCCTTATCGCTCGACGACTGGATCTGTTGCCAGAAAGTCATCTTGCTGTCGAGCCGCAGTCCAAGGTACTTCACGGAAGTTGTAGTGGTTATGACTTCCGTATCCACCGTCATCTCGATCTCCTTAGGTATTCTTCTCCTGGTCAGTAGAACGACCTCGGTCTTCTCCGTTGCCAGGGTCAGGCCGTGTTCGTCCATCCATGTGGTGACTCTTCTCATAACCTGGTTGAGCCTTCTCTGGGCATCCGCCTCGTCACGCGCTAGGATGACTGCCGCTACGTCGTCTGCGTATCCTATCAGATACGCATCTTGCGGCAGCTCCATTCGGAGGATCCCGTCGTAGGACACATTCCATAAGTCGGGGCCCAGTATGGAACCCTGCGCCGCTCCTGCTGTTATCTTCTTCGTGCACGGCCCGCCTGCTGTGTCGTAGACCAGCTTCCTGTCGCTAAGGTAGCTGCGGATCATCCTAAGTAAATAGGATGGCGTGTCGAAAGTGTTCTGCAGGGCGTCCAACATGACATCCCATCTCGCCGAGTTGAAGGCGTTTCTTACGTCCAATGTGACGAGCATCACCAGGGGTCTCGAGTAATGATTTCCTCGTTGAGCTGCTTCGAAGGTTTCCACTACCTGCGCTACGGCGCCGACGGTGGAGTGTCCCTTCCTGAAGCCATGCTGTCTCTCGGACAGGCCTCCCGCGTCGTCTATGCTGCTCTCCAGTCGTGTCTTGAGCAGTCTTTCCAGTAGCTTGCCAGCCGTGTCCAGCATACATAGCGGTCTGTATGCCGATGCAGTGGTGGGGTCGCCCTTGCCTTTGCTTATCAGCACTAGTCGCTGTACCTTCCATCTCTTGCAGAACGCTCCTTCTGTTAAACAGCGGTTGTACATGTTCAGAAGCAGATCTGGGCAGACGCGCGCCACTATCTTGAGAGCTTCCGTCGGAATTCCGTCGGGTCCAGGTGCCTTCCGGTTTTGTAGGGAGTTCGCCGCTCTTGACAGTTCATCTCCGCTAAAAAGCGGGATGTCGTTCAATAGCTCGTCCTCCATTTCCGCAGTTCTCTCCGGATGGGTTGGGAACAACGTGTCAACGATGTTCCGCATCCGATCTCGTTCGAGGACTGGATTCGCCGTCTTCGTCGTAAGCTTCTGCATGACGATCTTGTACCCAAGGCCCCATGGGTCGTTGTCAACGTCCTGCTGCAGCTCCTCCCACTTACGTTTCTTGCTCCTGTAGATGGCGTTCTTGAGATCTCTCTTGGCGTTCCTAAAGTCCTCGGACTCTAGTTCTGCCGCGTTCGGATCTCGTCGTCTCACTCTGGTTATTCTCCGCCTCAGCTGTAAGCATCGTTTCCGGAGGGTTGCAATCTCGTCGTTCCACCAATACGCAGTTCTTCTATTGTGTTTCCTTCTCCGCGGCATAGAGGCGTCGCAGGCGCGACGTATGAGGGCCATGGTCGCGTCCGCAATTGTCTCCGCCGAACCGGTACATTCCATGACGGCATCCTTTCCCTGAGCGATTGCATGAGCCAGGGCGTCTTCATCCAGCTTCGCTACGTTCCATCGAGGACCGGGCTGAGCAGGATTTCGCTTGATCGGCTGCTGCCTCGTCACGTGGTAGCTTATGTACTGGTGGTCACTTCCGGTGTAGTCCTCCATGACTCGCCAGTCCACGATGTCCCGCACAATGTCCTCCGAGGCCAATGTGATGTCCGGTATCGTCTCTCCGTAACCTGGTCTTCTGAACGTGGTAGTGTCTCCGACATTTACCACGCTGAGTCCGAGTCTGGCCGCCATGTCCAGTATACGTCTTCCTCGTGAATCGGTGTTTTCCATACCCCACTCCACGGCTTTGGCGTTCACGTCTCCTCCTAGAATAATGGACCCTGCCATTTCTCGAAGGTCATCTTCCAAGTTGTCGAGCTTGCCCTGAAAGTCCGCTATCGGCTCGTTGGGCGTGAGATAGCAGCTCACGTAGGTGATGGTGCCGCACTTTACCCAAACGTATCCGTTTCGGGCTCCGTGGTTGTCGACGATGACTGTGTTCGTGTCCGGGATCCATATAGCTGCAGTGCCGAGTGTGTCCCTGTACCACCCGGTGCATTCCTTATCCCGGTATTGCTCACTGATAAGCAGCAGATCTACTCCGGTGTCCAGTTGTAGTTGGATGAGGAGGTCGTCTGCTGTTCTGCTTCGGTGCATGTTGCCTTGTAGGACTCTGGTCATTGGCTCTTCTTTGCCTGATCTAATGCCTTTCTGAAGGAGGGACATGCGCCGGATCCAGGGACGTGGCTGCGTGTCGCGGTGTCTCCCGTGCAAAGGAAGCATTTTGCGTTGTTTCTGCAATCCTTCCGTTGGTGGCCCTTTTCTCCGCAGTTAATACAAAGGCCTTGGGTTCTTCTGTCTGGTCCGGTACAAGTAGCCTGTCGATGTCCGTAGCCGAAGCAGCGGAAGCACCTGACGACTTCTACCCTGCGTCTTATTCTGCTGTTTATCCAGCCGATCTTTATTCTCGGTGCTTCCAGCAGCTTCAGGGCTTGACGCTGGCTCAGTTGGACGATAGCCATTCTCAGCCCTCTGCTGTTCGCGTTGGTGAGGTTAATCTTCACGTCGGCGTCACTGACTCCTAACTTTGCTTTGACTGCTGCGCAGACTTCCTCCGATGTCGTCAAGCAGTCTAGATCTCTGAATTCCAAAGACTCTTTGGGCTCTAGAGTGCTAATGTTAGCCTTCTCACCCAGGATCTTCTTCAGCGCGCTACTGAAACCTGCAGTATCCTTGGTGCTGGGTCCTAGTTCCAGCAGCATATCTCCCGCACGTGTTTTCCGGACCGCTTTAATCTCGGTACCCGTCTCTTCCGGTTTCGCGTTGCTGCGTAGTTCTCGCAGTACTTCGGCGTACGACTTTCCTTGTGCGGGTTTTACAAGAAGCGCATCTAGTCGAGGCTTCGTGTTTCGATTCTTGTGTTTGTTCTTCTTCTGCTTTTTTCTGTCGGTACCGTCGTCCTTGCTCTGACCGCTAACTGTCTTCTGCTGCTGTTTGCTGTCGGCTTTTGCAGCCGCCTTCTTTTCTTCTTGGGCTTGTTTTCTTCTGCCAGCCCGATCCTTCATCCATACGTTATCGGTAGGATGCGTTTTCTTCTTTTCTACGATTTTGTTGGCCGTAGCAATAGTAGCTTGTAGCGTTGTAGGTGCTGGAGCCTCTTGCACGCACTCGCGTGCTTGTACTTCGGCTTTCTTCCATCTGTTCCTGCAGTTGGAGATCATATCCACTGCTTCTTCTAGCTCCTTCAAGCCGTTCTTAACATCCATGGAGACGTTCTTCTGCCTGCCAATCGCTGTTTTCATCGTCTTAATGACACTAATGCATTTCTGCAGTTGCTCTTCTTCTCGGCGCCGAAGTTCGGAAATCAGTGCGGTGTCATCACTGTTGTCTCCTGGTTGCACAATGTTGAATGTCGTCAGATCTATTGTGACTGGCGACCTAACGTGCTGCGCCGTTGGTGTTCTGAATGTACCAGTGGGACTCTCTTCGACGTTTTTCTTCGGTGTTCTCTGGTTTAATAAAGTAGCCATGATGAGTAGTTCGCCAGCGCTTCGTGTATGGAGGGGCGGGCCGAAAAAATCAGGAGCGGGTATACCCTCGGATCCTCGGATCCTACCCCAGTTCCTGAGGCCTGACCTTCGCTTCACCAATCCCGGAATACACGGACGGACTGGAACTCGCCCGGGGCAATGCAGATTCCGACATCTTGCATCCACCATACACTACCTGATCAGGGCCCGAAGTGGCTGGTTCCTCACAATGCGTCGCGGATCCTCGTCGGCAGAGCAAGCTCACATCAGCCTACTCCCCAGCCGGATGAGAAGACCAGTCGGTTCGTAGACACTCCCGGAGTCGCCGCAACGCTTGCCGATCTGCACCTGGGAACAGAAAGGTAAGGGAAGAGGAAGGGTGGGGGTCAGCGGACAGCTGGCGTCACTGGCTGTACCGTTTCCGCATACGGTAGCGGCACTGGGGCCGGCCATACTGGGATTAAAAATACTTGAGTTATAATGAATAAACAAAAACAGCTAAATAAGTTTTATAAACTTTAATTAAAAGAAAATAAAAATCACTGATTTTTTCATCAATTTACAAGTGAAATTACAAAAAAGAAATGTATCTACTTAGTGCAACTTTTAGCAGTAAGCATTGATCTTACAATGAAATTTGATCTTCAAACAGCATAATTAGAAAGACACGGTTTTATGCCTTTCAAAATCCTTCTCAGTATATCAGTACCGGTTATGCTAGTTTAATTTTTTTTTCTTCTAACTGTTGCCTTTTTTCTAGCAATAATATGATTAAGCTAGGAAAGAAAGAAGAAATATTAATTAAGAGGTAAAATAATGTTATATTACATAAAGAAATTAATATGACACAATTTAATACGAACACATGATTTGACATATACCAACATGAGATAAGCCTATAGTCCAGTAATTCTTGTGGTTTTAGGAGAAAATTTTGTAGACAGCACCCTACATGTATCTCCAACTGACAACAAGTGCAAAAAAATCGCTCTAAAATTTGCAAGATGACACTGTTGAGATAAATGTTAATTGCTTCTATGTACTAATCAACATTCAAAGCAAAACTATTTCAAAAATTTATTTGTCTATGTGCATACGAGGATATTATTTCGCCAAAGAGATCAGCTGACATATTAACGGTTACCATACCGCACGAATGACGTGGCAGAAAAAAACGACATTGATTAAATCATCCCCACCACATCTAGAACCGGGGAAGAAAAAAGAAAGTTTCAACCTCAGCAAGACACGCGTTGAAACAACTAATTAAAGGTAGCATTGACTAAATTTGATTAAAGCTTTAAAAGTTTCAAATGTCAACGTTTTATTTGGTTAGCCATTTAGTAATTTGATGATAGCATGTAAGTATCGTTGTGTCGATGTAATCTTTATTTAATTTAAAAACTAATTCAAGCGAACTCTTTTTTGTTAGTAAAATTATTGGAAAGCTTTTCCCTCCTTATTACCTCTTTGTGTTTGATTTGGACGACTCCACCGTTAAAAAAATGTTGGAATTCAAATAATCACTGCAGCTTCAAGCAACATATTGTGCATATGTTAAATATTTTGGATGCGAGCGAAGAAATATTCTTTCATTTCCTCTGGCGCAAGGTTCGAAGAGCAAACCCATTCAAGCTCTAACATATTTGTGTGTTATTTATCCCACTCAAGTTCCAAAAAATTTAAACCAAAAAAAAATGCCTGGGAAGTAGCACACCGGAAGGCCTTGTGGTGTGCTACTTCCCACCTTGCTCGCTAGAGGGCATGGGGTTGGAATTAATCCATTGTCGGAGGTATTATACAAATAAGTTGAGAGGTGAAAGGCGATGAAGTTAGATCTTGCATTCGGAGTTACGCTGATGAGACCTGGAAGGTCGAAACCACATAGTCCGCTTCTAATGCTTGATCTATTTTCATTGCATTCGTCCGCAGGGTGAATTCCAACAATATACCATTAGGGCCTATTACAGGAATTGCTTTTTGTTTTTTTTTATATTGGCATTTCTCAACGTTTCCAAAGTATTTGTTTAAACTTTGCTTGTGGAGCCTGTTTTTGGTTTAAGGTTATGTGGTTATTGTTCATTCAAAATGTAAAATAATCTATTAGCAATTAAATAAACCTAACGATTAAGGAATTACAATAAAGACAACAATGCAGCTATGAATGATTGATGAGCATATGAATAATTAAATGTTAACCATTGAGAAAAATATTCATATAGTTGTAGGTGAAGAAAAAGAAAAATTACTCTTTCCTACGAAGAGAGAGTAGTATTGCAACTGGTAATAATATATCTCGACTACAATTGAAAGAATAACTAACATTCTTAACTAATATTTACAGTCAAATGTGTCTATAAAATAATGGAACACTTTAAAGATTTCTATTAGTGCGTTTTATGTGGCACATTTGAACGCTATACATAAACATATAGATGTCCATTATGATGTAATTTGTTATCCAAATATATGTCCATAATCGTATCCATTGCTTTATACCATGATGAATGTTAATCTAACACAAGTTTTGATTAGAGTCGTCACGTGAAAACCTTCCTAACGAAGTCTGGCATTCTTAGTGTAGCTACCGTGTTATTGACTTATCGTAAGTGCTTATAAGAATGAAAAAGACCAGATAAATTTATTATTTTATTGTTTACTTATTTTAAAAAATATTATCAATTTGTTTTGACAATAATTAGCCTGAAATATGTATATGTTCTGGATGTATCAAATGCAAAAATTATATAACTTTAATACAACACTTTTCTGAATTCGCACATGCTCTTGCTAAGGCTATCATACGAATTCTGTAAATTTTACTCTAGCAAAACAAGTAACTTAGCTCTTACATGAGTACTCATCATCCAAGTTTTTCTCATTATACCATCTCTATGTAAACATAATAACCAGATAGCTACTACAAGTACAAACACAGGTAAACACCACGCGTTAAAACAAACACAGCCAAGTGACACACATTTCCACTTAACTGCCATTCAAAATAATTAATTTAGCATAGCGGTGAAGAAATCCCGTCTTTTCATCGCTTATTCACAGCTGAAACTCTTTGGAGTATCAAACCTCCTCCCTATGTATAACTTTGGTCCTTCGACCGATGCGCACAAACTCGAATGTTGTCGTCTTGATGATGGCTGTCGTACCGTGTTCCGTCGCTTTTGTCGCGTCGTGTCTCTTCTTAATTGCGAGACTCACCACAATAAATATAATTAGCGCTGTATGTCCCATAAATGTATCTCGGAAAGGCTAAATTTTAATGAACATTTAGACGTATACACCGGCGCGGTCTCCGATCTCTAATTACGGAAGTGTGCTGAATGTTGCGGACGTGTTTATACACGTTGTATATGCGCTATTGCACCGTCAAGAATGTGTGACATTATTATGACGTGACAGTGGAGTGTGTGTTTTCCATTCCTTCATTTTCTCATGCTATCGTTGATATTAGATTTGATTTCTAAAGAAAGATTTCAAACTATAAAACATATCGTTATAATTGTTCATAGCATAGTATTACATTGTACAGATTGTCTAATGGTAGTTCATCTACAATCAATTTTTTGTAGCTCTTTTTGTATTAATAAATTTTGTTAGAAAAGAAAGAGACTTATTTTTGTTATAAATTCAAAGTCCATAAGATACAGATAGATAAGCTCTTATTGTTTTAATTATTTTCTGGGAGCATGACGTGGAGTTTAATTGTAATATCTCGTTGATAGGCTTGCGATAAATAATTATGGCTTTTAGTGCTTGTAATATGCTAATGGAAACTCTATCTGTTGGCAATAATTTACCTAAAAATCTAAATTACATTTCGTATCTGAAAAGTTAATGACTAACATGCCCAGCGACAGCAAATTGATCTTATATTACAATCGTCTTTAGTTCGTTTATAAGAAATCTTTATGCTTCTGTTTTTATAAATCATTTGAACTTTGAAAAATTTAGACGTGATAATCGTAACTTTTTTAAGTAGAACTGTATATCTAGTATCTGGTACTGTAATGACGGCTGCTTAAAACACCTTACGTACATATGTATGTAACAAAGGTACCATGTCTGCAATTTATTCGAAAAGATAACAACAAGACGACGCCGCGGCTATTTGGCATTGCCCTGTATTATTGCCAAACCTGCCAACCATGATGCAGTGCACTGTCTTTATCGATATGCAATACAGCCATTCAGTGTTAGATTGGTGTATGTATACTTACAAGATAAAGTGCAAGCATTTACGGTACACCCACGGATCTAGGGCGTATAAAGACATGAATGTTAGAGTTCATAGTCCAAACAACAACCTCTCGCAAACTTTAAGCAAGCCACTCTAAAAGCATTTATTTCTTACAAATAACAGGTTATACCTGATATGGATTTCACGCCAATGCTAAAGAAAAAGTTAGATGAACTGGCAAAATAGGAAGCCAATATACACAAACTTTCTTTAGTGATTCGCAAAACCAACTCAGAAAAGAAGTTCAACAACGTGGGGTAAAGCAAAAGCATCTTCCTCTGGAGAACAGTATATGAACAACCTTAAGCGATAAAATTTATAACGTTTAGGCAAAATAGGAATACGAGGCCACTTAATCTTAGAATCTTAAAAACTAAGGAAAAGATGGGCAAAACTAACCACCGCTGAGCATATACTTTCTAATTACCAAGTACTAGTCCGGTTAAAGCTTTAAAGACCACAGGAGGTCAAAACCATGACACTTAAATCAATCCTAGCATTCGTTAACAATAGGTTGCAAGGAATAGAGGTAATTACTTGAAACCCAAATGAGCTTTCTACAATACGATAGAATATTATAATACTCGAATATGTATGTATAACATAACCTTAAATATATTGATAGTATTAACATGTGCCACCCTGCCTAAGACTAAGTTGTGAAAAAAATTTAATATAATATATTATGTTGTACTTATGTGTGTTGTAAATTTGCTGATACCCATTATATTTCATAACGTTTGTATTTGTTTTATTCTTTAACTATGATATTCGTTATAGATTCATAGAAAAGTGAAAATTTTATACACATACTTAATTGACAGATTTCTTTGTTGCTCGAAGTTTTGATGTCAACCAGCAATATTAGAGTTACCTTCATAATACACGAATTTGTTACATACCGATCATTTAGAGCGACTAACAAGGAAACACAGGGAAGTGTTTCTCACCGATTTAAATGAAACTTAGTGGGTTTGTAGACTGATGCAGTATAAGAACAACGGTAACTTTCATAGATGCTAAATCGCCCGTTTTCTGAGGGCGGGGCGCATGAAATCCAACTCTACCTTTCGCTATTTGCTTTAATGTCTCCAAAACTATAAGAAATATCAAAAACAAGTTAAGACAAATATACAGGGTGCCCACCTAGTACGCGAAAGTCCAATATCTTGGTTGATAAGAGAGATAATTGAAACTTCTTTTATTTCACGTGTCTAGTTTTCTCAAGATCTACAAATCTAAAATAATGCCGATTATACAAGGTGTTCCATTTCCTTTGCACAGACAGCAACTTTGTTTTTTTTTATACAAACCTATATTTTTTATAATTTATTTTGAATCTACATGAAAAATAAAAGCGACTTATATATGGCATTCATATGAAAAAACTGACGGTCTTTGAGATATTTGGCTTACTATCTTTTTCTAGTCAATTTTTGTCGATTATAATATCGCAAATTTTTTGGTTACGCTAATTAACAGAAAAGCTATTTTCAGACCAAATGTTAGGCAATAATGGTTCTTCAAAACACTATGTCAGAAAGTGACCTACAGTATAAGGGGTGCACAGAAAATGTTGTCAAATTTGACGAAGTAAAATATAGAAAGACGCAGTATTATAGTAAAAAGTGAGTCAATTTATACATTACTTCAAATTTACTCCATTCAAAAAAACCAAAGAAAAAAATTTAAAATACAATTAAAAAAATTGTTCAAAGTGTTCACTGTGCAAAAAATAATCCAACAAGTTTATAACAAGTTTTATTATCATTAGAGGTTCTTATGTATAATATTTTTATCCATTTTGCAGTAGTTCTTTTATTGATGTAGGCTTGTTTCTACAAAAACTGAAACATCCTTGCATTACTATTTGTTGTGAAATCGTATTAAACCCGAATATTATTGTAGGCCAGGTAATTATTATAATCTTAATAAAAACCCAAAAACAAAAACGGGGATTGTTTGAAGAAACGAATGTTAGACATCGTCCTTTTCTCAACAAACGCAATTTAACTAAACAATTTGAATTTTTTTGAAAATATTATACATAAGAACCTAATGATAATAAAAGTTATTATAAACTTGTTGGATCATTTTTTGCACAGTGAACAATTTTTTTAATTGTATTTTAAATTTTAATAATACTGCGTTTTTTACCAAAATGTTGAACATAGGTATAGGGAATGCTATAGGAAAGTTGTAGAATATTTAATTCTGCGTTTTACTGATTAATAATATACAAGGTGTTCCATTTGAATTAACGAAGATTTTTCATATTTTACTTTGTCAAATTTGACAACATTTTCTGGGCACTCCTTATAATCTAGGTCAGTTTCTGACATGGTGATTTGAAGAAACATTATTGCCTAACATTTGGTCTAAAGATAGATTTTCTGTTAACTAGTATAACCTCAAAATTTGCGATATTGTAATTGACAAAAATTGACTAGAAAAACATAGTGCCTAAGCCAAATATCTCAAAGACCATCAGTTTTTTCATAGGAATACCATACATAAAGTCGCTTTTATTTCTCATTTAGATTCGAAATAAATTATAAAAAGTGTAGGTTTGCGTTTAAAAAAACAAAGTTGCTGCCTGTGCAGAGGAAATGGAACATCCTGTATAATCGGCATTATTTTAGGATTGTAGATCTTGAGAAAGCTAGACAGTGAAATAAAAGAAGTTTTAATTATCTCTCTTATCAACCAAGATATTGGACTTCCGTGTACTAGGTGGGCACCCCGTATAACTGTTTTATGAGTACTAAAGGATAGCGACAATAGTTTGCCCGTCATAGTTCTTGTTTTTCAGATACAACACCCACCCCCCATATATTTTTAAATTAAATTTTATTTCCTGGAAAATACGCAGTTATGCAGAATTCACCCATATACAATTAAACATGCTATAAAATAACTCAATTTATAAGAAAACAATAACATAAGAATTGTGTAAATGAAATTGCACGTAATAGTAAATTGAATGGCACGCTTGCCAATGCGTTAATTCCGTATATGTTTTACAACCGCCCACTCTAGATCTATCTCTTTTCTAGCTCGACTTAGTCCCTCTTAATGATCTGTATAAGCATAACGGAAAAAGTTAGAAAAAGTTAACTATAGCCATACAAACATATGGAAGACGCAAGTTTTTAGTTACCAGGTCGGAATATTGTATGCAGTACATACTTGGTCAAGGTTTTCTTTAGAAACTTTATTAGAATAGAGGGTAGTTGGCAATATTACGGTTTTTTTTTTTTCATAAATAGAGCTACAATAAAAAGGTATACACTTTCCAGATTAATAAGAGTGAATTATACAGAACGAAACACATTAAATCATAGATGAGACTCCAGCATCGGCATGCTTTTGAGTAATTTAGAAAGTTTACCACAATTCTCAGTCAACTACCCCAAATCGTAAAAGAGAACTAAAATTTGTCCATCTAATCCATCTAATGTGGTAACTACAACAATTCTCTTACTGCCTTCTACTCTCCTTAGATCAATATTCAATCAATGTTATTAAAATATATTTGGTTGCCAGTATGGAAAGTGCTTCACAACGAAATGATATGAATTGCAGTGATACCTTTATAAAAATGTCAAAAGCTTCTTAACTTCCAACTTCAACAGCACTTCCATATTTATCATGATAGCGGACATATCTTTGGCATAATTTTATGAGTGAATAATGTAACGCACTGAAAATTTAATAAATATATGATTACCGCAAAATCATGGTATCTTTAAAATTAATTACTCTTGAACTACCACCTTCATTTCGCTGAACAAAAATTAGTGTATGGATCCGATGCTCGTCTTTCTTTGTATACTTCAGATTTTAATGAAACCTGGCTAAAATACAATATTTTAACAAAAATTAAACAGCACAGTATTAGCCATTGTTACAAAGAGTACTGTAAAAATGATTGTGAAAACAACTTGTTTGAATAATCTCAATTCTGCTCATTGAATTCAATACTTCCTGATTCCATTTTAGGTTCCCTCTTATTTGTTATCTATGTAATCTGATGATTTTTAAATCTTCAAAATCTTTTACCAGACGTATGTATACATACTTTTGCGGCAAGTTATCTGCATCTATCTATACTGTTATTTCTAATTGAAGGGGTGCACCTAAGTTATTCGTGTAAAGTAAGAATTTACTGTACATGAAATACATCGCTGTCGTAAACAAAAGTATTCAGATAACTATTAAGAACCATTATCCTCCACATTTTTAATCTCTACATTGTTGCACATACAGACATAACTACTACAAAGCACACAACAGAGTATAGTGCGCAGTACAAAGATCCGCTGTGTAGCAGCGAGCTTCGGTACGTAAGGGCAGCAGTTCTAAGTGTACCGTGCTTTCGGTTTAGTTGCGCGTCTACCGTTGAAGCGCAGGCACCGTCGCGACGGTCGACGCATTCGTTACGTGGTCGGACGCGTCGCAACGTCTGCCACACGGGCTAATAGAGAAAACATGTTAATTCAATCGGCTTCACTTGCGACAAGAGGAATACTCATCTGTTGAGTTTCGCATAAGTACACATTGTTGATGATTGTTTTGTTCTGTTCTGGTTATCGATGTTTTTATAAACGATGAATGTTTTATAAGCGGGCTTTTTCCCGATATTATTTTTTTACGTTTATATGGGTCACTGTGCAATATTTATTACGAAGGAGCAAAAGGGGAAATATTCGAAATTGAATGGTTGAAATATCTTTGTTCTAGAAGAGATTAATAATATGGCTTCCACGACTGCGGAAAACGCATCAAGAGATGGCAGGTAATTGTCTAAAAAATATTTTCGTATATTATTCTAAAATAATTAAAATTTATTGGTGTACGAAAATGGTGCTAGTAAAATTAAATTCATGTTAACAAGTTTAGTAGTTCTTTAAATCTTGATAAATTCTTGTCATCAATCAATATGTGTATTATAACCTGACAGCTATAATTTCTTGCGTCGAACAATATCATCGATCTTAAGTGGCTCTATGTTATACCCAAAATTTTCAATGTTAAACGAGTCAAGTTCAATGTCTGTGTACTCCCAGTCTGCGTGTAATACTATAGGGCGCAAAATAGTGCATGACCTCAACACCTTGACATTGAATTTTCAAAGATGTTTGATTCTTGATGATATATGTGTACACAGTTTATTAACTTATTATATACAATAAGTATCAAAAAAGGATTGAGATACCTAAAAGCATTATTTGCTAGATTTGTTCATTTATGCCCTTTTTTATTTCCAATATAATTTGAAGTGTTTACGATAAAAAGAAAATAAAATAAAAGATAATAATATACATACATATTTTATCCAATTAATATATGAATATTCAGTTATTGAATAAACAGTTACCAGCGGCAATATAATGGACAAATTCTTCAAATTTAGAATCCACAAAAAACTAATGTTTGTACATTATCGGCAATTAAGCTAAAACTTCTAATTTGCATGAAGTTTTGCAATGTATGATTTGCTCAACTGTAGGAGTCTAACAAAACGTTATTTCAATTCAATACTTTTTGGTGCAAACTTCATATTTTCAAACGTCAAGTCTTTCTTCAAAACATTATGGAACATTTTATCTTTTATGTAATAAACGCTCAAACTTACCAAATCTCGATCATTCTTATTATCACTTCAGTAATTGAAACGATTAATTTGATAAATGGTTTTCACTCTCACTCTTATTCTATAAAATAAATACAACTTCTTTAAAACATGTTGGGATTAAAAAGTTGAACAGTTCATCAGCGGCATTAACAATGTAACAAAACAAAACGCCCTACCTTTATAGAATATTTTATCGCATACCACTACCCACTAAGCAATACAGTAGCTCTATTGCCCGTCGTTTTATTGCTACTTCCTGCTGTTCTGCGATAAATAACGAGATGCTCCAGTAAGTGAAAATAAATGTTTCATAGAAATCTTCACGCTAGATGCCAGAACGTTCTGTCTCCTTTCCTGGTTCTCCTCTTCAATAACAGATCGGAGAAAATAGAATTGGTGTGCAATTTAGACCTGGATATTGGCATTTCCTGTGGGTTAATATGACGTCCAGAGTAAATATTAATATATTTATTAAACTCGAAAAGATGCTTGAGGCGCTATTGATTGAAACTGTCCTGTTGCATGAGTTACTTCCGGTCAGCCGCTACCTTATATCATTTAAGTGCTATGGTATAGAGTTCTTTGTAAAATTTATACATCGTAATTTTAATCAAAAATCAATGAGTTTTTTATCGATTGCCAATTCACCATTTAGCATTTCAACATTGGCAATAAATTATTAATCATTTCCGTTATTTCTATATAAGCTTTCTTATATCCATTCTAAAATCCAATATAATATTATTTATTTTTACACTCAAGAACTTTTAAAATAAAATATACTCGAAATGGCAATACTTCCTGAATAATAAAAAAAAAAATTGATTTTTAACGGGTCTATGGCCGCGGTGGTTAGGCGGCTGACTATTGTTGTGAGAGGACGATAGGTGCCGGGGTTCAATTCTCTGGAGAGAATTTCAAAGTTTAATCCCGGATCGACTTGCCATTCGCTGTTGGGAGCAAAGTGATTAACAGCGCGGCATCATAAAAGGCGATATGATGCTGTCACAAAGCCATTTAAACACAACTTACACACACTAAACTACACCGCAAGCGTTGCAGTGATAGCCAGACAAGTAATACAGCTTACGGAGTCACTGCAACTAAGCACCCACCACACATTTAAAAAAATAATAATAATAAAACAAATAAATGACTTGTGGAATACAGCAGTATTACGTATAAGAAAATAGCGAGGCTAATTAAAAGAAGATCTTTAAAAACGTAATAGTACAGATAAGTATACAGATAGCTCGCGAAAATACGATATCCGTCACGGCATTTCACCTTGAATGGATCCTCGTTTCGAACCGCCTGATATAGAGTATATAGCTAACGCGTGCCATTCTACTGCTTACCTAAACATGACTGTTACATTTTTTGGTAATGTTAAAAGATAACTACAGTATCTTTTTCATGTTTGAAAACTAGGCATGTGATAGAAAAATTCCAAAATAACTGAAACAATTAGCCGTTTGTTGACCATTATTAACGTTTTAATTCATCGAACACTATTTACCATTATTTGACCACATCTTACTTTTTCCAAAGTATCTAGAGTCTACAAAGAAAAATCGAGAACACAAATGAGTGTGAATTTTTTTTTCTGTACCCTGGACGTTTCATATAACAAGATACTTCAGAAACCGTGAAAATTAATCTGTCGTTGAAGTTACCTATAACAGAGTATCCAAAGTTGGTCACACTTTACAGAGACTGAGAGGTAGTCGAACGCTACTATTATAACTCATAGTTTCCTACCCCTAATTCGCAGAAACAAACCAAACTCATCGACCAGGCACGAGTTCACTTTAATCTGTGTTTGAAATTAGATGTAACAGAGCACCAAACTTTGACCAGATTTTACTCTTGAGAGGTGGACAAACGAGCAAATTATTAATACTGTAGTGATGTACTGCTAGAGTCACATATCATTCCAATATCAGCCTAAAGTGTGTTACAAGCCATTTCCACATCATTAGACTTAAAAAAAACGTGGCAAAACACTAAAAAGCACAGAAGGTTTTCGATCTCATACTCACATACCACTAGATCTCGGAAATCGTAAAACCATCGTTTGCTCAAATCTGTTAGTACTCTATTATACTGTGAGTTCAAAAAAGAACGTAACATGACACTTATGCAACCCAATTTGCTATACGTGTTTGTTGTGGTACCATTGCAGAGATGACCCTATGTTTGGTTTGTTTTATATAGAACTAGAACTGTCACTGTTATTTCATATGTCAAATTTATTTATCTTCGTTTGTATTTTGTGTTTTTATTAATATATCACTTCCATAGTATAACAAATCGATTGTTTTAACAACTATTAATCAATTTACACAGCGTTTTCCGAACTTTGAATTGGATTATGATGCATCTCCACATCACAGACATGTTGTAGTACACAGATTTTGAGGAAAGGAATTGCATTTGTAAAGAAAAACCTACAGGGTGGTCGACTAAATTAACTGAAGATGTTGTGGATAATATTCGACAAAGAATGCAACACAAATCGATTGCAAAATTATTACAACAAACTGGTATTTATTAAGTAGAAAATTTCTAATTGTATACTCCTTAGACAACCATCAGTTCTAGGTCTTTTAAAAGGAACATGCCATAAGCTCTTCACAAAGAAATCCAGATGCACCTATATAAAGTTACGGTTGTATAAGAATTGCATCCTTTGGATTATCCTAGACGAATAACTTTTTGCCAGTGGTTTAATCAATATTTAAATGGCAATGACATCCTTGACATAACATTCTCTAGTGATGAGGCATGGTTCCACTTAAGTGGTTATATTCATTCCCAAAATTATAGGACATGGGCTACTGAAAATCCCCATGAATTGCGAGAAACTTCTTATTTAGGCATCTTATTAAAGTAGGAATATGGGGAGCAAGATACCGTGCAATACTAACTGAATTTTTTGATCAACTGCACGATGATGAAATACAGAATGGTTGGAATCAGCAAGACAATCCTCCTGCTCATACGGCTAGGGAAACACAACCATATTTGACTGAATTTTATGATAATAGAGTAATCAGTATAAATTTATTTCCACCTCGTTCACCTGATCTAACACCGTTAGACTTTTATTTGTTTGGGACTCTCAAAAATATACTATATCAGATCAATTTACATACACTAAAAGAACTGGAAACAGCTATCATGCGTGAAATAAATAATATGACTCCAGTAAAATTGCATCATGTGTTCGATAATTTAAAACGAAGAGGAAATTATTTCAACATTTACTATGAATATTAAAATTACTATGATAAATGACATTCTATTAAATCTATACCATAAAATTCATAATAATATAACGTAATTCTATCTGTTATTATTAATAAAAAATGTCTGATTTTACTTAATAAATTGTGTACATACAATAAAAATCATAATAAAATTCTCCCTCTTATTATTAATGAAATATCTGGTTTTATCCACAAAAGAAATTTATGCTGTTATAAAAGTTAAATTTATAAAATTTTTCATTCGTTTCAAGTTAGGGATTTTTATTGGAAGTATTACCAACCTGTAAAACTGGTTGCATAAGTGTCATGTTACCTTATTTTATAAACTCACAGTATGTAACTGTAGTGAGGTCGAATGAAAACTTACTGCTGGGTGGTTAAAGGTCGATTCTAATTTTTCTTTTTTGGTTTAGAGATATTCTACAACAAATTCTAATACTTAAAAACTCGATCAATTTTCGAAACATCTGATGTTTCTTGTTGTAGGTATATAACTTCGACGTCGCATAAATGCTATATTTTTTGAATTTTTCTTGTTTTAAAAAAATTAATCAATATTTTTGGAAAAAATTGTCCTACTAATTTTGTAGACGTGTAAAAAGTGATCATACATATAGCCAAATAATATTCAATGATATCCTACAAAAGAAAACCTGAATTTCCGATTTTGGGATATTTAGCCGATGATTAATAGTGATCAATTAATGGTCAATATTCTTCCTCAGTTTTGAAGTTTTATTACCTCTTTGTCATACCGTATCTCCTATCTTCCACTGAAAGCACTTACGCATTTTACTGTTTCGAAAGTCGCATCGTAATATTAGGAATTTCTAATATTTCGAAAGGCTCAATAAAACATTCACTATGAGGCACTCTTAAGGATTGGCAAATATTACGAAGAACAAGATTATGTGTGATTTGAGTTATATTTTTTGTATCTTGACGCCTATACAAGTTATTTATTTTATACTAATTATACAATCTAGAATTAAACGTCGGTTTAGCGATTAGAAGCATCGAAGAACAAAGAACATTTAACAATGAAACATATAAACAAAGTCATACATGTTAAACCTGAATTCTAAGTTCTCCATTTTCGCAAACCCTAAACTTCATTTAAAGACACCCAGCAGTAGCTGGTAGCTGTGAGGGAAGACGAGCTCAAAACATTGTACACTGCAGTTTTCAAAATAGATAGTTTGCAGTCATCGACGAGTATTCCAAAACTATACTCGATAATATAATAAATATGCCATACCGCATTAAGTAAACAATTATATACCTATACTAAATAAGGGTTTTTTCCTCAAAAAAAGCACTAACACAGACAAGATTTACAAAATGAATGAGATTATCTTGTACAACTGAGTATATGGCCTAGTGTTATCTATAAGTTCGAGGCCGCTAGTGCTAGAGCACTTTTTGTGGAAGCCAACTGGGACTCGTCGGGGCTAAGGATATTGATAAGCCCTTCAGTTTGGTGGATTTTTTGGAAATGGGGGAACATAATGAAACTATGTCCTGGTTACAAATCGCATCAAATTTATTAAGTCACCAGAAATCAGGTCGCTATGTGACAGATAATTGGTTAAATTAGTTATAATCCTTTACTATTACAGAATAAAAATGTAGAAAGTTGATACAATTTTTGGTATACGACCTAAGATTTTTTTTTCATTGCACATCTTTATATGTAGGTACTTCAACACGAATACTTTATGGCTTCATGAATTGCCCAATTAAATGTTAATGTACATATTTCGGTCGTTTATTAACTCGGAGATGAGATTTCATGGATATAATAACGAATCTATTTTCGACGTAAATCCTTAGTATGTGATATCTCTACGGACGTACCCTATGAGAGAGAGAACGTCTCCTTCTTTTGTCTATTTTTACGTCACAAAGGGCTCAGGAAACGAGCGATAGCTAGAGTAGTTTGGTGCTTCGCAGAAGCACCCACATGTTTGAGGTCCTTTTGTGATCTCGGTTTCCTATTTGCACAGTTTTGTTGACGTTATATACGTAGTGTGCTGGTGGTATCTCTCTGCTGCAATTTCCAACAATATTACGTATAACGTACGTATTACAAACGTACATATACGCATATGTATATGTATTTTATGTTTAATTTACTTTAGCCGTACTCTGTAGTATTTATTCACTAATACGGGCAAACTATTGTAAAATAACCGCATCTAACGTGCAAATACTGTACATAAAGTGTGTATATGGGCGGGAATAGTATGTAGTACAAAGGAAAATACAGAGCGGGCGTTCCGAAACAATTGGGAATTAAAATTGTTAGCGTGTTATTAACATTCTATGAAGCTCATTATTACCACCATAGGGAATACAAGCCTCAACTGGTATATTAACGAAAAATATTTTGATTAGGTATTTGATGATAAGAGAAAATAAATTGATTATTGAAACTGTTTCAATAAACCTGCTGGTAACGTCATAGCACATGCGGGATATGTATAAATCACAAAAAGCACAATGTTATGTAGGCATAATATAATATATCTTCAGGAATTAAATAATATAACTGCCGGTAATTACTTTGCAGTGCTATATTACTACTACAATTGTGTGTAAATGAGTTTCCATGTCTTTGTTACTACATTAACCATGTCGAATAGAAATAAAAATTCAGCCATATCATAGCATTTCTCACTAGCTTTTACTAATTACCTAGAGCAGCAACTGACTACGAGTTATTATTATGCTTGTGGCTGTAGACTGACTTAAGATGCTGTCTTTTCGCATTAGCTATATTTGGGAAGGTAGAAAAAATGAAATTCATAAACGAAGTATCAGATTTCGAAACGGATACTTCCAGACTAGGAAGCTTGAAGCTTCTAGCTTCAATCGACGTTTATTGAACAACTATAGTATCAAAACATGTAGATGACTATAAGTCATGATAAGTAAATAACCTATAGTTAACATTTATTATATTTGCCACGATTATAAAATTGCCACACCCGCAACATAACTGTTTTTGACGTCTTCAGTGATATCTGCAAAAAGATTTTGCAAAATCAGGAGGAAAAGATCAAGAAGAGCCACCTACAGACGCTGGTGAGAAATTATAACAAAATCCATAATCACTTCAATGACTGTAGACCACAAATAGCATTTGCGATTTTATAGGTAATTTTGTATTTTTTGTATTGCGGTCAAAGGAGAAAAGGAATTAGAACAGATCACAGTTTCGTCAGCATACAGAGCCATGTTATCATTCGGAAAAGTGGGAATATCTGCTGTATATGAACTAGATAAAATTGGCCCTAGCACATAGCCTTATGGAGTACCTACAGCAACATTTAGTTATTCTGACAAGGCGAAATTAATACGTACATACTTGGAAACGTCTATTGCGAAAATATGATTGGATTACCCTCAGTAATGGACATGAAAAACTGTACCAAATCATTTTATATAATTGGCCTTGATTCCATACCCTATCAATAGCTTTTTTCCATGTCGATCACCATCATCAGCACCGTCGCGCTATGGTTTCCTCCATGAAACGTATTAGTAATAACTCCCATAATCCTTGCAGCCATGTTGTGACCTGGATTCAAATTATTCCCAAGGAAGTACATCACTATTTTCCATATAATTCTAGTCTAGGACAGAAATAAAACAACAAACTGATTCCGAGCAATTAATTAAATAGAATTATATTCAGAAATATAAAAAATAGCAAATTCAGTTTATATTTGTTGGTATTTATACGGAATTCTAAACAATACAGAAACCGATAATGACAAATACTACTAGTACAAATAATATACTTTTTCAAATATCTGTATGATGACGTGCAACAAATGCACTTGAAAACTTCGCTTGATTTATGGCGGTCATTTGTTATCGGAAACTGGATGTTCTTCACGCCAACGTAACAGCATCTATTAATTACTGAATGAAATATTACTTTGTAAATGGTACGATTTTAATGTAATGGCAGCGCGGATGGCTGAAAGTCATAATGTTGTCCGTCAGTTTACAAATTCACAACAACGCAATAGCGTGTGATGTACACCATCTCCTTTCACATCGTTTTCGCATCATTCTCACGAACGATATAACGCCCTACCGCCAACCACGGAAGATAATAAATGGATGATAGAATGAACTAGTATACAGTTTTACGAGTCACTCTCTCTCGAGAAAAAAGTCCAATATTTATGGTGCTCATTACTCGTGATGTTAAAACTTTTTAGAATCTCTAGCAGCGAACAGATTCAATTTTTTGCAAATGGTTTAGATTATTTTCTTACAATAAAATTTGTGGAATGCTCTTTCGTATAAAATAAGTAATTATTTACGCTGAACAATATAATAAATTTAATTTAAATAATATTACCTAGACGAAAGGTCTGCCTTCGGGATACGATAAAGTGCGCATCAAAGAGGAGGACCCACAACATTTGCTGAAATCAAACTCACGAAAAAGGTAAATATCTGCGGTCTGGAAGAACTCCTATGATTAAAATCAACCATTCAGTACTAGATTAATTATTCTCGTAGTATATCGTTAACTCCGTATGTTATACAGCAGAACATGCTTTTGATTTTGACTTCGTATGCTGTATCGCTTGTCTGACTATCATGCAACTCTCGCGGTGTCGATTATGTGTGTGTCTAATTGTGTCCTAATGGCTTTGTAACAGCGTCATAACGCCTTTTATAATGCCGCGCTGTTAATCACTTTATTCCCAACAGCGAATGGTAGGTCGATCCGGATTTTCAATTCTCCGAAAAGTGTCACCGTCTTTCCTCCATAGTCAGCCACTTAATCACTGCGGCTATCGACATTTTCAAAACATTTAAATCGAGAATTTTAGTCGCCCTAAATTACAAAAGGAACGGAATTAAAACATCGAAATTGAGACCAAATAGATGGAAAATCACTGTGTAGGGAAATCCTACATGCCACTGGTAACCTACGGCTTATGAAATCGTGAAATGGTCTGGAGTGAAGCATACACTGCATACAGTAAATATTCCATCGATCTTCAAATGAAAATTTAAACTTTTACACGAATGTGGTTTTACTTACCAATGAAAAGAAAAACAAAACAATTTGGCAATAAAGAAGCTCTTTTTTACATGGCAGCATAAGAATAGGTTATTAGCCCAGAAGGACCTATCAGTTTAGCAAAAAGTATGAGACATAACATACAAGTATCGTACAAGTCGAGATATGGTGGAAGTCTAAACACTTTAAAAAGTACACATACGTCACTAGCAGATATGCACGAGATCTGTAGCCAGTGGCGGCGCAGTTAGCAACAGCACTAGGTAAGTGACATGCCTGCCTGCTTGCCTACCTGTAATGAATTACTAGACTCCCCTAAACCAATATTGGTTTATATGATGACGTAACTTTTTATAGTATTCGAACGCTATTACTTCTTCATCAAAAACACAATGGATTGGTTTAGTACAGCGAATTATGAAATATTATAACCAAATTAGTTGCATTTCCTTTATTTAAATTAAATATATGATAAAATAAACTAATAACGTAATCATGAAAAAAGGTTCTATTCACTTTCAGATTCTGTTTCCATATTATTAGTACATGAAACACAAACTTTCACTAAGTGATCTGTGCAAATCCATTTAGCACATGTGTTGCACCTTTGGCGAGTACTTCTATGACGATTTCTGCCACACATAAAACACTTTTCAACAGTTCTTGTAGGCGCTGTGTTGGCGGAGACTTCTTCCTTCATTCCTAGAAAACGTTGACATCGATTTCGTAACAATCGTGGAATATTTGGTGCATTTGCCCTTGTTTGCATTAGGGGCTTGATTAATTCCAAGCCCCTTTGTTTCAAGAACTGTCTTCGTGGCATCCTGGTTCCATTATTATGGCTGTACATTACATATGCGTTAATTCCTGATAAGTTGAGTAAATTGAAGAAGATTGTCAAAGGCCATCTCTTAGAATTTCTAGCCGTGTTGTAGGCCGCGCATTTTTGATCAACGCAATCAACGCCAAACTTGATGCTGTTGTACCATGTAATAATTTCGGGTTTTTTCCGATCGCCGGACACAGGATCAATAGTGGCGGTATGATGCGTAGTTGAAAGTGCTAATACATGTTTTTTTTTTGACATAACTTAGACATTACGATTTGTTCCCTCTATTGGTGTTATTATTTTTCTTACAAATGTAAAATATTTTGCCTTCCAGATTTGCACGAACCAGTTATAAATAATAATCCTAACAGCGCCATAATTTCTTCTTCATTTGTTAGCTTAGCATCCCTTTCTTTAGCATATTTATGCTTGCGACTTTCTATGTATATATTTGTATAAGTGGCAATGGCTGTTATTATTTTATTATCTATGAATAACTTAAGACATTCTACGGGATCTTTACAATTTTTAGCGTCTCCTATCGTTCCAGGAGTACCTAAAACGATGTTCAAGCTTTTCGTGCGTACATTTCTCGTACTCTCAGATTTTCTCCATTTTGTCAGTTTATCTTTTCCCAAATAATAATCTGAAGAGTTACCGTCATTTTCTTCCATATCACTGCAATATTCTGCATTGGAATCGCTATCTTCCTCATCGTTTTCTCGGGATATTGCGGATGGCTGTGTGAAACTATCACCAACTGCTTCATCTTCGTCTGAAACTTCACTACTACCTTCTACATACCCATCATTTTTTTCTTCTTCTTCCAATTCTTCCATAGCACCAAGTCAATTGAAATTATAAACACTACACTAACAAGACACGATGTTTATTGTGGGCGCCAATCAACACAACTAACATAACCACAAAATATTACGTTTTTCACGTGCACTACAACTCACTACAACGTCAAATGAAATTTATCGCGTGTACTACAGTGGTAGAATAGACTACTGCAAAGTTATCGCGTGTTCTACAACTGTAGAATCCTGTAAAAACAATTTTTTAGTCATACAGTTTTCTGCATTGCAGCTTTACAATTAAATCACATCCATAAGTGGTCACAAAAAGTAAGGTACCTGAAAGCACAAGTCCTATATTGCCATCTATGTGAAAATAAATAGAAATTTCGCTACGTGTACTGCGATTGCAGAACGTGCAAGTAGCTAAGGGTTAAAACACTCTGCGAATGAAATATTTACAATATGGTCAATGTGGCAGTTATTTTTCTATTTAATGTCTAGATATGAGAAACACAGTGCGATCACAAAGACTGTTAAAGTAGGTCTAGATTCAAAGCCATTAAGGTTGCGCGCCTAGTGGGAACTAGCGCAAAATTCTCTCTATATACAGCAATAAAAAGTTACAAAAATTAATCATGATGTTGCCGAAGTAATGACATATTTTAAATTTCAAAATTGTAAGAGAAAGTAGTACAAAAACAAAGCTCTAAATTCAACTGTGATGTAATTTTTGTTCTAGTACGTTTTGTTTAATACTTTTTCTAAATTAATATTTTCGGTAAATTCGGTAATAAAGTAGCAGTTGCTACTAATTTCCTTTTATCACTTCTTTTTGTAACTTCTAAGAAATCTTGCATAGAAATTCTAAACCAAATTATCGGTGCTGTACTGGACAGGTAGCCTTAAATGTAGATGGAATATGCACATCTAGCATAAAAGTCTGTCTATGAATGACAGCGAAATGAAGTTTATCTGGTGAATGTATTGGATTCACGAGAATAAATTTTCATAACTGTTTTTGCATTGCAACTATTTTATCATCTTCAACATACTTATCTGTATATTAATGCATCAATATCAAATTTATGTTTCATCTTACCAGTTAACTAATTGAATTTTATTTCTGCAAAGTCAAAGTTTGGCTATAGTTGTTCAAAGTTTCAAATCGACCTAAAGTACGATGATGATTTTCATCCTTTTTTTGCTTATTATCTCTTATCTTTCATTTAAAAGTCTGTCTATGAATGACAGCGAAATGAAGTTTATCTGGTGAATGTATTGGATTCACGAGAATAAATTTTCATAACTGTTTTAGCATTGCAACTATTTTATCATCTTCAACATACTTATCTGTATATTAATGCATCAATATCAAATTTATGTTTCATCTTACCAGTTAACTAATTGAATTTTATTTCTGCAAAGTCAAAGTTTGGCTATAGTTGTTCAAAGTTTCAAATCGACCAAAAGTACGATGATTTCCTTTGATTAAAACGTATCATCCTTTTTTTGCTTATTATCTCTTATCTTTCTTAAAATAAATATATCTGATAGATCTGTAAAACTGTGAATCAGACCTAGTACTATACTGCCTTGTTTGTTAATAATATTTATCGTCTATTTATAAGAATTTGCAGCTCTGCACATAACAAAAGATCCATCTGTAAACACATGCTTTTTCAAGCAAGCGATTCTCTTATTGGTTGTTTGAATCTAGTTCCACTCATTGTCAGTAATAAATTGGCTTTGAGGTATTCTGCATATATTCTCATTTAATGGTTTTGCCTTACCACCTCTCTGCAGTTCTACTTAAGTTTTTGCGCTGCATCTCCCTCCCAGGTATATGGCTTCTTGTTGTCCAGAAATATTTTGTTCGCGGTTCTAGCTGTTAAATATTCTCTTTCAGGAATTACATGATCTTCTTAGTCATGGAAGTAATTTTTGATTAGGCGAATGATTACATGGCGAGAGTTTTGGTCACCCACTTGTATTTTCTTGGCAAGCTACAGGTCAATGGCCGAATTCAATCATAATAACCCAAATTTAAACTCGGACATTGCTTTCTTAGCATAGTATCGGCACCGGGAACCTCTGCTAAGTCTCCTTAGTAACTCTCTTGCGGAGAGCATAAAAGAAATTCAGGATAATTTCCTGATCCATTAGCTGTTACACAATCTTATCGTTCTTGCTGATTGTATTTATACGTTTGCTTAGCTAGTTTAAATTCCCGAAAATGATACAATATTTTTTTGGAACTTTTGGAGATAGGAACACACTGTTACACGAACTGATTTAATATAAAAGTATGCACGATTGCCATTGTAGCGTTTATTGGAAAATATGACTTTGGTAAATGAGTAGCTGTAGTAAAATCTACTAATAAAAAGCTTTCTGAACAGGCGTTCAAAAATTAATTTATTATATACTTTTCCTTTTAATTCACTATTAATTTGCATATACCTATATATAGTACAGTTACTGAACGTAACGCAATTCCTAATCAAGCTGATTTAAAGCATCCGTATTTTTAGTACTATCCCTCATTTTACTGCTTACACCATCATATACAAAATAAATAACTTCCATTACCCGTATTTAACCGTGTTAACGTAAGTTATACGACAAGGTATAAGCCCTTATCGTGAAATCTAAGGACTGCAGCACAAGTACTTTTTCAAATACGATAACTTATGTGGGCTATATGGCAGTCCGTAAAGTTAACCAACAACCACCCCGCGTTAAAAAGTCAGAAAACAGACACAGCAGTAATTAAAACGACTTCATAATGTAGATGCTATCACCGGGTATAATTAAAAATTATATTGTATTAAGAGGGTTGCGAAAATTTATTGTTTAATGGTCTTGAAATGGGTTTCAAACAAAGCGAATGTAGTGCACGAGTTCACAGAGCCGCGGACACACGAAACATGCGATATAATTTATTACAGATTCTCTTTTTTAGAAAAAGAGCTACGCACAATGATTGTACTGCGAGGTAGCGATCCATATTAAAGCGATTTTTTTTTCAGTTTGCACTAAATGAGGAAATGAAGCGTTATTGGTGTATACGTTGATTCTCCATAAATGCGTAATGCATGGAATGTAACTCTAATAATTTATATATCGTATTTAATGTAGCGTTGAAAATGTACATTAACATAATTTCTGCTCCATTATAAAATCGTATGTATTACGGAAATATATTCACTAAACTGAAATTGTGTTTGCATGAATATCTGAAGGTAGCCAATTACCATAATTTTATATTACCATACTATATGATTACACTATTTAAATATATCAATAATAATATTATTTCCAGATAATAATATTTCCAGATTTCAATAGTCAATAATGACTTCCATTGATAGTTGATCTGATAGTTATTGCTATTGGCTATTGGTTGAAAACTGCGGTTCGCTTGACTGGCAGAGTTAGAGGTGTTAGACATAGCAATACTTCCATTGCAACAACTGGTCACGGCTGCTTTAATTTTCAGGCAGATAATTTGTGCAATTTATACTACCATTTCGTTGATTTTTGCCCCATATTGAAGCGCAGGTGGCCATTGGGCGTTTTAGCATTTGGTATTCTGCATCATATCGGATTTAAACTTCAAGCTCTTTTAAAAGTACTCCAAAATTATCCAAAATCAAATCTTGTAGAACATTTTACAGCTTTTTTTATTTAAAAATCCTATATTTTATATTTATTTTTCCAAGTTCTAATCGGATATCGCTTTTATTTTTTCTGCTTAAATAATAAATAACATAAATTATAATAATTAATAATAGTAACTTTATTGGCAGATACACATATACAAAATATACTTCTTTTTTTTTCATATTGGTTCACAATTATTGGTATAAACTTTAAAGAAGGCAAACTACTGCTATTGTGGTTGACTGTGACATTGTGAACGTTTTTTAGTTGCATGATTCAGTAAAAAGGTGTGAGAATTTGGGTAAACGAGAAACTGAGGAACCATGAATAGAAACCTGAATAGCACAAAATCAAATTATGACGTTTTAGTATATTTTACAGCAACTAAGCCAAACGTTACATGATATTTTAACAAAAAAATAACAAGATCTGTAATTAGCATAAACTGAAACCATCTAATGCTCGAAAGAAAATCTGCAATAGGCGGACCTTCTTTAATATTCAAGACTTACACTGCAAATTCAAAGTCAGACTGTATTTGAAAAATATTCTAATAATTTAATGCACTAGTGCCACACAATGAGCACTCATATTTATATCTAGGGCATCAAACTAGGTTGCGTTGAGATCTTCCGGATGTAGTCGCGTAGGTAACGTTTCGCTGATCATGCTGTCAGTTTCTTCAGAGGGTTTCACGATCAGCGAAACGTCAAGTGTAAACGTATCTACACGACAACACCCGGAAGATTTCAACAAACTAAACGATGGTCGTAAAAACCTACGCTCAACAAACAGTTGAGGTTTTTCAAGGTCACATACAGTGACATTGACGTGAAAAGGTTCAGCCTCTGTATGTATATTCTTAGAGTGAAAATTTGGTATCGCGGGCTATATGTTGAAATCTATTTTTCTTTTATATGGTGCCCCAAATATCACAAACCATTAATGGAATAATGCCATTGAAACGACAGCAAAGTTGTACCATGCTCAGTACAATATGAGTAAGTATGAAAGTAGACTAGTCTATATGACTAGTCTACTTTCTATTCTCTAGCAGCAACAACTTAAACATTAGTAAATAAGACCTTAATCCAAAATCCTTAGCAGTGTTATTAGAGCTCAGGACAGAAGTAACTTGATTTTCTGTCCGTATTACTATTAACAGTGTTACAGTTCCAGATGTGAATTAATTTTGATCAATGCTGATAACTTATCGCTAAATTCGTCAAAATGTTCTTCTCTGAGAACACCTAGCTAAATATTTATTAGGTACTGAAACCAAATTCATTTTAAAATGTCTTGGGGATTTTACACAACCAAGACCATGATCCATTTAACTCAATAATGTCAATAAGAGTTAAATTACGATTCATAACGTAACTTTATACGAATCAGATGCTACGTGCCGCAGTCAGCATAAAGATAGCATCTCGGGAGCGGCCACTACTCTCAATGGGTATATATATATAGGATAATGCGGAATAACGTTTTATTTCGACTCTTTCTTATCAGATATTCAAAGTGAACCGTCAGTCCGTTCGTGGAATAATGTCGAAAATGTTTTAAACTAAGGAAAATCGAAGAAAAATTGGAAGTGAAACGGCGCATTCAGCCGTAGTAGACTTGCGTGCGGCAGTGGGGATCGGGGAGACCAAGATCGCTAAGATGGATTCTGTACCCCTGGAAAAAAACGTGACCCGAAGGCAAAGATAGAAAACGCAGAGAGACGGGACGAATTTTCTTTTCCTTCTTTCGTTCCCTCGCTGTCACTGGCGTAGAGTTGAGTATGGGACGTTGCCTCCCACCCCATCCCTAAACTACGACGCTGCCGTCACCACCAATGCGAGCACGTGTACCGGTATGCAGATATGAATTTGTAGGTATGTCCGCATTAATATTGTTGGTTTATATAGGCACACCAATTTTGCATTCCTTGCCTATTCTTTGAAAGTTATGCATGTGAATACTTTACTTGACAGAAGCAATTCTTGGATATATTCGTGCAAACAGCGGATGCTGTGTATTCCATTATGTTACGTTCTTTTATCAATGTCAAAAGAATACATCTTGTATGAACTCAAACTAATAAAGTTGAATAAAAGTTTTTATCGTGCCTTCTGTCTTCTTATTCTTATGTAACGTATGTTGCTGTAAGTTTAATATGAATGTATAACTCAATCTTGCTAATACGACATGTACCGTGTATATGCTATGTAACCACAGCATGCAGAATAAATGAAATTTCAGTGCATTTCGAATTACAAAGATAAGATTTGCTCCTAAACAATATGTATCTAAATACAGAATGCCTCAGTGCTTCTGTATGCAGAATAAATGGACACCGAAGTATTTTAAAACTGTGAAATAGTTACAAGTCAAAATGTTTAAATGTTGAATATTTGATGAAAATTGTTAAATTTGAGAATTATCAGAAATTGAATCAAATTATTTTGATTCGTTCATTTTAGATTCTAGCAAAATGTTGATCGTCTTTGACCGTTCATTCAAATTTATAATCAAAGGAAAACCATTAAACGTTTTACATTTGCAAGAAATGTGTGCTTATTTATATTCAAATCACATTATTGGGAGTTAATTTAGCAGCAACAAAACAAATATTTTGTCAGAAAGGATTTCCAACCCCCATCTGCAGTGTTAATTTTGACTCAAGAATGAATTCCACCGATCATTATTTTTGCCAACGTTGGGCTTTTACTAACCCTCAGATCCTCCTTTCTATTTGATTTTAGTACACATTTCCAGTTAGACTAAACATTCTGTACTTTCCTAATGTGGTATAGTTGTTATTCTAAAATAAAATTCTCTAGCTGATTTGGACTTTACCAATTTCATTACTTTCGGTTTATCATATAAAATTGATATTGCCTATAAAACCATGAAGAACAGTCATCTTAATTGGTTTTGCCATTTTTCAAAATAATTTTTTGACGACCAGTAACTTCAGTACATCTTCTATGATTTCTTCTACCTTAAATGACATCTAAAATTACTCCTGTAACATGCTTCTTTCATTTGGAACTGCTGCAATTGAATATGGGGCGGCAATGTTCTTCTAATGTATAAACAATTGATTGACTGAGCATGGAAAATCTTTATGAAATCTGGAATGATAAATGCCATATCTATCATAAATGAATATTGGCCAATCTATTCTTTTCTTTTGATTTGAATTACTTTTTCTAATAGTCTTGGGGAAGCTTGTTTATGCTGATTGTAAAATTTGAATATTTTGACATTTTCGCAGTCTCTGTGCTGATCGACAAAGTTTCAATATCACTCAACCACCGCTAATGTTAAATTTATTATCATTCCACATTCTAGCAAAATGTTGCCTTGATCATCAAATTTATAATAGGACTGCAATACTTTGCATAAGCTATTTCTAACTACATAATTTGTCGGTTTTAGGTACTTTAACAGTGGTCCTAAATTTCAAATTTAGCTGATTGATTGCTAATGCTATTTATAATTTAATAATTTTTTCAAAGGATGTATATATCTTAAGTTCTTGAATTGGTATGGTCCCCTTATAGCAAAGTAAGTCGTCAATTTTGACACCAAAATATGAATCATTTTTATTAATAGCGAATTGTTTCGCAACGAATATATTCCATTTGATCCAAAAGTTTTGAAAAAATTGATTGTGCAAAATCGAGTTGTTTGTTTGTATTTTAGCATTATTGTCCTCACAATCGAAATGTTATAAAATAAAATTTTTGTATCCATTTTGTTATTTTTGTTGAAGCCTAAAATATTACCATCTCCTTCGCATTTGTCGTAGGAAACAAATTGGAGGAGGAATTGGATTCTAGTGGAACTACAACCACGTCTACAGATAGTCAGTCGGTCAAAGTGTTTTTGGTCCTTTTTTGATAATTAGATTGGAGATTTAGTAAAAATAAAAACAAAGTGATTAGAAGAATGAAGCATCTTTTACCGACTGAGCTTATGAGGAAAGCTACAAAAAGCTTAAAAATGAGTTTTTTATAGAAAAAAATCACAATTCTTATTAAGTGTCCTTCCTAGACAGCCTTTCATGTCTCACTGTAATTTTGTTTTTAGTTGCTCGCATTTTTTCTCAAAATTTCTATTTTCGTAAGCTTCAATAAACTTAATTTTTCCACCATAGTTCTACGTCTCCATATATCTTTATTTCCTAATTTTTGACCATCCGGTTATTTCTTATTTTTAATCACATATTGATCAAGGGAAATATATCTGCAATTGAATGTCACACTATCCAGAAATTAAAGGAAATGAAAATAATACAGCTTAGTTAACACTATTTTTGGAAGCGAGCTACCTGACGGAAGTATAAATACTAAGTCTGTAGAAACCTATTACTAAAGCTAAAGGAAAAAAGAGTGAATGAAAGTATTACAAAAATCAAGAGCACATCTATCTTCCACGAAAGAACATTTCCAGAAAAAGCACTTATAAAATCGATTTAGTCCTGTAATTATTGCTTGACGAAATAAAATTCTGAAATAAAATCGAGATTATATTGCCAATAACGGCGTTTCTTCAGCATGGTTTTATAGTGACACAAGCTGACACTTTGATCTCTTATCGAAAATCAGTATTACATAAAATTTATTGAATCGCCACCGCTACGTTTATCCGTAAAATCGTAAAATATTATTACCCGAACATAGCTGGTAATAAAAGCTGGGTAACTAGATGTTGTAATGTCCGACACATCTTCGTCTAAGCTGTTTAGTTTTTTTTTTATCGTACAGTGCGGACTGCATTTTCCCATTAAAATCTATAATTCCTTTCGGCCGTACGATGCAACTTCCACAGCGATAAACGTAAACATTATAAGTCGTTTCGCCGGCATAGAACGACCCTCCGGGAGAATTTACATCAGGAATTGCTAGAGAAAATACTATCCGAAAACATTCCGTAAAACGTACGTGAAAACATCTACACGTAGCTAACGTTAAGCATATATTTTTTGCTGTCGTCGCATCGGGCGGCAAAAGAGTAGTAGTGTTCATTACAGTATATCACATCCGGTGAGGTAATTTTCTAAACAGATTACCTACGTGTTAATTGCCATTTGAATGGTAGACAGACTAGGCGGGTCTCGTGTTAACTGCTTTCCTAAGAGTTCCCTTCAAAGAAACGGTGGGCTTATAAAAAGATTATTGCAGCGACACCTAGATTGCCTTATAAAAATCTTCATCGAGTAGAGTTGCATCAGCCGGTTAATAGGTGGTCTTGACCAGACGACTATGATTGCTTTTATGCAATGTGAGAAGTGTGTCGTAAAGCTGTGGTAGATTTTCTTTCGATTAAGAATCAATAGAGACATTTTTTTTAGTTACTGAAAACTTATACGTCAGCCTGAAAAAACATTTTGTGTACTCGTATTTTAACACAATTGTGGTAAAATTGGCATAATTAGCGAGTTATCTGTATGTGATAGATTTTTGTTGTAAAGATGTTGTAGCAAATTTTAACACAAAGAATAATTCATTGGCATTGTAGTATTTAAAGAAGTACATTCCTTCTTCTTACATTTCTAACGATAACCATTTTCGGTTTAACATAACCAACCTTGGAGATGTAAAAATGTTACTTTAAAACTAATTATAGAGAAAAGAAAAAAATACTGCTAAAATTATCTAGATATGAGACATCGCAGGCTTTCAGGGTCGGAATCAATAGAGATACAATCTTCTAAGTTTGTGTCATCTAGGGTGTTGACACATGTCAGTTTCTTCAGAATCTACATTCTACCAGTTTGATAGCATATCCTGAAAAATCAATACTTCAATTTCAACAACCAGCACATGTCGGAAGGTGTTGTACAGACATTCTAGTTAAAATAGGTGCCATTATAAAATCTGTACATTTTTAGTATCGAGATCTTTTTTATTAATCTAAAAGCTTCATTGTTCAAATTAAATTTTAATTCCTAAAGTTTCTATATATAAACAAAACGTTTCAGCATTATTTATGCCTTCTTCAATCGTAATAACGTAAAACTTAAAAATCACTTTGGGAGGTCACGATATTTTTATATAAAAGGCCGCTACAGCAAAAAATTTTTATTGTAAAATATTATTAGAAACCAATATGCCAAGAAAAGAAAACAAATATTAATTATAATGAACATGTAGAGGTTTTCGAAACATTTAAATACATCTGTACCATTTAGGAAGTTAATATGACATAAGTATGAAATGAAGGTACGAATATATTATTTATAAAATGCTACTGCACTTACAACACTGATATTCAGTTGTGTTGGGTCGTTATTTTATCTAAACATGTAGCTTTATAAACTTGTTGATCCATACCTTACATAAAACGATCGTTTTGCGAGACCCAAATTTCCACGATTTCTATTGGAACTAGTAAAAACAACAAAATCATAGAATGAAACAAATCAAAAATCTTAGCTGTGAAATGTAATGCTGAAAAAATAGGCTACCACATTATCACACGTACATATGTTATAGGTTATAAGTTATTGTACCTGTTATCGTAACTAATGTTCATATGAGAGTTACTCGTTTTCATACACACACGTGCATTAAAAATTAATTGTTTAGGCTGCGAGAACTCGAATTACAACGCTTCCCAATAACGTTATTTTTGGAACAGAATAATATGGAAAGTTCGGTATTAATAACCGTTTTCCACATCATTAATAATTCTTTCATTTCATTTAATATTAACTTATGTACAGGAGTAAAATTTTTCTCATTGGTTTCACATATGCGTTGTTTTATAAAATGTTATATACATGATCTGTTGCTACTATGGTAAACAGTATATCGGCCATGATATACTGTAAAACACGTATGCGTTTAAAGGGGTACATAAAAAGGCAATATGATGCTGTCACAAACCCATATGAATACAATTTACGCACACAAAACTACACCGCGAGAGTTGCAGCGATAGCCAGACAAGTAATACAGCTTACGGAGTCACTGCAACTAAGCACCCACCAGACATAAAAAAAGTAAATATTGATTCAGCTATTTACATAGTACCTATATTAATACAGTAAAACCCCTGTTAGCGACCACGTCTATAAAGTGACGACCTGTGTTAAACAACCAATTATTAATTCATCGTATTTACAAATAGCAATCCCATTGTTTTATACTCCTCTTTACCGACCGCTCTGTCAAACGACCGCGGGCACCCATCCTCGCAATTTTTACTACATATTAATGCTAAAAACACCCTCTATTAAGGGCAGTAAAACCCGACCCGACAATTCTTAAGAAAAAACTAGTTCTTCTGTTAATGCATTGTTAAAGTCACGTTTAACTCAACTACTGTAAGTTCCCTAGAAAAGATGTTTCCTATAATGTCACTTTTTCTGTCTCAATTGTACAGGTACCTATGTAGTTTAACAGCAGGTATTTAAGGTTACTTGCACTTAGAGTTTAATTAGTAAGTATCTTACGAAGCCTTTGTAGAGGCAAAACATGTGTAATACGTTGTATTGAAGTTATATTTTGCGGAAATTTTAACTTCCTGTAGATATTTTATTTAACATATTATTGGAAAAAGGCAGGCCAGCTGTTTTAATTTTTCTCTTAACCGACCACCCCTGTTTACCACCAACATTTGATTCCGCGAGGGTGGTCGCTATTGACAGGTTTTACTGTAGTTAATAATAATACTAATTACATAGTACTCGTATATTAATCGACATGTTGTGAAATCTAACTGTAATTACTATTAAAATGGGTAGAAAAACAAAATATTAATTTTTTTCTGAATTCGATTGGACTGGGTGGCCAACTAAAAATACCGATCGGCCATAGCTCAGGAAGGGTTTATAGTGCAGCTTCGGGAAAAAAATATTACTGATTAACATGGCCACGAGAAATTATTTAAAGAATTCTGGAATGACTGGTAGATAACGTTTTGTATTTCGTCAAATAAAGGTAAGGAAGAGGTAGGCAACTTTGTCTTGTAGAAACACTTTAGATCAGGTTCTACTGGACCGAATTTTACAAACTTAGTCTTGTTGGAAACAATTTTATTTATCGAATATAATAAGTAACGTGCATATTAAATATTTTCTAAAATTTTGTTTTTCATCAAAAACATTATATGGAAACATGCATTTTAAATCAACAAAAACTGGGCATCGATGTCTTTTACCTACGCGAAGATATCTTTAAAAATGTGTAAATAACAAGAATTTTTTGTAAACATTAATTATTCTGCTTCACCTCAACAAAATATAGCGACTTTGGTGTTTTTGTATGCGCCTGTAATGTCACTTTAACAATAATATTTTTTCCTGGCGTTTATTTTCACCTTTGAAGGTTAGTTGCTAAAGTTTTATACAAGAAAGAAGCTTTCTTCTCGGCCTTTTATCTTAATATTTCTCGAAAATCAAAAATATTGTTAACAGTGTTGGCAATAGCTCAAACAAATAAACACCCAGGAGGCAATTATGGGATAAAGGAAAATTACGTTAAAAATTACTTGTCTTAGATTAGTTTTGTTTTGAACGTTTTATATGAAACATTAAAAAGAAAGCATATCTATATGAAATTTTGAAAGATTTTTTGTTACGGCGCTTTAACTTACAAAGGTTCGGAATATAAGCCGAAATATTTTGGAAATTTCTAAGGATAGGAATGTCTGATATTTTGGGAATATATATTTCCAAAATAAAAAAATTGTTGCCAAAAGAAGTATTAATCTATTAAATCTTCAACATATTTATATACCTATAACTTTTGAAGATTCCTTACGAAAATTCACTTCACTCATTTGGAACTTTCTTAAACGTTTCCGATCAGTTCAGACTAATTATAGTCAGTTAAATACTATTTATTGCTGAGGAATATTATTAAAAAACCAAAAAAACCTGCCTATTGCAGACTCATTGTATATGGAAATCACCCTGCAAACGAGTGCAATTTGAAAATTAATCAAGCATTAGAAGTCGATCGTGTTGTTTCAACCTGACCAGGTCTCAGCAGTGCAACTCCGAATGCAAGATCTAATTTCATCACACTTTACATCTCAACATTGATTGTATAATATCTCCGACAATGGACAAATTCCAATCCTGCACCCTCTCGTGGGCAAGGTCTCAGCGTTTTCATGCGAATAGTATTGTAAGAACAGTACGAATCTGTAAAAAGAGTGGAATCGTTCAACACTAACAGCTACCTATGTAGTGCCATATCATATTTACTAACGCTTCGCCGAGCAATGTAATTATTTCCAAACCCCAAGTCAGCTTCCGACTTTTCCATCGAATTATTACATCTTTCACTTCTAATTCTCGTAGCACGCAACATACCATTAAACTATTAATGAAGCAATAGAAATTCGATCCTTTTCGAACTACATGCAGCTAACTTGCCTACTGCGGTAACAAATCTTCACTGTCTTGGCGCACATCTACTTTCCGGACGTTAAATACCGAACTGAAGTTTCCGTTCATTCGCTGCAACAGTGGCGAACGTTCCGGAAAAATTAATGAAGGAAGCTATCGAACCACTTAATCGTTAAGTTTAACTACGCTTAACTCTCTCGAAGTTTCGTAACGATGCCGGTCTACCTTTCGATTGCGCAGCTGAATCAAAATATGATTTATGACGAGATATCTGTGTCGCTTTTAAGAAATAATTTCAACTCCGTTACTATCGCACGTCTTGATTCTACGTAGGAATGCATGGACGTAACATGGAGGCCAATATTAGGTGGAAAAGTAGGGGTTGATGTGGTAAATGTTTAAATGTGTGGCGTGCGAGACTATGTGTTGTCTCTATTAGGGACAGATCGTATCTCGTCTTGATGGACTTTATTTATAGAAGATGCGGGAATAAAGCGTTGACTGAGTGTTTACTAATTAGATTTGTGCTTCAATTCCGGGTTCTTTATTGGTTGTTGGCTGTGATAATTGAAACCTATACGTCAGCTGTTATTTTAAGATGCGCTTCTATTGCTAGAAATAGAAGCAAAGTAATAACGCTAAATGTATTTATAAAAATAAGACAACTTGATAAAGTAACATATATTGCAATATACTGAACAGTGGTTATTCTGTCTAAGAATGTTTTTTTCCACAAACGTGGGACTCTAACCAGATTTTTATTATTAATTACTGAAGAATTGAGTTTTCTGTGCCACTGATTTAGACTCAGATCTCTTTAATTTACACAGGCTGTCTTATTGTTACAGTTCATCAAAGGTTTGTGGTTTTCTATCATTTAGTCTGGTGATTTGGCACTTTTGGATTGAAATCACATTTCTGATTATCCTTTACTAAGACATGCTCCCACTTATCTCCTCTGTTTTAGATAAATATTGTTTTTAAAAGTTTTTACGGCTGAATGATGTTTTGGAAATCTTCGGTTAAGAATGGAGCAGAAAATTGGTGCTCGAATCAAAAAAAAATTCATCGCGTGTCTTTCAAAATAATCACCTTTTCAGCATAAAACCATTCAAGCACTGGCATTACCATATGATAATAGAAAGAAGATGCTGGTGATGAACAGAACTTATTTCAGATCACTTTACAGGTGGACA
Source organism: Holotrichia oblita (assembly GCA_023690525.1). Taxonomy (NCBI): domain Eukaryota; kingdom Metazoa; phylum Arthropoda; class Insecta; order Coleoptera; family Scarabaeidae; genus Holotrichia; species Holotrichia oblita. Next base: position 114,255,154 of record CM043018.1, read on the forward strand.
ACTGCGCGCTGAATCGAAAATTGTGCCTGGAAACAGGGAAAAGGTTATTAAATTTGAGAAAAATATGTCTGACAAGCATATGAAACTTTGTGGCAACTGAATGTAAACCTGGTATTAATAAATAGGAAAGTCGCAGTATTTGAAAATGTTGATCGAAACGAATTCATTTCTGTGTGTAGGATTGAGTTTTAAACTAATAAAAGTGTAAACTTAATTAAAATGGTGTGCCCTATATATTATACTACAATCTGGTTCATGACGAACTTTTTCTCAAAATAATCTTACATCTTTCTACTCCTAAATCAAATGGATTGCTGGATAAATACATACAATAAGCTTGGACAGAATTTAAAGCAATCTTTATTCAGAAAATCAATTGTGTAGCCTACAAACAAGTTGGAAGATTACGTTGATGCAAGACATGCATTCTTCTAAGAAGCTAAGAATGTCAGTACTTTCTACACAAAATTATCTATCCTGACAATCGTCATGGAACCATTTTTGACGAGCAAAACAACCCTAATGTAAAATTTGCAGAACAAGAGAAGCCTTAACTTTGTGTCCCTATTGATGTACAACCACTTTTCTTATATTATATTTAAAGAAAAATTTCAATATGGAATTATACTAAAAGATATTGTAGATTATGTTAGAAAATTAGCTTAAAAACAAAGTAAAAAAGAACTGGTATGTTAGATTAAGCCATGGCAGTCCAGAAGTGTCTCAAGAGTTTGCTTGCATATTTGACGATAGGTTCTCTGCGGACTTCTGCTTCTGGAACCACCTCAAATGCCAGATCTATGAAAAGCGAACAAACTGAAGGAAAGAACACGTACAGGCAGCACTCAATTCATTAAGAAATTGGAAGAATAACAACGGACGGTGTTGGATACCCATGGTCTCCATTTCGAACAGATGCCATTTACTTTTGTAAATAACACTTTGTGGATATTTCTTCTTAAACATTATGCAAGCTGTACTAAAAACGTATATAATTACTAACTTAAGAATTCCTTGATTTGCTAATTTTCATAAAAATAATAAAATGTATAACCGAAAAGGTCATCATGAAATCGCTTGTGTATGTAAGTAAAGTCGCACTAGTTTACAAATACATCCATTTTACATTCTGCCACATGCTGGAGGAAACTAGTGGTAAGTACAGTTCAAAATCTAACCTCAATAATACGTATATGTCTCTCAAATAACAATTTACTTAGATATGCTGTTTAGGGTGCACTTTTTATTCATTGTTTCACTCAAGCTGTATAGTTTTAGTTTTTCGATTAATTTAACAACCACCGCCAATAGCATTTTACATGCCTATATACGAGGTCTGACAATTAAGTATCCGGGAAATTGGTTTAAAGAGCTTTTATTTCAAATTGGTCACAAATTAGGTATTAGATCCTTCAATATAAAACTTTATTCTGGCCTTGTATGACACATCTTTCCATTCGTGATTAAAACATGTTTGGTGTTCAGTGGGTTTAATTGTTTAGTGTTAAAGAGCTTTTATTTCAAATTGGTCACAAATTAGATATTAGATCCTCCAATGTACATGCCTGTTTCATGATGACTGGAAAAAATTTCAGTAGCAAAAGGAGTCCCCTTGAGCACCTCCTTCGTTATAGGGAAGAGGAAAATATCTCATGGTGCTAAATCTGGGTTGTAGAGTGAGTGTTCCAGCACAAGAGTTCCTGTGGATGCTAAAAATTCGCGAGTAAAGATGGCTGAATGCGCTGGCGCATTGTCGTGATGCAGCAACCAATTCTTGGTGGCCCACAACTCAGGTTTGTTTCGTGCAATCTGGTGCTGCAATGTCTTCAGGACCTCAACATAGTAGTTAGAATTTGCCTCCTGGACACCCAGTGTTTCAAAATGATGCCTTCGGAGTCGAAAAATGTGATAATCATCGCCTGCGATTTGGACATGCGCGCCTTTTTGGTTCTTTTCCTTTTCGTTGGAAGTCAGCAATCTGGGAACCAATTTGACGCACATTTTCCTCATGCCTAAATCGTCACGTAAAATCAGCCGAACTGTCTTAGGATTGATACCAGTAACTTCCGTAATGTGACTAATCGAGCATTGACAATCATCCTTCAACACTCATAGAATGACGATTTTGGCATTAAATTGTCCCCATACACTTCTTTCAACGCTGTGAACGTTTCAATTCACTATTTTCCCCATTTAACGAAAAATTTCAACGTTACTCTTTGCTCAAAATATTTTGGCGTAGACATCCTGTACAGAATTGCGAAACACACGTTCACTCCTCCAGTATAACGCGCAGACTACCGCGTGAAACGAATTCAAACTTGAATGGCGTTTAGTTTAAGGTCCCCTCTAGCATACCCGACCATGTGGCTGATCGCAGTGTTGCTATGAGGGCTGCAAAACCACTTTTCCGGATACTTAATTGTCAGACCTCGTATAGATAAGGGTGTAGTACTCCCTCCATTTAAAGGGACTCTGTTTCAGTGTCACGACCACAGGGGTAAGAGAACTGTCTTTTTTTTTTAATGTGTGGTGGGTGCTTAGTTGCAGTGACTCCGTAAGCTGTATTACTTGTCTGGCTATCTCTGCAACTCTTGCGGTGTAGTTTAGTGTGTGTAAGTTGTGTTTAAATGGCTTTGTGACAGCATCATATCGCCTTTTATGATGCCGCGCTGTTAATCACTTTGCTCCCAACAGCGAATGGCAAGTCGATCCGGGATTAAACTCTCTGAAAAAATGTCACCGTCCGTCCAGAGAATTGAACCCCGGCACCTATCGTCCTCTCACAATAGTCAGCCGCCTAACCACTGCGGCCATCGACCCGTTAATTTATTCAGTTTGGGAATGTTTTTCTCCTGAACAATAGATTTGTAACCGCTAGATTACCAGCTAGTTTTTCTAATATAATACTGCATAGCTATATCCATCTAAATATGAATGTATGTACATTCAGAATTAGGATTATAGTCATGCCTAAAATATCAACTTATATAATACTAACTTACATGATTGATCTAATTATTAGCTATTTGTTACTCAAATTCCGGCACCATCATGACTAATTCGCGATACTCATACATTTGTTATTATTTGAATTTTGTAATTATAAAACAATATAATAAACATTCAATTAGCGTTAGTTAATCGTTCCAATTTTATTATACTGCATACGTTTAACGCGTGAGAACCTCGTATATCCACTAGCTCATTGTTTGACTAACTAACGAGATGGAACAAAAACTAAATACTATACAAGCTGAAAATAAAAAAAAACCTTGTAATGAGTAATTAATTCATTGTTCTATATTAACAAAACTTCATATAATGGTACATTTTTACTAGAATTACTATCCGAATTATATGACCCTCAATATGCCCGAAACAACTGCAAAATGCATATGCATTAGCGAAGCGACAGACATCATCATTAGTTTATAGAAACTAAAATCAACTAATCTTACCAATTTAACCGCGTTGAATGTACTAATCATGCCTGATTTTGCAATTAATCCTTTCAACCAAATCATTATCAACAATACCAGTGGATGGTTATAGCTTCTAATTAACTGTTTACGGTATTTGCTTGTATTAATAAAAACAAAGAGCGAAACGCGAATGAATGGCAGCCTCAAAACACATCAGAGACCATTTATTATTAGGCCTAATTTAAGCTCTACTTTAAACTAACTCCACTGATGTCAATTTGAATAATAGTCTGGTTTAATAGCACATGTATTCATTAACTAATGTCACACCGCTCGCCATCATTGGTTATACAGTAGTAACGTTGATCCTGCCATTCTCATTGTCAAAAACACGAACGTTGTCGATAATTAAAAGTCCGATCCCCTACGAATACAGAACTTCGGAAAATGATTTTCGTATTTTATCAATCCAACTAATCGGGGAAGTCGTTTACGTGCTGTTTCATCGTCTTATTTGTTCCTCCATCATCAAGACGAATTTTTCTGGATGTTGGCTGGTTATTAAATCAAATATCTAACATCAAAGCTGTGCTCTGTCCGATACAGGAACGTTGAGAGATCCTTTGAAGTCCTAGCTTACTCTACGACAGTTTGTGGTCAATTTTCGCGTTGATTTGCGATGCTGGAAATGTTTGAACATCGTAGATGTAAGCTTCTTTCTCCAAGAAAGAACAAAATTGGAAATTTCTAGTTCAGGTGATTTAAACTAACGAAATTGGTGAAAATATTAGTCGTAGATTTTGATACAAATAGAAAAAAGTAGAGCTGAAATAGAAAGATATTTTCTTTTAATCTAGCAGAAGGATACCAAGTTACTTTAAAATATTTTCAATTTAATTTTCTAGTAGCGTAACTCGGTACGAAATGCACTTCTTGTATATACTTTCTATAAAAGCAACATGCATTATGGAATGGTATACATTTAATGTGAGTTGTAACATCAGTTAAAAGATTAAAGAAGATAATGATAATAGTCAGAATTAAAACAAAGTAGAACTAGAACATAAATTACGAGGTAATTACCTGTTTACTCCATTAATTAAGTCTGGAAACTTCTAAACCGTATATCAAGATACTGAAACCTTTTGTGCCGTTTTGGTGGAGGAACCGGTACGGTAGTGATAAAGTTAATGTGTCTTAATTTTTTGTTGATTAGCCATGATCAGAAAAGATATACTACTTACATATTACATTTTATTGCAAAGGATATCTGAAAAGTTATTGATTATAATTAAGGCGAAATTATTTATGCCCAAGTACAAGAGATATGTATATCTAGTAAATCTGAGCCTACTTATTGTTGCACATTTCGATAGAATACTCACGTACTCTGCGAGATTCTATAGTTGTGATTGTCGCTCTAATAATTAATTTGAAGGAGATCCGTGTATTCTTGTGAGGCTAGATGAAGTTATTTGATGACAATTAAAGATCATCGTCAAAATCGACTAATTTCTTATTTAGATGAAACACGTCTAAACGATGGTCATACCAAACAAAAAGCTTGGATAGATGACAGTGACGACAATTGTTTGATGACAAATTGACAACTGACTTACATAGTCCTACAGGGAAAGGAAGACTTATTATTTTACATTTTCTACGGTAAAAAGGCAACCAATTATCGAGAAGAAATGAATGCTGACGTGTTTAAAAGACAGTTTCATCAAACGTTAAACGTACTACCAGAAACTACAATTACTGTCATGGATAATATTACACAATCATAATCGTAAAATTGAAAAAGTTCCCACAACAACTCGAGAAAATTTGATATGCAAGCTCGGTTGAAATCAAAAAATATTGCGTACGATAAAGAAATGATTCTATTTGAACTTCTTCTCATAATTCGTTTTAATAAAGATCAATATAATACACATGCTATAGATAAAGTGGCCAAACGTTGTAACAAAACTGTATTCAGGTTACCACTTTATCGCTGTGAACTCCCCAACCCAATCGAATTGGTGTGAGATTAGATAAAAAGATGAGGTAATAACTAAGAATATTTCATTAAAGTTAATTCCACTATAAAGAATTGAAAAAATGTCTTGAATATATGATTAAAGAAGAAAGAAGAAGATAATCGATCTATTTATTATAACAATGAGCAAAGATAGCTCAAGTGAAATGAAAAGTGATGGTGAATAATTATTTTAGAAGATAGTAATATATTATCATGGATATTAATGTGAGTGGAAAAATGGTGAAGGGAGAAAACCGTACACCCAAGACTACGGCGTTGGTGTCTATGAGGAGAATCAGGGTTACAAGGGTTGTGAACCACTTTGGTGATACACTACGGTATTTCAAACATAAATATATGCTATACAAACTTGTACGTTGGAGAGTCTGCGTCGCCAACTGCGAGGGGAGCCGATCTGCATTCTCTCTGACATTCAGGCAGCCTTAAAGGCTCTAGCATCTTATTATATAGCCTCCAAACTAGTATAACAATGTCTGCAAAACCTAACTGTTCTGGCCAGAAACAACAGGGTCATCTTGGTGTGGGTGCCGGGACACAGGGGTATAGCGGGCAATAAAATGGCAGACAAGCTAGCGAGGGAGGGTGCCCAAATGAAATGACCGGACCTGAAACAGGTCTAGGTATTACAAAGAGTGCAATACGTGGTACAATTAATGAGTGCATTATAAAACAACACCAACTAAATTGGAACCATATAACTGGACAAAGGCACAGCAAACAGATGATGGAACGACCGTCATAACAATTAACTGCTGGCTTACTTACATATAACAGGACTTAGCTTAGGGCAGTAGCATGTCTACTGACAGGACATGGCTGTGTAAGAGGTCACCTGCACAAGATGGAGATCTATAAAGATGAACCCCTATTCAGACTCTGTAACGTGCAGGACGAAACAGCCTCTCATATCGTCTTCGAATGCGTAGCACTAAGTCAACGTAGTGTTGCTATGCAAAGCTCGTTTGATTTACTAGTAGAGAAAGATTTACCAAGTAAGCTATTTAAACTTGATCGAGGGAACTAACCTGTTTGAGTAAAATGAAATCAAGGTAGGAATAACCCACAAGGGCCCACAAGGGGGACCCCGTGGGCAGCAGTGTTAGGGATAATCGAAGACTGCCCAGCCTTGATAGTAATCAAGTGAGAGAAACCTAACAAACAGACCAAAAATAAACATCCATAAAACTATGATAGAACCAGTAATGACGTATGGTTCGGAAGTGTGGCTTATAAGCAAAGATATTTCCCAAAGGTTATGCTCGGCAGAACTCATATATTGAAGATACTGTGGCTTAACCATGCTAGATCACGTTAGAAATAAGACATTAGAGAAAAATGGAAACAGAGAATACTATTATAGATACAATAAACGAAAAACAGTTAAAATGGTATGGACATCTACGCTGAATGGCGAGAAAAAAGACACCACTCGGAGTATGGAACTGGACTCCAAGAAAGAGAAATTTACGAGGAAGGCCAAGGAAGAAATGGATAAAGAATGTAGAGATAGAAATGGAAAAAAGGGGTCTAAATCAAGAGGACTGGAATGATCAGATTAAAATGATCTTTTTCAATTAATATGTAATTAATTGCATACCGACAATTTGTATAAAATCCTTGCTAGTTTTAAACCTGCTACCAAAAAAATAGCTTTGAGCAGTTCGATTGTGTGAATTTGTTTTATACGCCAGTGGTATCTCCTGCTTTTTTTAGTTTCTTACTTATAAGTTTAGCTTATTTGCAAAATCCGCAAGATAGTTGAAGCAAAGCATTTATTATAGTATGATGAGTAGATAACAACATAAGCAACTTCTAATGAGAATAGTTGGAGCAGTTGGTAATATTTGTCTTGTATGACTACCAAATTAAGCTGAGCTATGATCTGATGGTACTTTCGTTTAGGTTTAAATAGATTACAATTACTATTTTTAGCTTATCTTCTAGATTGTGCATTGTTTATGTACTACTCTGAGGACATTCCCAATTGTTCATTTATTTAGTCAGTTCTGGTAATTCAAAATCTAAATATCACATATACTATATATGGCGTGTTAATACATATAATAATATCAAAAGCGTACTTCGGTGTGTTTACGAATATATAGAACTCGTAAGTGGTAGTTATACCGAACAAATAACACTTTGTATGTTGTCGCCGTAGTAAAACAATAAACTACAACATTCCGAATAGAATTCGACATAAATAGCCACCCACGTACGTGCTTCTATCTCCTCCAAATCGTAATAAACTTGATCGCTTCTATTGTTGCTGCTTCTTTCTCTAACTGCTTAAAAGCTGTATCGTAAAAAAGCCTAAGTGTAATAATCTTTTCCGTACGAGTCCTCGTGCCCGACTACACAAAAAGGAACTGGCGTTATTCGGGGCGGAGTAGAGCGCGGGGCCGCTAAAGAACACCTGCTGCGCCCGTTTGAAAATTGTCACACTGCATCGCGCGTAGAGGGCGCGCTGTGCGTGTCTCATAAATATATGATTAAAGTTTATTACCTTTCCGGACGTTTCATTATTATCATAATGACTGCGCGGTATCATACCGGAATAGAATAAAATTACAATTATAATATCGTTTTGGTGATACCCGGAGCGTATACCCACGTGTTGTATTTCAAAAATGTCCCTTAATAAATTTTGATACTGGTATGTCGTAGTGGTAGCTGGTCGCAGTAGGAACTGATTCAATGTAGTAATGCCTTTTTTGTGTGTTATTGTGTTTACTTTGTGTAGAAAATAGGTCATGAGGTTGAATAATGCACGAGTACTGTTAGGATAATCGTGCTGCACAATAGAATGTTGCGGTGAAAAGAGAGAATAGCGAGATTAGATCATTTATTATAATATCTACAAATTAATAAAAAAGAACGTGTGATTTAAAAATTTGCCTATCTATTATGTCAATATTTGGTTTATGATGATCGAGTAGTGACATAAGTGAGTATCCTGTTACCCATTATCAAACAGCAAAAATGTACCAGTTCACCAGGCTGTAGAAGAGCTAATGAGGGCGCTACTTTGCTCTCCAATCAACCAACACACAAGCTTATCATTCATTTGTGGTAGTCAACACCTTTGCGCGAAAATGCACACTTGCCTACTTCCGGATGCATATCTAGTCAGACCCCAGATAAAGTTTTCCATTTTAGAAAGCTGGCGGAAGAGAAAGCGCCCTAAATGTAGATTCCAATCTAGTCGGAGACTTGATCCCGTATCAACCAGGAAAATCGGTATTCGTTCGAGATATCATTCGCTCAGGGTCGGCGTTCACCCTATAGCGTCGACGCTTAAAACTCTGCAGCTGCACTACCCAATACCTGATTTCATAGTTTCAGGGCAACGGGCGTGGCGGGAGTAGACTTCGTAGGGAGGATGCTCGGGCATGGGCATACGCTCGGGTGCCCGGCCGCTAACTGTCGGAATATACCGTGGGTAAGTGGGCACCCTACGGCACTTATCTTGAGAACTCTGCAGCTGCACTACCCCATCCCTGGTGACCACACTCTGGGAAACGGGCGTGGCGGGAGGATTTGGCGAAGATAGTAGGGGAGGACAAAAGTCGGTTCGCCGAGGAGTAGTCCGGCCGCTGGTTGTCTGGTTGGGGAAAACTTTGGTTTCATCCTAAAACAACTCGGTGACTCTGGACCCTACGGTTTCACTGTAGCTGCCGCGGAAACTTGATCGCCGGAGGGGTGAAAGAGTTGGCGCGGTTGGCATTTTGGGGTAGGGCGTCGGCCCGGCCGTCCCCGTAGTTCAGGCTTAATTCACGAGCGGGCTGGTTGTAGCTCACGGCCAGATTCCGTTTCCCACGCTTGGCCGATAGTTGCCATCCGCAAAGAGGCCTAGGCCCCGTGGGATTAGATGTGAGGTAGGAGTTGCTACAGCGTCTCCAGCGGTGACCCGTCCAACGTTGACAAGGGAACTTGTCTAACATGGGTAGTACCGGGGAGAGGAGCCCACCGGCTCGCCGGGCCTCTCCGCGAGGTGTCGGTCTCGTGCGGGCAGTGAGATAGTGGGTGACAGTTTCAAGGCACATAACTCGTTATATGCAGTGTGGTATGAAATTTGCAGGATATGGGCTAACGCCTAGGTGCCTACGGCTCACCACCAAGCCAATTTCAAATCGTATATCATTCGCTGTTGGAACACAATTAACAGCATTACATTACAGACGCTCACATAATGCTCTAACAAAGTCATTATAATAAAACATTAGCAAAGCCAGGTAACCAGAACCAAGACCAACAAAGCTGTAGTGTTTTCTAATTGTCTAACTAACCGCACATAGTCCAGCAGTGAAGGACCAAAAAGGTCGCTGTCACAGTGGCAACTATTGTATAATTTGTAAATATACTGCTAAAGATTTTTAACAAAATTGTAACCAAGTTAACTTCGCATCTCGGTTAAACGAGTCATTAAGAATTAATTCCCTACATGATCATATAAGGTAAATGGTGGGTTACAGCCGCGCTTTCTATAGAATAAGTACCTCAAAAAATAGTTCTGAACTTTTTCATTACTTTTATTTTGCTTCTAACTATGGGGTACCATGCCGACGCAGTGTATTGCAATTTCAATCTGACTATCGAATTATAGAATAGTTTGATATTTTTGATCTCCGACGTCCGAAACTTCTTCCCCCTCATCGTTCCCCTTCCCACTTTCCATTCTTTCTATCATTACCTACTAATGAGTAAATATTGATAATTGATGATTTTATAGTTTTGGAATCGTTGTCACTAACCGCAATATAACTTTCGAAGTTGCATCTGGATTTGATTCATCAAAAAATTCTTGAAAATCCTATTAGTCAGAGTATATTCCAATCTTGTAAATAAACTCTGTACAAAACAATGACCCTGAAGCTCCAGTTATGTGGTTTCTTCGGCATGTATCTTTTATATTGAACTCGATCCTTTCTTCGTCTAGGACGAGGTACTCTTCCAGAAAGTCCAAGATTTCATGTTCAAATGACAGGTTGGCCCAATTGTCTTTATCATGTCCTACTCGATTGCTACCAGTGAATGTTTGACTGTTGTTGAAATATAGTTCGCAAATTTTCGGATATTTGTGGGTAGCATAATTACAAATTAGCGTCATTAAAATAGTACAGACTATGAAGATTTCCTCTTTTCTTCAGTATAATTGTGATGGTCTTAAAGAGGTGTCCTTTAATATAATTAGTCAGTAATGCTAATTAACCTTACACGCTATTTTCGTCTTTAAAGAACAGGTACATGTATAATATAGTAATTTGAGTTCCTTCACAGTTCCTGCTTTCTCATTATCATTATCTACGCCGCCGTACGTACATACATACATAAGTCCAACATCGACCACTACCGTTACCACCCATCATTAAATCAGAGAACCCAACCTCTCGCATTAAACTCTATGTTATACGACTGCGATAAGAAGTGAGCTACTGTTCGTAATTACGTCGACTTTATCATGTAGTAGTAGTAAGTAGCAGTTGGGCCGTGCCGTACTTGATACCTCGCATATACGTGCCAGGCCGAAGAACTGTTAATGGAATCCGACGCTTATTGACATTACTTATGTGTACATCAGTAAACTATAAACGTTTGTTTATGTAGATTTCTATGTCGACGCCGTAATTACCATCGAGATATGACACACACACAGACACCCATAAAGTGGGACGAACAGGAACGCGTGCTCCTCGAGTTGGCGCCCGAATAGCCCGGAGATCTACCGAAGATAATTGAATGCTCGAGTGGAATCATCTTAATTATATTTGACGTATTAACGTATAAGTGTCGTCGTCATCAAATAAAGTGAACGTTATGTAAGATTACTAGAATTTAATTAAGATGTGTGAAGGATTTCTTCTTATGTACATAACTATTTCCTTTTAGTCAATGAATGGTGTTTAACTTATTGTTAGTGCGATATGGTATCAATAAGATGTAAACCTTCGATAGATATTTTGATAGATACATCTGCATTAACTTAATTTTACTAGGAATCATTTTCTTTTGTAGTAGAAATTGTTTTATTGCAAATTATTGATATCACCGTAGTATAATGAAGGTAACATTATTTATAAATTGATTTGTGTGTTTAATTAATTAATTAGTGGTGCGTATAGTAGGTATATGTGCACGCGGTGCCTGATTAGTAAACGTGATTCCTACTACAAACAACTAATAAAAGAAAACGGTGTAAGTTCTGTTACACCAAGCTTTCAAAGGAACGTGATAGAAAATATGCCATGAAACATAGTAAACAGATTATTTACGTGTCCTCATCCTATCCAGCGAAACCACCAATTTGCATAGAATGTTTTTTCAGAATTTATAAGTCAAAACTGAAATAATTTCATTATTTCTTTATTTTGAAATTGTTTATATATTTAAAATATAAAATTTCGTCAAAATAGCACATAACGTTCTATAAACGTGCTTTTATCCTATTATTCAATCAACCTTACAAAAATTGCCGCAAATCCAAACATATTAAAACTTTGGTGTCGCTATTCCAATATGGTGTAATCCTGCGCCGCAGGAATCGAGACACCCAAATGCATGCTATCTGTGCAGAATTTACGTACACACGGTGTAGAAACTAAGCAACGACAATGCATAATATTTATACACATATGGCGCCCAGGACCTGGTTAATGTGCATAATATTTATATACTCGGCAGTCAATGTGTTAAAAGAATCTGTATCTCAGAATGCGAGAGATAAATCAAGTTCACGTATTTTGAGAATGATTGAAGAACTGGGAATCAGCCGATCTATAGGGAAGACATTCAGCAACGTATCCTTTTTCTTGAATAATGACTCACACAGACAGGGTGTTTCATAATATATGCGCAGGACTTCAGGATGTGAGATAACTTGTCTAAAAATTTGAAAAAAAGTTTCTGTCAACTTACCCTCTAAAACGCACCATTTTCGAGATACAGGGTGTTGAAACTTAATTTAAAAAAATCGTTTTTTGCAAATATCTCCGGAACCATTTATCGTAAAGAAAACTGCTTTTGTAAACATTTTCTACTCATAATAAGTTGTGTGCGAGAATTCTTTTTTTATGTCATAATTGGTGAAGATTTTGAAGGGGTCCCCAAGAAGTTGCAAATCCTCAAGTAGAAGAGGCTGTTCTCAATGAAATTGATGAAAATCCAACCACAAGTACCAAAAAAATTGCTCACAACTTAAACCTAAACTCAGAATTTCGAAGACGCAACTTTTGTATCCCTACCTACATCCAAAGAGTACAAGCCTTATTACCAAGAGATTTTCCGCCAAGATTGGCTTTTTCTAGATGCATGCAAGACAAAATAGTTCAAAACCCTTAGTTTGGAGCCGAAGTTCTATTTACCGATGAAGCATCTTTCTCGAAGGATGGTATTATCAATTTCCACAATAACCACATATGGGCAGAAGAGAATCCACATGAAATTGCAGAAGGCCATCATCAGCAACAATTTTCCCTGAATGTTTGGGCTGCCATCGTTGGTGATCATTTGATAGACCCACATTTTTTACAGAACAGATTAAACGATGTAGATTATCGATAATTTCTAGAAGAAGTACTGCCGGAACTGCTGGAAGATGTACCGACTCAATTAAGACAAAACATGTACTTTATGCATGATGGAGCTCCGCCCCACTTTAGTTTAGTTGCTCGCCAATACTTGGCCACCGAGATCTCCTGAACTTAATTGTTTAGATTTTTTTCTTTTGGAGCCATCTGAAAACCCTTATTATAATATTATAATTAAGAGAGCGCATTGTTGTATCTTGCGACATAATTTGGAACACTCCGGGAATTTTCCTGCGTGTTAGACAGTCAATACATCAGTCGATGTTCTAACATTTTAGTAAAATAAAATTTTTATTTCAAAAAATTGACCATATTTTTCAACATAAAAATTCATTTTTCTCGAAAACGGTCAACTTTAGAGCTCATGACCAACAGTAGCTTTTCTGTAGAAAACATTGGCGGTTCAAAATCGTTCAAAACCGTAGTTTTTCCAGTGGTAAAAAAATGTTCTCGGACAAAACAGCTTATTATGAGTAGAAAATCTTACAAAAGCTGTGTTCTTTACGAGAAAATGTTCTCGGAGATATGTGCAAAAAAACGATTTTTGTTATCATTTCAACACCCTGTATCTCGAAAATGGTGTATTTTAGAGATAATTTGATAGAAACGATTTTTCATATTTTTGGACAAGCTATCTCGAATATGAAGTCCTGCGCATATACTATGAAACACCCTGTATACGTATTTCTTTAATTTATCAGACTTGATGCAGCATGAATTTGTAAGGCATCTCCTTGTGTTATTCCTGATTTAGTGTTTTTTTTTTTTAATTTTTTCTTTTTGTATATTTATAACCATTTCGTATTTCGCTCATCTGCAGAGGCTGTGGGTAAGAATTTGACTCCTGAGATTTGTTTGATTGTAAATTTTGAATTTTATTAAATTTTTATCAAATATGCTGTAGTAAATTAAAGAAGAACTCCACTACACAACGCTTGCTATAGTACTTCATATTATGAATAATAATCCATGCCTTAACATTCCCCAACAGCTTACGCCAATTACAACGGGCATCGGCAGACCATGAGTTATTACTTCTGCGGCTGTAGATCGATTTAAGATGTTACCTTTCCGCTTTGTTAGGGGTTTTGGAAAACTACAAAACACCATAAAGAAGTACCGGGGTTCGAACCGAGTACCATCGGTCTCCGAAGCAAGTGTGCTAGCTACTAGCCACTAGCCCGGCGAAAGAATAATAGAATTAATGAATAATAAGGCATTGCAAAGTTACTTCTGTGTGGCTTTCAGATATTTGGAATCTGGAGTTATCTGGAAAGCAGCGTGTTTTCGCTTCCAGTAAACGATAATAAAATGGCTATGTGTCAGAATTATGCAATTCTGTCTTTGACTTTATATTTATGTATTCCTATTTTGTTAACTTCTTGCCCACACAAGATGCTAATATTTCGTCGGAAGTAAGCTTAATTGAAGTTTTTTCCCATATTTGATTGACTTTAGGCATGCATTTTGGAAAGTCGCGGGTGACCTCACCTACTGTATTATTTTTGTGACAATGCGTTTCCTATCCACCATAAAGCTCATTTCTGTGGCATACCCGACACTAGTATATGTTCTAAAACGCTGCACTTTTCTCCGTTTAGTTTTGTCTGAATTATCATCAAAAGCTTGGACGGCTTCGACATCGTATACTGGTTGCAGGCGTAAAATATATTTTTTCCTATAATATCTTCAAAATCTTCCCATCGTATACTTACCTTCAAAATTTGCTGTACTCCAATGACAGCTTATGGTGTATAGTGACTACTATTTCGACCACGGTGGGATGTTAAATTAACATTTTTATTTTCGTTCACATATTCATAAACTTCGAAATTATTTCCAGTTGAACGACGCGACGTAGAGACGAATGTAGTGATGCTTATATTTTGAAGCAAAAACGTGCAGCGATCAGAGTAGAGTGGAGACTCAAATTTACTTCATATGCTCCAAATAACTGTTCTGTGTGAGGGTTTTGTGGATATTAATACTCACAAATTCGACTTAACTTCTTTATTATATTAGTTTCACAGTAGGTTCCGGCATCTAAGAGAATTATTCGTCTAGATATTGCTCCCTGCCTAAAATTTGTTTGATTTTCAGATTCTAATAACAGCACATTGTAAATAGCTTGATTTATGTGATGAATATCATATAAAGTGTAGGATACCTGTTAAATATTGAAAAACTTCTATTTTTGCATTAATTTGAGGAAGGATGCGTCATATTTTGATTACCATGCTGCTAAATTATGCAGAAAGACATTGAGATTTAATAAAAACCTGTCTAATTTCGTGGGCACTGCCAATCTTTGTCATCTCTTAATGTCCTTAATGATTATAAGGTGTAAGGTACAATTGCTTAGTGAAGGTAGCAGGAAAGTGTGAATGTATGTATTTCGTTTTATTTTCTTTCGTTTCTAGTGATGACAATATTGTGCTATGTTAGTATTATGCTCACTTAGAGGCCTTAATTTTTCTATAGGCATCGTTTTGTTCAATATTACGGCACAACTTTGTTATAAATTTCTGCTGTTCCTCATGTCGAACACATAGCAGCATCTGCACTATTGCAATGCAATTACAATCTACATGGTATTTATCTTATCAGTTAGCTTGTTGATTAATTATTCGAACTGAATCATTCGTACAGAAAAGTTCGTTATCAGAATAAAACATCACTTAACGTCACTGCAATAAAACATATGGAAGACTACTTTTACAAGCAAAATTGTAATCATCGAAAAGTGATCCTTGCAGAACACCGACTGTAATTTCATGGATACTGAAACTTTTACTGTAAGCCCACATTTTGATGCCTGTAATTAAGCCCGCCATTAAGAACATATATGACAGGATCTTAGGAGACAAGTAATGAAGGCAACGACAGAAAACTAGCATCTGTGGCGTCTCAAATTATTAATCTTATAAAAGCATGACACTATTTTACTTTGCAAAACTATGCAGACAGGTAAAAAGTTCATTCATTAACGAAGAGGACATATGCTAAGATGAAATTCTTCTAGTTGAGCAAATATTAGGGTCGACGCGTTACTATATAGACCTATTCATGGTAATTGAAGGTGAAGTAGCTCTCGTTGGCTAGGAGGTGAGTTGGTCGCATCAGAACTATTTCTGGAATGCTTTATATTGCTGTAAGAGCTGAATGTTGGACATACTATTAATATATGTACAATATTAAGGCATTGTAACTATTAGATAACTCCCTACCGGGCGAAGGGATACCGGGATTCTCGTATCGTGACGAGGAAAATCATGGAGGTCACCCCTCAAAGCGATAAGAATAACCTTACTCTTTCTTTTAAAAATCGTTCTGCATCGTCAAATGCGTCGTATACTAAAAATTAAAGCTGTACGCCATCGTGCTACTCGGAAAATTAAAAGTCAAGTTTCTTGTGCACTGTCTAACATGAAATAACCATAAAATTATGCATTTTATAAAAATATTAAGTTAAAGTTATTAAATATGGAGTGTAGAATAACGAAACTAAAGTAGCCTACTTATGTTTTTAAAATTGATTCTAATTAGATTCAACTTACTTCTTACTTAGAAATATTCGAAACGTTTTCTCCTCTGTTAGACTCATGTAAGTTTGCAACGTTTCTAAAATGTGTTATATAGTATAATAACAAACCTCTGAAATTATCCACAGTTCTCTTGACAAATTTACATGAGCAATATTGAAACGCCCAAAACCAACCTCAAAATACAGCTAATCGAGTATTTAGTCTATCTAATACTCCTTAACAAAGTTGAATGGTAATACCTTCGGCAAATTTATTCTACTCCGTGTACATAATAAAGCCGGCGTAATTACAAACAGTAGCTATACGTCTTATCGCGGTAATATAAACGTTAATGCGACGTCGGGTTTTCTGATTTAACGGATAGTGATCAGAGTAGGCCGTGCGCGGCTGACAGAAAGACACACACACATACACGTGTACAATAGCCTTTCTTATAGGCCGCCATACTAAGAGAAACAGAGAGAAAGTTGTGAAAGAATAAGAAAGAAAACGAAAGAAGGCAAACAAAGTATAAATCGCGTGTGCGTGAAACGCTTTTGCTCTTTTATTTCACGGATTTTAGGGAGGTAAATGGGATATGAAATAAACGGCGGAGATGTAAAGAAGATGCTAACATGTAATAGCTTAACTTCTTTTTTTATGAGCGCGTTAGCGGCTGCCTTCGCTCCTCGTCGGTGTTTGCCTTGCATTTGAATACTTGATAAGATAACGGGGCGGAGTGGTGGAGTAAAGTGGTGCGGACTTTACGACTCTTCGAAACCCCTCCGCGCGCCGCGTTTGCTACTCTTTTGATTGTTATTCACTCGGGTTCGTTTTTTGTTCGCGTTTTACCATACTTTTGCACCGGTAGCTACTCGACCCGTCTCGTTTCACTTTTACGATTATTTTTTCAGATGAGGAATAATATTTTTTCATTATTTTTTCAAAGGTGACGATTAACATCTGTATAACTTGGGGTTTAATAATAATAATAATAATTTTTTTTTTAATTGTTGTTCCTCCACATACTCCACCTCAACCCAGGTTGCACCCCTCCCAAAAGGAAGAGAGGCATCCCGGGAATCCTCACGCGAGACAACGAGCAGCAATCATCCCACAACCGCAAAACGAAAAGTGAGAGTGATCCCCGCCACGTGTCCCCAACAAAAAACAAGTTACAATGCGTACAACAGAGTAATTAATCAAGAGTATTCAAATAAATTCCGTAATAACTGAACATATAAAAAGACCAGTGTGGATAGGTGGAAAACCTGCTAAACGTCACAATGGACGCTTGTCAGCGGTATATAACCACAAATCAATTCAAAGAAAGAAAAAGTGAAGTGAAGTAACCCAGCAAATTATTTATGATACTACCGAAGGTTAAACAAAAGAAAATAAAAATTATAATAAAAAATAAAAATCAATAAGTCGACATCCAGCACTAGAAGCAGCAGTAAGGCAACAATATCAATAACCCACACCTAAAAACACAAAAAAAATAATAAATTCACATAGCAGTGAGCAAATAAACAAAATTCCGGAAAACAGTAAAACATAAGAACTACGCACAACCACATATTAAATCACACCAACACCATGTATTAAGAAATGTTTTAGTTTCTTCTTGAAAACACCAATAGATTTTATTTTTAGCAAATCCATAGGCACTTTATTCAGAACATTGGGTAACAAAGTATCCAATTTCCTCAGCCCATACTTGTTGGAATGTCCCGCCACCACTAATGTACCTCTCTCCCTCGCTCTAGTGAAGTGATCATGATCAACTGTATTGTATAGGTCAAAAGCACAAAAATTAGTTAGAAGTAATCTAAACTGAAACAGTTTGTCAACAGAAAGGACATTCCTTTTCTTAAACAAGTCAACACCGGGATCATTTTCTTTTGACATGTTTTTCAATATTAACCTCTGTACTGAGGAGAGTCTATCTATCAAATAATTCGACGCAACACCATAAACCGTAATGCCATAACTGATAATTGATTCCACAAGGGCAAAGTAGATTGTGTACATAGTGCGCAGAGGTATCATATCTGAAACGTAATAAAATTGATGAGCAAGGAGTCTAAGTCTGGAACATAACATATCAATATGTTTATTCCATAAAAAATGTTCATCAATTAATAGACCGAGATATTTAAATTCATGAACTACATCTATCTTCATAGTGCAATCACAATCCGAGGTAACGAAAGCGCCGCTGTGTAGACAAGCATGTTTATGTAGAACAACATCGATGGAAAGAGAACCAGCCATATGGGGGGAACGAATGTGCATCAGCTTAGTTTTTTTTCCATTTATCAAAAGTTTCTTATTGTGAGCCCATACCAGAAAATTATTTAGGTCCTCCTGCAGATTTAATATCGCGTTTTCTAGCTTATAATGGGCAGACACAATCATAGTATCATCCGCATAAAGATAATAATCACACTTTTTGAAACAACTACCAATGTCATTCACGTACAGCAGATACAGTAACGGACCAAGTATACTGCCCTGGGGGACACCATTCACTAATGGCTCCTCATCTCCAACATAATTACCAACCTTAATTCTAAACTTGCGGTGAGACAAGTAATTCTCAAACCATCCCAAGGCTAAACCCCTCACTCCACATTTCTCCAACATCTTCAAGAGTATATCATGGTTAATTAAGTCGAAGGCTTTCGAAAAATCAACAAACAAACAGACAACATGCTTCTGCTCATTTAGTTTAGTGTTTACGAAATTTGCAAAATCCTGCAGCAGGGTTAGAGTACCCTTCCTTCTCTGAAATGCAAATTGTTTTTTATCAAGTATTTGATACTTTATCAAAAAACTCAGTAGAGTATTCGAGATATGGCGTTCCAGGATCTTGTTCAGGGAAGGAAGTAAAGAAATAGGTCGATAATTAGAAAACTTTTTGTAGGATCCAGTCTTATGTATGGGACACACTAATGCAATTTTAAAAGCATCCGGCACAACACTATTTGATATGCACATATTAAACAAAAACTGTAACGGGACGATAAAAACTTCTTTGAATCGAATTATATATTTTATATGCATATTATCATGTCCAGGTGATTTATTCGATGTAAATTCAGCTAAAAGACGAACCACATCATCCTCACTCAATAATGGGACAAAATATGAATTGGCACAACTTGGCCGATCTCGAAAACCGCCCAAAGTATCATTACATGTAAGCATGTCATCGGTTTTGTATGCAGTTAAAGCAAATTCGCGCTGAAAACCGTAACATATTTCATCAATAGGAATCTTCATATTTTTAAGGACAACATTATTTATTGACGACACGGTAGACCTGCCCAGTAAAGAATTAATATGCCTCCATGTGCCCTTCATACAATTTTTTGATCTTTCAAATAAACCCATATAAAACACCCTTTTTGCAGCCTTGATGTCTTTATTAAGCGTGTTACGTGTTCTAACATATTTATCCCGAAGATTTTGCCTTATAACATCATTGGCAGCAGAGTTTTTCCACGCAGCGAACTGTCTATCTCTCTGACGCATCCTATCTAAAACCTCTTGGGTTATCCAGGGCTTTTTAGGTCTCTTCTTCCCACTAAAGATCTGCTGCGACACTGACTGCTCGAGTGCTTCGTTGTATGATTGCGAGATAAAATGAAACAAAGAGTCAACATCATTATACTGATATAAACAATCCGGCTGTAAACTATCTATAAGCAAAGAATACAATCTTTCCAGATCACATTTCTTCTTTACAATATCATCGTTAGCAACCTTAATTTGCGGTTTTTTAATCGGTATACTGCAACCAATAAGATAATGATCAGATATCTTAGTTGAAATTATAAAGCCAGACGAACATTCAATGCCTCTATAAAATACATGATCGATCACTGAAGACACCAGATTGCCTTGGCGGCACACTTCACGAGTATATGCGTTGACCAAGGACTCAAATCCTTCACCAGAAAGAATATTTCTGTAATCACGAAGAGGCAAGCTATCATCCAATAAGTTAATATTGATGTCACCTATTATCACAAATGACCTATGCCTCTCCCTACTCAAAAAATTTTCCAGGTCCATCAAGTAACTACGGACACTCCAATCAGGAGGTCTATAAACGGACAACATGTATAATAACTAATATAATAATAATAATAATAATAATAATAATTTTTTTTTTTTTTTTTTTTTTTTTTAAGTGAGGAAAAATGCCTTAACGCACCATCAGGGACGAGACCCGTCCCCGGTGTGTGGGGCTCGCACCCACTAAAAAACCTCACTTTGTCAGGTGTAGAATCCATCCCGGAACCGCTGGTCGCATTACTTCAGGATGGCACCTCGTAGTTAGCCTCGATCGGCTGCCTCCATTGCTTGGGTCTCTCTCTTCTTCTCTTTCAGCACCTTCTCGACGAACGTGGCGATCTTCTGCCAGTGGTCGTTTCCGGACAGCATCGTTTGTACGACGTTATCCGGCGTTAGAGGTCCTACTTCGTGTTGTAGCGCGGCTCTGTAGTCACTCCACCTCTCGCATTCGAAGAAGGTGTGATGAGCATCATCTTCCGCAGAGTCGTGATACTGACATGTCGCGTTCTCTGCTTTACCCATTCGAGCCAGGTATGCGTTGAAATACCCGTGTCCGCTGAAAAACTGGGTGAGGTAGTAGTTTACCTCGCCGTGGTCTCGGTTCATCCACTCCGTGATGTTGCGGATGAGTCTGGCCGTCCACCGTCCTCTCGTGTCGTTCTGCCAGCGCTCTTGCCAACGTTGTCGTGTGAGCGCTTTAGCGTCCGCTCTTGCTTGTCGTGCACCGACGTCTCGTCGTGTCTCGTAGACTCTCTTCTTTTCTCGAGCCAGTAAGTCTATCGGGGTTACTCCTGCGATCACGAGCACCGCCGGTTCGGAAACCGTACGGTATGCGCTGGCGATCCTGAGTGCTCCCCGTCGCTGTACTGAAGCCATCCGCTTTCTGTACTTGTCCTGCTGTAAGGCGTCAGCCCAGATCTCGCTTCCATACAACAGTATGGAATGGGTGACGGTCATTAGAAGCCGGCGTTTACTCGCCGTCGGTCCTCCTACGTTGGCCATTAGTCGGCTCAGCGTCGTCGTTACCTTAGCAGCCTTATCGCTCGATGACTGGATCTGTTGCCAGAAGGTCATCTTGCTGTCGAGCCGCAGTCCGAGATACTTCACGGAAGTTCTAGTAGTTATGACTTCCGTATCCACCGTCATCTCGATCTCCCTAGGGATTCTTCTCCTGGTCAATAGAACGACCTCGGTCTTCTCCGTTGCCAGGGTCAGGCCGTGTTCGTCCATCCATGTGGTGACTCTTCTCATGACCTGGTTGAGCCTTCTCTGGGCATCCGCCTCGTCACGCGCTAGGATGACTGCCGCTACGTCGTCTGCGTATCCTATCAGATACGCATCTTGCGGCAGCTCCATTCGGAGGATCCCGTCGTAGGACACATTCCATAAGTCGGGGCCCAGTATGGAACCCTGCGCCACTCCCGCTGTTATCTTCTTGGTGCACGGCCCGCCTGCGGTGTCGTAGACCAGCTTCCTGTCGCTAAGGTAGCTGCGTATCATCCTAAGTAAATAGGATGGCGTGTCGAACGTGTTCTGCAAGGAGTCAAGAATGACGTCCCATCTCGCCGAGTTGAAGGCGTTTCTTACGTCCAATGTGACGAGCATCACCAGGGGTCTCGAGTAATGATTTCCCCGTTGAGCGGCTTCGAAGGTTTCCACTACCTGCGCTACGGCGCCGACGGTGGAGTGTCCCTTCCTAAAGCCATGCTGTCTCTCGGACAGGCCTCCCGCGTCGTCTATGCTGCTCTCCAGTCGTGTTTTCAGCAGTCTTTCTAGTAGCTTTCCAGCCGTGTCCAGCATACATAGCGGTCTGTATGCCGATGCCGTGCTTGGGTCGCCCTTACCTTTGCTTATCAGCACTAGTCGCTGTACCTTCCATCTCTTGCAGAATACTCCTTCTGTTAAACAGCGGTTGTACATGTTCAGAAGCAGATCTGGGCAGACGCGCGCCACAATCTTGAGAGCTTCCGTCGGAATTCCGTCGGGTCCAGGGGCCTTCCGGTTTTGTAGGGAGTTCGCCGCTCTTGACAGTTCATCTCCGCTAAAAAGCGGGACGTCGTTCAATCGCTCGTCCTCCATTTCCGCAGTTCTCTCCGGATGGGTAGGGAACAAGGTGTCAACAATGTTCCGCATCCGATCTCGTTCGAGGACTGGATTCGCCGTCTTCGTCGTAAGCTTCTGCATGACGATCTTGTACCCAAGGCCCCATGGGTCGTTGTCAACGTCCTGCCGCAGCTCCTCCCACTTAAGTTTCTTGCTCCTGTAGATGGCGTTCTTGAGATCTCTCTTGGCGTTCCTAAAGTCCTCGGACTCTAGTTCTGCCGCGTTCGGATCTCGTCGTCTCACTCTGGTTATTCTCCGCCTAAGCTGTAAGCATTGTTTCCGGAGGGTCGCGATCTCGTCGTTCCACCAATACGCAGATCTTCTGTTGTATATCTTTCTGCGCGGCATAGAGGCGTCACAGGCGCGACGTATGAGGGCCATGGTAGCGTCCGCAATAGTCTCCGCTGAACCGGCACATTCCATGACGGCATCCTTTCCCCGAGCGATTGCATGAGCCAGGGCGTCTTCATCCAGCTTCGCTACGTTCCATCGAGGACCGGGCGGAGCAGGATTACGCCTGATCGGCTGCTGTCTCGTCACGTTGTAGCTTATGTACTGGTGGTCACTTCCGGTGTAGTCCTCCATGACTCGCCAGTCCACGATGTCCCGCACAATGTCCTCCGAGGCCAATGTTATGTCCGGTATCGTCTCTCCGTAGCCTGGTCTTCTGAACGTGGTGGTGTCTCCGACATTTACCACGCTGAGTCCGAGTCTGGCGGCCATGTCCAGTATACGCGTCCCTCGCGAATCGGTGTATTCTATACCCCATTCCACGGCTTTGGCGTTCACGTCTCCTCCTAGAATAATGGACCCTGCCATTTCTCGAAGGTCGTCTTCCAGGTTGTCGAGCTTGCCCTGAAAGTCCGCTATCGGCTCGTTGGGTGTGAGATAGCAGCTCACGTAGGTGATGGTGCCGCTCTTTACCCACACGTATCCGTTTCGTGCTCCGTGGTTGTCGACGATGACGCTGTTCGTGTCCGGGATCCATATAGCTGCAGTGCCGAGTGTGTCCCTGTACCACCCGGTGCATTCCTTATCCCGGTATTGTTCACTGATAAGCAGCAGATCTACTCCGGTGTCCAGTTGTAGTTGGATGAGTAGATCGTTCGCTGTTCTGCTTCGGTGCATGTTGCCTTGTAGAATTCTGATCATTAGCTCTTCTTTGCCTGATCTAATGCCTTTCTGAAGGAGGGACATGCGCCGGAACCAGGGACATGGCTGCGTGTCGCGGTGTCTCCCGTGCAGAGGAAGCATTTTGCTTTGTTCTTGCAATCCTTCCGTTGGTGGCCTTTTTCTCCGCAGTTGATGCAAAGGCCTTGTGCTCTTCTGTCTGGTCCGGGACAAGCAGCCTGTCGATGTCCGTAGCCGAAGCAGCGGAAGCACCTGACGACCTCTACCCTGCGTCTAATTCTGCTGTTTATCCAGCCGATCTTAATTCTCGGCGTTTCCAGCAGCTTAAGTGCTTGACGCTGACTCAGTTGGACGATAGCCAGTCTCAGCCCTCTGCTGTTCGCGTTAGTGAGGCTGATCTTCACGTCGCCGTCACTGATTCCTAACTTCGCTTTGACTGCTGCGCAGACTTCCTCCGTTGTTGTCAAGCAGTCTAGATCTCTGAATTCCAGAGTCTCTTTGGGCTCTAGGGTGCTGATATTCGCCTTCTCGCCCAGGATCTTCTTCAACGCGCTGCTGAAGCATGCAGTATCCTTGGTGCTGGGACCTAACTCCAGCAGCATATCTCCCGCACGTGTTTTCCGCACCGCTTTAATCTCGGTGCCTGTGTCTTCTGGTTTCGCGTTGCTGCGCAGCTCTCGCAGTACGTCGGCGTACGACTTTCCTTGCGCGGGTTTTACGAGAAGCGCATCTAGTCGAGGCTTCGTGTTTCGATTCTTCTGTTTGTTTTTCTTCTGCTTTTTTCTGTCGGTACCGCCGTCCTTGCTCTGACCACTAACTGTCTTCTGCTGCTGTTTGCTGTCAGAAGCTTTTGCAGCCGCCTTCTTTTCTTCTTGGGCTTGTTTTCTTCTGCCAGCGCGATCCTTCATCCATACATTCTCGGAAGGATGCGTTGTCTTCTTCTCTACGATTCTGTTGGCCGTAGCAGAAGTAGCTTGTGTCTCTGCTGTAAGTGCTGGAGCCTCCTGCACGCGCTGCCGTGCTTGTAGTTCGACTTTCTTCCACCTGTTCCTGCAGTTGGAGATCATATCCACTGCTTCTTCTAGCTCCTTTAAGCCGTTCTTAACATCCATGGAGACGATATATAATATAATAATAATATATGTTAATAATATAATATAATATAATATAATAATAATAATAATAATAATAATAATAATAATAATAATAATAATAATAATAATAATAATAATAATAATAATAATAATAATAATAATAATAATAATAATAATAATAATAATAATAATAATAATAATAATAATAATAATAATAATAATAATAATAATAATAATAATAATAATAATAATAATAATAATAATAATAATAATAATAATAATAATAATAATAATATAAATAATAATAATAATAATAATAAAGAAACACAGAATAAACACGAGGAAAATCAGGAAATTGCCGCCATAGCGATGGAACCACTAGATGAGGAGAATGAACAAATCAGACAGCATTTTTTAAAAGTCTTCATCGAGTATAACGGAAACGATCCCAACTTACGACCACAACTGCCTAAACTACGACATAACGGCAAAACGAAGTCAATCATAAACAGAATAGACCAGATAATAAAGGGAAACTTAAATGAAAACTCGAGTCTGCAGGAAGTGCATGAACAGATATACATAGGGGCATACACTGCACTACAAATCAATAAGCAAAAGATCATCAGCATGACAAACAACCAAAGAGAGAAGAAAACTAACGAGCCAGCATGGGAGAAAAGACTTAACTTACAAATAAAAGAGATAAGGAAGAAGATTGGTATACTTACACAATCATTGAGGAATACACCCAGTCCTAGACTGCGAAGGAAGACAGAAATCATAATGAATAAACTAAAAGACGAAAACAATAGAACTATAGTTGAGGTCTTGGACTGCCTAAAACAGAAATTGGCAGCAAAAGCGGCAAGACTAAAAAGATATAAAATCAGTAAAGAACGTAAGGAACAAAACAGTCTATTTCAACGAAATGAGAGCCGATTCTATAAAAATTTAAGTAACCAGACCACAGTCAGACAAAACCCAGAGTATCCCCAGCAGAACACATAAAGAAGTATTGGAACGAATTGTGGTCGGGCCCAATTTTACATACTAGGGGCAAATGGATTCAGGAAGTAAAAGCCGCACTAGGACCCATAAAAACTATGCAGAGCACAATTATAAAGCAAGAAGACCTGGAACGAGCAATACGCAGAACACCGAGCTGGAAAGCACCAGGGCCAGATAAGATTCACAACTTTTGGTACAAACAATTTAAATCTACCTACTCAATATTAACAGATCGCTTCAATGAACTCATCAAAGAACCACAGAAAACACCACAATTTATGCTACAGGGAACTACTTACCTTATACCAAAGACAGACGTACCGTCACCGAGCCCAGACAAATATAGACCTATTACCTGTTTACCGACTATCTATAAAATTCTGACATCTATAATTTCCGACAAGATATACCATCACCTTAAAAATAATAACCTACTGGATGAAGAACAGAAAGGCAACAAAAAGAACTCGCGAGGATGCAAGGACCAATTAATTATAGACGCAGTAATAACGGGACACGCCAAGAAAACAAAAAGATCACTCCACACCGCATATATAGATTACAGGAAAGCCTTTGACAGTGTGCCACACTCATGGCTTATGGAAGTGTTAAACCTCCATCAGGTAGAGCCGACCCTGTGTAATTTCCTGGACTGTGCGATGAAGAAGTGGCAGACTACACTAATGTCACCAACAACTAAGGGGATGAAAAACGCTGGAACAATAACTATCAGAAGAGGAATATTCCAGGGAGATGCCCTCAGCCCTTTGTGGTTTTGTATGGCGCTGAAGCCACTAACAACAAAGTTAAACACACTAGATAAAGGACTTAAACTAGGGAACAATAACACGCAAATTAGTCACTTACTGTATATGGACGATCTGAAATTATATGCTTATACTGCAAAAAGTCTCAAGGCGCTCCTTGACTGCACTAGTAAATTCAGTAAGGACATAGGCATGACGTTCGGACTGGATAAATGCAGAACCAGTGTCATGGAGAAAGGTGTCTGGACCCAAAGTAAAGGGTATGCAAACGAGTCGGATGACATAATTGAGGGAATGCAACCGCAAGAAACATACAAATACCTTGGATACCACCAAGCCCGAGGAATTGAACAAACAGCAACAAAAAAAGATCTTATTGAAAAATACACAGCTAGACTCCAAAGTGTACTAAAAACACAACTAAGTGCACGTAATAAAATAAAAGCGGTAGCCTCTTATGCTATTCCCCTACTTACATACAGTTTCGGAGTGGTGACTTGGACTGATACAGACTTACACAGCCTAGATAGAAAAACAAGAACGCTTTTCACCCGATATCGAAGCCACCACCCCAGAAGCGATACAGAAAGATTCCACACGTCAAGAACACACGGTGGAAGGGGAGTTCCCTCAATCTTTGACACGAAATATAAACAAGTGGATAATCTGCGTAAATACTTTTTAGCGAGGAAGAATGAAAGTCCCATACATAGGGCAGTGGTAGAAATGGATGATAAAATCACGCAACTCCAACTCTCCACCCCTGACTACAACCCCCTCGAAAACATCCAAACGAGTGAAGAAAAAATCCGAACATGGAAAACGAAAGCCCTACATGGGAGATACCCTGCGCAGCTAGACGAAGGCCACATTGACAAGGAAGCATCAACCAACTGGATGAGAGACTCCAACATTTTCTCGGAAACGGAAGCCTTTATGTGCGCAATACAAGACCAGGTTATACCCACGAGATATTACAGAAAGAAGATAATGAGAACAGCAGAGAACGAAAGCGAAATGTGTAGATTATGTGGCACAAAAATAGAGACAATAGACCACATAATATCAGGATGTACCACGCTGGCCCCGACACAATATACTGAACGACACAACAACGTCGCAAAAATATTACATAGTGAAATCCTATATAGAATTGACAACAGACCTCGAACACCATACTACCGCTATGAACCACCAGCAGTCGTAGAAGAACAAAGACATACGCTATACTGGGACAGAGACATAATAACCGATCACCCCATTGCGCACAATAGACCCGATCTGGTACTAATAGACAAACCAAATAAAACAACATATATTATTGACGTCGCGATTCCATTAGCACATAACATCAAGAAAATGCAATCTGAGAAAGTTACAAAATATCTGCCCTTAGCGGATGAAATAAAAACAATATGGCAGCAGGACAAAGTCATCATCATACCTGTTGTGATTGGCGCTACGGGCGAGGTCCTGAAGCAGCTGTTTGAGTCCCTCAACAAATTGAAGCTTCCTAAAAACATATATAAGCAAATGCAACAAGCAGTAGTGCTTAAAACATGCAATATAGTACGACGCGTTCTAACGGATTCCAATTACACCTGATAGCAACAATAGCAACAACAAACCAATATAATAGCCACACCCTTTACGTAAAATAGCAAACACGCAGTAAATCAATAGAAATAGGTCATTTATACATGTATATATTTATATATTTCTGTAATCAATTGTACATAGACATATAAAACAATAATTTGCAATAGTCTGAGCCTATCCGTTGGCACTGTGTGCTCCGGGTAGGTCAATGTTCCTCAGTTAAGCTGAGAGAGTGCGCTGGGACAGCAAGTCAGATAATAATAATAATAATAATAATAATAATAATAATAATAATAATAATAATAATAATAATAATAATAATAATAATAATAATAATAATAATAATAATAATAATAATAATAATAATAATAATAATAATAATAATAATAATAATAATAATAATAATAATAATAATAATAATAATAATATATAATAATAATAATAATAATAATTTTTTTTTTCTTTAATTTTTTTTTTTTTTTTTTTTTTTTTGATTTTTTTTTCCTCCACATGCTCCACCTTCCCCAAGACATAAGGCCAACAAAATGTCGACCTCACCTCCCGGGTACCTCACGCTGACTCAGCAGTTGCCCCCCACTACCTAAAGAGTAGAGAGGCGCAAGATGCCGGCCACAAAAAAAAAAAATTAACAATATAACCAAATAGAAAAGTGAAACACGCATGTACATTTGAGAGCAAAAGACTCCCATCAAAGAACATACAACTTAATTTCTATATACTATTCTAATAACTACATACATATGTAATATAATAGAGATATGTGCCACTAAGCTGAATGCTTGACAGTGGCAAGGGTTTATTAATCAGTTCGCCAAAACACAACTGAATGGAATTATATAATTTTAACTAATTTTAACATTAACATTGGATGCTGTGATCAAAATAAGGATTATAATAATAAGCAAGATATATTGTATCTCGTAGTATTAGTGTTAAATTACTAGTCAAAGAACAAAGATAAAACAAAACTATAGTAGACTTAATCTTTCGTAAAAATCCCAGTATAACAGAAAAAAAAATCCCGTGTCTAACCGTATATAAAACGATGGTCAGAAAATAACATGCATGATGCAGAATCACATACTGAAGAAATGATAAAGTAAGCAGGCAATACACTAATAATCTTCACAGAAAAAAGATTATAAACAACTTCTTGCCAGCCCAGCTGTTAACAGGGTCATGACCGATACGCAAAAAATTATCGATAAATTCCGAAAGTTATAATGTAAAGGTTTATAAAGTATACAGGAAATATACCCATTTATACATACATATTATATTATCTGCGTGTTTATTTCGCAGAAGTATCTTTCAGTACGCATATATTTAGTAGATACTTCATAATTGGGCTGGATTACACGTAATTATAACAATACATACATGATCACAGATCATGCATTATCCAGTCTCTGATTCGCGTTTTTACTTCACGTAGTGACTGAAGATTCCTTAAGTTTCCCGGTAGCATATTTAAAAGTCTTGGAACAACTACTTGTCGTTGTCTTTGTCCGTATTTATTTGAGTACCGTGGTACTTCAAGTTCACGTAAAGAAATAGCTCTTGTTTTATGTGGGTGTTGACGCACAGTAGTAATTTGTTGATTGAAGTAGTTATTGATTAATACCCGAAGCATGTATAGTTCTTCAATTTTCAGTAGTTTAAGTTTTTTATATGCACTACTAACATCTTGTATATCTTTTTTAATGTGTCTGATTATCACATTTTGTGTTAATTGCAACTTATATAAATGGCAGAAGGATGCAGTGCCCCAAATAACAATCCCATAGTTTAAAATGGATTCGACTAATGCGCGATATATTAGAATTAGGATATGCTGTGGTACAATATTACTTAGGTAATAAAAGCAGCATAATAATAATAATAATAATAATAATAATAATAATAATAATAATAATAATAATAATAATAATAATAATAATAATAATAATAATAATAATAATAATAATAATAATAATAATAATAATAATAATAATAATAATAATAATAATAATAATAATAATAATAATAATAATAATAATAATAATAATAATAATAATAATAATAATAATAATAATAATAATAATAATAATAATAATAATAATAATAATAATAATAATAATAATAATAATAATAATCTTTATTAGCCAACTGATCCCAAGATATGGGCTTTGTCAGTATAAAATACAAAATCAATACACAGATCACAATATTAAAAATATAAAAATTACTGTACATACGTTCAATATAAAAACTCAACTCAGACAACTACACAGAATGAATCCAAATTGCAACCAGCCAAGCCACCAACTTAATAACCATCAAGAAAATCCCGCACGCGGTATACACAGGTATCAATCAGGAAAGACCTTGAAGCTAACCTAAACTGTCTTGTGCTATTTATATTTTTAATGTTAGTGGGCAATTTATTATATACCTTAATGCAAATATAATTTGGACTTTTTTCATACTGTGTTAGTCGATGTTTAGGTATGGTCAATGCATCAGTATGTCTAGTACTATAAAATGTATTTATGTCACCATTCCGAATAAATGATGGACGATGCTCATGAACGTACACTGCACACTCAAACAAATATAGTGAAGGCAGGGAGAAGAGATTGTGCTGCTTGAAAACTGGGATACACGAGTCCGTTCTCTTAAGTGAAAATATATTTCTTATTATACGTTTTTGTAGGAGAAAACACCGAGTAAAGTGCGAAGAAGAACCCCAGAAAATAATGCCATACCTCAATCGCGATACAACATGCGCATGATAAAACATAAGTAAGGACTGAAGCGTGACACAGCCCTTCAGTTTATGTAATGCATAATTCAATGAACACAGTTTTGAACACAGTGACGTTATATGGCATTCCCACGTCAACATATTATCAATCAGACAACCCAGAAATTTGGTGCTGGTTTCATTGGGAATAGTAGTAGAACCCAACCGAACCAGAACTGACTGATCAGGAACATGTCTTGAAGATGAAAAGGGTATCAGACTAGTTTTTGATTGATTCACTCTTAAGTCATTCATATTGCACCACTGTAACATGCTCTCAGCGTAGATGTTTCCAACATTACTCACGTGTTCAATGTCTGAACCTGATGCTATGACTGTAGTATCATCCGCAAACTGGTAAATATCGTGCAGGTTGAAGCTCATATGCAGGTCATTAACATAAATTAAAAATAGCAGTGGACCGAGAGTGGATCCTTGAGGAACACCCCGTGTGACATTAGTTGCCGAAGAGGTCGCCGAAGGAACTGTACTTCCTATTGATACAATTTGCT
This sequence comes from Holotrichia oblita, assembly GCA_023690525.1. Taxonomy (NCBI): domain Eukaryota; kingdom Metazoa; phylum Arthropoda; class Insecta; order Coleoptera; family Scarabaeidae; genus Holotrichia; species Holotrichia oblita. The sequence continues at coordinate 114,286,845 of CM043018.1, forward strand.
TGCGATTACTCAAGTAAGACCCAAACCACTGTAGACCCACACCCCTAATCCCATACAAGGACCACTTCTGAAGCAGTACCTCATGGTTAACCCTATCGAATGCCTGACTCAGATCAAAAAACAAGCCAGTTACCACCCGGCCATCATCTAACAGTTTATAAATATGATTCAGAGCCTTGAAAAGAGCATCATTGGTAGAACATGAGTTCCTAAATCCAAACTGACTGGTGGCTAGCAGAGAATTCTCCTGTAGATATTTAGATAACCGAGCATACATTATTTTTTCAAAAATTTTAGCGAAACAAGATAGAACAGATATTGGACGATAGTTATTCACAAGCTGTTTGTCTCCCTTTTTGAAGACAGGCACAACCTTGGCAATCTTTAGTGCCTCAGGGAAGACGCCCTCTTGAAAGGATTTATTAATTAATTAATAGGATGTAGCGATTTATTTGATTGCAATTTATACAAATCGCTCGACGTTCTATATATAACTGAATAAATCTGAATATTGTTTTTCATGATTTACGATAACAAAAATGTCACTGAGAACGGTAATCTTGCAATTGATATAATTTAAAGAGTAAAGGAAAAAACACATACATGCCAATAACACTCAAAAAGTTTGATCCACTACTGACTATTTAAATTAAATAGAAGACAGAAAGTAGAAATTAGAGGAAAAGCAACAGCTGAGCATCGCTCCTACAGGAATGAACTTTCCAGCGTGAGACCCTGTAAAACTGCAGTGCATTCGGGGTTCATCGGAATGAGGAGCCGTTGCAACGCAGTCTCTATGAGCAGAGATTACTCGCAGGAATCTTAACTGATCAATACGAATTGACGAATGAACACATGCATTGCATGGGCCCTGTGTAGAAACTGCGAGAGTACGGAGGAAACTCCACACCATTTCGTTGCCGACTTCTTAGCAGTGGACGAAGACGAAACTAGAGAAAGCAAATTAACTCTCGACCAGTTTGCGGACTTCGTTCGAGTGCAACCAGGTTGGGAGGGCTAAAACGACATGGGAAGACGATAGACCGTTTGACCTAGTTGCCTCTCGGGGTGAACCCGCCCATGCAGAAGCATTGAAAAAGCTTAAGAGTTAAAAATTATGCGAACTGTCAAAGTATATATCAGTAGTATATATCATCGATTGAGTGACCGAAAATGACGACGGGCATTGTTTTTGATATTTAGAGACGCCTGCTCAGTGTTTCAATGTAGTATATGTGTAGGTACATATGTCGTGGACCGGCCGCAATCAAAGCTTGAAAGCGTTTATGGTGAGCAGCTAAGCTCTATGTCGCATACATGCTTTTAAATAGTTGCCACGGGCTCAATGTCTGTCCTTGCTACACAGTATACTACACCTGTCTATAATATTACTGCTCTTTGAATAACCGATACGCAAAACCTCACTTAGAAAATATAACATATTAAAAATTAAAGTACTATAATTTTATGTAATTAAACATTTTTACACATTAAAATATATTAACGGTATTTCCATTAGATCTTCGAGGATATAAGGTATGTATGTATGATCATACCTAGTACCTTGATATCCGATGACGTTTCTACTTTTACATGACAAGGTTAGCAAAGGTTAAACGACCTGGAAGCGATTTTATTGATACTTAATTCATTAACTATTAATTAATTATTAAATTAAATCATTAATTAATTCCATCTGTTCTTCATCCGCAGACAACTATTAAGCCTAAGCTCTAAAGCTTTACAAATAATTGCACTTTAATAACGACTTCAATTACTGCAGAAAAACATATATTCTTTATATCTATGATTTTAATGGCCGTTAGATGAAAATTAAAAGATTTGATTTTTCATTAGTTCACTATCCAACGTCCGATGTTGATACTACTTTTATTTTTATTGTAAATAGCAGGAGGGTTGATGGTAGTTTGTATATCTGCTGAAAAAGGAAACACACCAGTTAATAAAGTTTTGAAAGAGAGCAATTACAAATGAAGGATGGCGCCAGACAAAAATTTTAGTTGGTATCTCTGAAAAATTGATTATAATAACCAAACACATTGCTGTCAAATGACTGAACATAGTGATCATACAGTGCCAGTGGTTTTAACTTTCGTCCCAAATCAGCGGTTTTTGGCCCAAACAATTTCCTTCAGTCATAAACTGTGCAACAACGCCAAATTTAAATTGTATGATAAATAATTTCATCTGATACGAATGATTACGAATATCCGAATATATCATTCTAGGAAGATTGCCGCCCGATCATGTGAAGTGATACGTTATCCACGTTGACATAAAGGAACACAAACTGACATGAGATTGAGATGATAGGTTAAGCAATTAACCTGCCATATTTATACAGTATTGACCGCATAGTCTCATTCACCAATTTAAAAGCTTTCATTTCTTTTTAATTTCGGTATAATTACATATTTATAGTTCGTGCTTGAGGTTACGTCGATGCTTGAGCACGCAATTTTGACGTAAATGTCATTACAAATCTGTCAAAATCGCATGCTCAAGCATCGACACCACCTCAAGCACGTACTATAAACGAACCAAATAAATTTTGTGCATATTTTACATTTACATCTTCATATTTGACATTCGAATGTCAAACTAGTTCATATTTGACAATTAAATGTCAAAGTTGTCTATGTTTAACAATTCTCAAGAAAGGGTGAGGGGGTGGAAGCTTACTTCACGCTGATGAATTCAGGAATATGTAAAATAATAATAATACAGTTTATAAGAGCAAAATAGAGGGTGAGACTAATTTATTTTATATATTTTGTTTATATTTAGATACTTTTATTTAGTATTGGTTTTAATAATAATACGACGTCATTTCTATAGGTTGCTACTATGTATTGAATACAGACATTAGCCAGACCTAACCTCAACTGTCATTTAATATACAGGTATATATAAATACATCTAACAGAAATGCTATACAAACAACGTTTGTATAAAACATAATTAATTCGAACGTAGAGTTCACTTAATTCTTTGTCATCTTTGTTTGTACAGCAGACAACACAAGGTAAGGGAAATATCTGCCAAATAAATCGCATTACCTTAATTTTTATGATCTTGCGTGTATGCAAGCTCCTTACATGGAGTTATAAGTTCGGGATTGTTTTTCTGGGATATTTTACTGCTAAACTGTTCTTGTTTGGACTCCTTTGATGATGCTGTTTTGCCGCATCTTATCTTCCCGAGTCACGTTATGTTATATAAGCAATTACCATCCCTTTTCGAGTCGTCTACTAATTCGACATGTATACAGTCCTTTGCCATATTAATGTTACCACTACGTCAATTTCACTTATTTAGCAGTAAAAATTACAGCTTAGAGAATCATTTAAAGCGGCCCTCCTTAATCGTTATTTTTCCTCATAGCTTCAATTAAGCGGGGCTTTCTTGTTGGTCTTGCTGGTTGTTTTGATTTCATGACATTACGATTCTCCTTCATCCTTTCGCCAGACGTATAACAACAGGATGAAAACCACTTTGCATTCTTGCAACATCTCTCAAGGAAAAATGTCCCATTGAAATAAGCGCACAAATAGGATTTTATTTCTCAGGAAAAAAATTTTTCGTTGTTCCTCCATCATTGACACTTCAAAAAATTATTAATAGTAATTTATTATATATATATTTATAAAACTATATAATAACTATACCGTCCACTGAAGAAAATGTAAGCATATTTTTTGCTGAGTAAGATGTAGCACTACATTTTTAGATTATTTATATGTACTGATATACTTAAACTTATTATAAATATTTGTGAAACTCGATCTCGTCTTATACCTTTCTAAAAATGTGATTGGATGTTTTCTACCTAGTTGTAACATTAATATGGCAAGGAACTGTACATTCATGACCACATGCTCTCCGGACATATTTATATGTATGTATGTATATCAGTTTCATTGACTTACTTCCTTTTTTTATTGAGCACAACAATTTTTTCACGTTCATTATCTTGAAAGTCATATATTTCTTGTTCTACTTTTACTTGCAGATCTATCTCTACAAACCTACTTTTTGGAAATATGTTCACGTTTATAGTAGTTAGTGTTTCTTTTATATCTTTAATGTTTCCGCCATAAGTTGTGGCTCTAACAGTTATTCTCTCCACAGCTGCTTCTTATCTTAAACCTGAATTCAGCCAAAACCAATATATTGGGATGTTCAGTTTTCGTTTATGGACAATAAGAGAGCTACATTGGAACTTAAGTTTTATCAATTTTGATTGTTTTTTTTTGCAATAATTGCTCAGTGATACCTAGTTTGACGCAATATTTACAGGCAATCTAGTAATGTACGAACTTGTCTGGACAAGTCGACTAAAACAAAGAGAATTACGATAATAACATAGTATAGAAAGTGCACATAATCTGGACTTTCTAAAACTTTAAATAGTGTCAAATCAATAAAAACGTAAATTTTCTCAGAGTTACGGTTTTGGCGATCAGCTCCAAACCTGTGGGAACCAGTGAAAAGGGGCTCCACTTAACCATGAAACACATTTTAAACAATATTAACAGATCACTTAAAAAAAGCAAGAAATATATAAGCCTGGTTAACTTTTTTTTAATATCAATCAATGTACATACCTGTGTAATTTGGACTACTGTTATGTGTACAAGTGTATCCAGCCTAAATATTCGTTATGAATGGATATTACTTTTCCTGGCGATTTATTTGACTATATTTAAAGCAACGCTGTTAGATGTCTATTCACATTCAATTCGCTTATAGTAGATTGTCCATGATTATACACCTTGCTACTTCCACCTAGGCATTATAGAGGGGACTTTACATTTGATAAATCTGGTGAATTCCTTAGCCAGGCGCGCTTCCAGATTTACGTTCAGTCGAAACCTACCTACCCACCTTTCCTTCTGAATGGCATTAACTTCTTAACTAAATGCCGTTGCGTTGGATTAGAAAACTTTGGCTCGATTTATGGAATCGTATTATTGTAAGCTGTGCGACCGGGGTGTTCGCCTTTGTCGAACGTCTTATCTTCGCGTTTGAGATAAATCGTTTTCTTTTTTCCCCTTACATCTCGCAATGTTTTGCAACCACTCCCGCTATCCACCTTGTATCCGATGCAAGCGTTTTGAAAACTTCCACTTTTGCGATTTTTCTCTAACTAAATGAATAAGATGTCGCTGCGAAGAAAGACGAATGTGGATTATAGGAGAACAGAAATAATGAGATGAATAGAAGGATTAAGGGCTTTCATATTTCAAAGCGGATATGACGTTCACTTTCATTCCCGCTGAAACTTTTTTGTCGGGAGTGTTTTCGGTGTTCCATAATACTGGTCGAAATTAATCTGTTACTTCAACAACTACTTATGTAATCTATTTTATCTCTAATGTATTAAGTCTCTTGAAAACAAGTTGTTTGTTTTCGTAGCTGTTTCCTCTCTTGTTTGGATTTAGCAAAGTTAGAGAATAGCGCCTCCTATCTGATTTGAAGTCCGCCAGGAATTTAAAGTATAGAAAAAATATTTTATCTAATTTTATTGATATATATTTTAAGAGAAAATTATATATAACATCGCCTAAACTGAGGTATAAATAAAGATATGAAAGCCACGAACAATTATTGAAAATGTAGTCTTCAGACTTTCACGGCCGCTGTTGATGGCTGCTCTTCGGTTCTCGTGTTCTCATCCGTGTAGAAAGGTTGTGGTACGTTTCGATCATCTGATCGTGATCTTCTTCAAAAGTGAAGTGAAGACTTCACTTCTGAATCACAATCAAGGATAGGTGTTTAAAAAAAGTGACTCATCGATGTTAACTTGCTTGAAATGAACGTTAATTTTGGACAACTCTGTATAAATTATGATAAATTTTAGGACGTAAATTTGATGTATGCTATTTCGGCTAATAGCATGCCAAATATGAGGTCTTTAGCTGCAATGCCTTCAGAAATACAGAATTTTGAACATAACGTTGCAATTGGCTCTATATTTGAAAAAAAAAAGGAATAACTCAAAACCGGCTGATTTTTTACATAGGGTGTCTTAGTAAGTTTTGATGTAGAATTATATGCCCAATACAAAACACTCATCAAAAATATATCATGCTACTTAAACTAAGAAAGTTATCGTCAACTTCTGGCAAACCGGAAGTGGTACAATGGCGCAAATAATTTTGCTGATGAGTCCAGATGATGACTACAAGTTTTCAGAAATGTTGAATTTCAAGAACATCAAAAACTTCCAACGAACCAGTTCCGTGAATGACCCTGTATATCTTTAGCGATTTTGCACATATTTAATAATTGTTGAATTTGAAATTAAATCAAGATTCCCCTCATTTATTTTTATCTTTCTGCACACAAATGATTGCGGGTGGAGCATTATTGCCACAAATTACTAATGTTTACAACTCTGGTGCATTCGTTGACCTTTTACATTATCAACTAGTCTTTAATTTTGAGTTTAGAGTAAAGCTGTGGACTTAGCGCGCGCTCTTTTAGAGCAATTTCCTTTTACTGACAACAATGACAGAATATAAAGCTTTTTAGATGTAGAATTTCCATGTATTGGCTCATTCCTCTAACCTCCCCATCGACTTACAAAAATTTTGCAGTAATATACGAAATAAATGATTGCTTTAAGAGTTAATTTCTACATATTGTTGTTTCCTTCTGTAGTTTTTTTCCACTGGTGACTGATATCATATTCTGCATTAATTTTTGCTGCTTTCTTTTAATATCATATGCAGTATGTTTATTTTTTCTTCATATTCATTATGTACTAGTTTTTTTTCAGATATATCTGTTGGGCAAACTTTGACAAATGCTTTGCAGTTTTGTATGCTTACTACTAGCAATTATTATTAATCTCTTCAGAAACAATTACAATTTTACTATATACACAGCAAATATTTATGAGGCATATTCTTATTTCCAACTCTAACCAACAAAAGCATTATACTGGGAGGAAGGGTGTTACTTATCGTAATAATAGTGTAGCAGTTAACGCCAGTATCATTTTTGTCGGTATTGTGTGAAGGAACCTGAATAAATCTAGAGTTAAATGACCCAATATGAGAGGTAATATTACTATATAAGCACTATGTCCCGCGTCCCATCATAAAATAGTGAGGGATAAATGCACCGAGCTTGATATCTTCGCCCATTTCTCCAAACTTCTCTTAACAAGGAAGCTGCAGCAAATCCCCGCATACCTCTAGCAGTAGTTCTAGATGACACCGTGGATGGATCTGATGATGTACGGGGCCACTTTATTAGATTATAAATACAAAACTTCGCGACGCATTAAGCTCACTCTACTGTATATTAAATTTTTCGTGTTGAAATACGACGTAAAGGTGATACAAACTTTACCGCAGAAGTCTTTTCTTATGACGTGATTATTCGGTATCTAGATAACTTTAAAATTCAAATATGGCGTATTTTGAACTTCTTTTCAGAAACAATGTAGAATATTGTATTCATTTACGAAGGTCTAATACTAAAACCTATTTTATTTTATAGGTTGATGTAGAGCATTTGTTTGTCAGAAGCTGTTCTTTGTCAATTTTAAGTTGAAGTTTATCAGTAATTTTGTGAAGAAATTCTTAAATATACAGCGGGTTTCGTATTTTGATGGACGTCTGTTTGTAGGTAACGTCATTCAAACTAAACAAATATTCTATATCAAGATTCACGTACAGAATGCAAATTAAAATTTAATCCTCTAATTTTTAATTACTGCTTACATCAGCTGAAAGCGTACATCTTTCTCTCTATCTCGTAATAAAATCACACAGAAAATGTTTATTTTGACGAGATCAAACGAACAACTAACTTTAATTAATTCTAGAAATATATATGCAAAATATGTAGTCTGACGAACTAAATTTTCTTATTTTTAATCGAGGCGGGTAGTAAACGAAATAAAACATAGAAATATAAACATCGCCAGAGGTAGTACTAGAATTTAACTAATATCGGTGATTTAATTAATTTGTAAAAGAATCTCGGCAATGATTGCATGATATTAACAATAAGCTTCTGAATAACGTCAACAGGAAAGCAACTTATTTGCGTATCTATCTTTTCGTTTATAGACGTAATACGTACGCGAACGTACCCGCACTAGACAAGTGGGAATTACAAATTATTAACATCGGATTACACCCTCATTATACCAAGCAATGATACGTATAATTAGTATCATTAGTGGAGCTCTCGCAAACGGTAACAGAAGCTCAAGGATTATTCGTGTGCCATTGCTGTTGCTCTATGCCAGCTTATAACAAAACATATTACGCACAAATACTTCTCGACAGACGAGAAAATAATGGAATCTGGGCCGTACGTCGTACAACTACGGCTATCGCAACTCGATACTCGGCCCAGTCGAAGCAAAGCTCCGGCTCTCCGGCCGGATTGGAATGTTGGATCACTAATTTAGTGTTCGTGCGAGGGAGTTTTCCGCTTTTAAACTTTCCGTTCCTAGATCGCGTATGCGAGGGATTTTCGGTGTTTTGCTAGTTTATTTTCGATAAGCGCCTTACTGTTAGAATTGATGCTATTTTTGTTTTACTGCGGCAAACGCCCATACAGTTTGACGTACTTCATATACCAATAACATATAATAATCTGTAATTCCTAGAAATATATGTTTTACTGGTATTTAGACGCTGGCTAATGAAACAAAATCGAGTTCAAAACATTTATTGATCGCATACTATTACGTGGAAAGCTTTCTCGCTATCTCAGCGTAGAGATTTTCTTTTTGCTGTAAATCCATTCTTTGTTGTCTGCAAATTTTAACACAACTAGTCACACAAACGATGACTTATATGCAATAGGACTAAAGTCCGTTTATCCTTTTATTATTTAAGCATTCTTCGAACAATGTATTCATCATTTTGTCACAAATATCACTAATAATCTTCAGGGTAGAAAAAACAGATATATGTAATATAGATTTCAGAAAACTGTTTCACATACAAAGCAAGTCGTACTTAAATTCAGATCCTGATGCATTACAATATTTTCTACTTCATTGGCATGGTTGAATTTTTTGTTGTGTTTGCCTCATTATTTGTATGCTGAATACTACCTGCGCATATTTTCTGCAGTTAATGAATTGACAACTCCAAAAATAAATTAATTAACTATTTTAATCACTTTCTTGATCAACTATTATAACCATTGTAAACAAAAAAGTAGTCATTTGTAAGATGATTTCAATAAAACCCGTAGCCGTAGAGGTTTATTTTTTTACAGTTAAGTAGTGATGTATTTGTAATTGTCCAATTATTTCTGAAAATGTAAATATGAAAAAATGAAACATGTATACAGAAAGAAGTGTAAGCTATATCTATTTATTATCTAACGTCGCATCAGCACGAATTTCAGCAAATGAAACACCTTTGGGCGAACTATTAAGTAATACGATATAAGGAACAGGTTCATCAGTCTAAGAAAAAGTATTACTAGCCGCGCTAACTTCCATAAAGGAGAAACTAATAGAAAATAGTAAACTTAACGTAGAGTTTACCCCAAAGATATTCTAAGTGGCAATGGAGCAGGTTTTAGCTCTGGTATTGGTATTATATTTTATGTATGTATATACAGCTGGAGAGGGTATGTTTAAGTCCCCACCACGGAGAAAACGTGCTTACTTATACAAACCTTTTCTAGGAACTACTACATAAATATTTGCAGAGCATTTATGTCTATGAGCTTATGTAAAGGGGTAATAAACAGAGGTCATTTTACTTTTTACTTTAGGAATTTAAATTGTGATCCTTAGAAAAGAATTTCTATTATAAAAAGATAATGTTAATTGTAGCAAAAATCAACGAGTACGAATAAACATATGACAGTACAATAATAGGAAGTTTCAATATAATATGTAGAGCAACGCCTGATAAGAAGCTACAAAATTGTGGGAAGAAATAGCCAGTAAATTAAATTATTTGGGGTTGGGACAATCGAAATTTACCTACTATGCGAAAGATTAGGTCAAAAAACCTGCTCAAATTAAGTTCAATACCAGCTTAAACGAATTTAAAATCAAAAGTAAACAATACTTTACTTTGTTAAACCACTTTATTTAATATTCTTGACTGCAGTTTCAACCTTCTCTGGTCATTCTTAAAACTAAAGTCACTTTAGTTGTGAGTTTTTTCACTTGACCAAAAAAAGGTCCAAAAAACTGCAGTCAACAATATTAAATAAAGTGGTTTAACAAAGTTTATATTACCAAATGTACCACAAAGTAACGGCTAAAACCATCGATTAGGTTTAAAATCAATTAAACCTGTGCAATACCGACTTAAACAAACCATGAGAAACCCGTTTCATCATGTTTATGTTACAGAATTTATGTGATGTGTGAAATTAATATTTTTTTCTACTTGTATTTTACTGACAATGAGGAGTTCTTAAGTTTAAAAGTTTTAAAAGTTGGTTTATACCTATTTTATTTATTATAAAAATTTTTATTCGTATCATTATACCGAATTTAGTTCTTTACATCTTCAATAATACATTAATATATCCGTAAATTTAGGAATTAATTGCAGAAATGCAGTGTACATTTAGAAGTTTGAAATTAACAAACTAATGGAGATAGAATAGCTGGTGAAACTACATACAAACTATTATCCGTTGCTGTCCAAAAATCCGTTAAAGGAGATATTTGATTATTGTCGTCTACGCAAGAAATTTTAATTGTATTAACGACTAAATTGATTAAATTCTTGAATATGGTTCTGTGGAATTATATCGAGCAAGACGAAAAACGAGAAAGAACAAGAATTAAAAAGTATTAACTGATATTGCAAATATGCAATTTCAACGACTTGCTAGCTATATTACTTATCAAAACTACCAATGCAGCACTTGGTATGTAATTTATTCGCGTAAAAGTATTTCGATGGTAGTGTTATAACATTACGCCGTTGTAAGTAATGTTGTGTTGTTAATTATGTCCCAACAGCGAACGGTAGCTACACCAAAGTACCGATGTAACGGAGGGTGATGCAACCGTCACTGACCAGATTCGCACACCAGCGGGCATGGCACTTTCTCTGTCGCTCGGTTTTTAACGTAATCATCTCACAACATGTTAATAATGATTTAAATTGTTGCCGCAATTGATGATTACCAACGATTATAGAAGTAAAAACCTTTTAAAGTCCTTTGGGTGGTTTAACGTATCAAAAAAAAAACAGGTAACCCTTGATTGGTTTTTTGTTGGTAACGTTTTACAAATAGTGATTTCCCTAAAATATGTATGTATATACAAAAAGAAATGATGACCAGCAACATAAAAAGGAAATGATTTTAAGCGGTCGATCGCGATGATGTACACGTAAATATAACCCGGAGAAGTGGTTTATTATTTCGGTGGGAGACGCAATTATGAAACCCTATAACAAACACGATCAAAACATCAAAGAAACAGAATCTGTCCACGTAAAATGACCACGATCGAAGTATTGTCTGCATTTCATGTAGCAGGGAGATTAGAAGCTACAAACGCTTACGATGACTCAGAATTTGGATTCAAAATAAACACTTGAACCTGGCAGGAACCTGAACAGGAAATTTGAAATTGCGCCCAGAATAAAATGTGAAGATGCAATAATGCACGACTGAATAAGTCTAAAATTGTCACAAAAGGGAAAACAATTTAACGACTTATAAAAACTATTTTTTGCTATTTGCCAACATGAAAGACAAGAATAAGAGACAATAACCGATGGGGATAGTTGCCATGCCATTTCTTTATTTTTAAGCAAGCACCAAATTTAAATGGAGAACAATTTATAAAAAATTAATATGTTTTTGACTAACCTTAAACACAGGAAAAAACTCAGTGTTAAGAAATTTAAATGAATTATTTGTTGGAAAAATGAATTTAAGAACTAACTATTCATTTTATTAAAGTTTACATCTAGATAAATTATATTGTTTCTTTATTGATTCTGTTTTTTGATTTTTCTTTTGTAATAATTATTGTTTTTTTGTTTCAGGTAAGAGACAAGCTCTCGCTTCTTAATATGTACGTTATGTTGGTATGTATTGAAGACGCTACCTAGCTAATTCCGAAAGCACTTCTGGCAATTGGAACACAACCAGTTTGGTTCCTCAACACAAAACATTATATGAAGAAACATTTAAGCATCTTAGGTCATTAAAATAAGACATGGCCTCTAAATTTACTTAATTTAATCATTCTTAAACAACTGGATAAATAGATATCTCACATTATTATACCTACCTGTATTTTTTAAATACCTTTTACATATTTTACAAATCATTTACATTGCATTTGCTAAATAGTAACATCTAACAATGTAGATATGTTTTTTGACAAAAAACGAAATTTACAATAGTAGAAATTAATCAACTACTTTCCCTCCACTTGGCGTATATTTGGAGATTGTCATTATTGTAAGTTATAAAGATTAGCAAAGATTTTCTTTGAAATGCCTTTGCAATTTTAGCAAAGAACAAAGTGAAAACTTGATAGTGTTAGTGTAGAAACATCCTCTATTCTTAAATAGTTATTTAGACAATTACAGGGACGAAAGTTTGAGAGACTATTAAATTAATACGTAATCAGATTGTATTCTATTTAATCGGAAGTACATTCTAAAACTGTTTTCTTCAGATAACAAATGATTCTTGTTCAACAAGGTAAAAAAAACCGTTTTATATAATTTACTCATACTCTACTACTTCACAATCGTTTCTTTTTATAATAGTAATATAATAGCATATCATAATTATGATCATCATCTTCCTCTAACAGCAGTTTTATTATTGATTAGCTAGTAATTTTGTGCAAATCCACACTCGATCTCATTATAAACTGAAATGTGCTCGGTTTGTAAGTTTGTTATATCTTTGATACTGTAAATCGCTTCTCCTAATAACAGAAATAAAAATTAATTCTTGAGCATCACAATGAAATGTAATACCACACTACCACACTGAGTACCTATTATTGTAAAGAGAATCGAAAGACCTTTCAATCGAGGTACAACTCAACCCCCCTTTCTATTTAAGATTTCTGGGGTCAGTTCCACCCTGCCCAGGGCATTGCAGATGAGGGTTTGCTTGTACGCCTAATAAATGTCCCCTTCAAAAATAAAGTTGACGTGTTTGAGCATTTTATTTTTATATGACACTAAATGCCCAAAATCAATGCCGTTTTGTTTTCGAATGGTCACCTGTATGTAATATAATTTTTTTTCAATAACTGAGTAAATACAAAATATATTCTTAAATTACAAGATTTCCATATCTTTCTGAGCACAAAAAATTTGCAAAATTAACAAACAGAGAAATCAATTTTGCAAAATAATGTCGCATATTATACATCCGACAAAATGGAATGGTGAAATAATGTATAACCAGCGTGTAGTGAGAAGTTAAACGTTTCAGAATATATGTATATTGTTAAATAAGGGAACTTACATATGTATAGTCTTGCTTCATGACTGACGTGTTTTGGTTTAACTTTTACATCAGCAATAGTAACTAAATATTACCGGACATAAACTTAGCAAGAATACTTGAAAAGTTTAAACAAACAATTGGATTAAGTGCAATGTAGAAATACGTTTTATGCGCAACAGTTGTAACGTTATCGGTTAAATTTAAAGTTTGATGGTTGGTGGTTATTGCTTCGGTAGACTTTTGTATAATATTCTTGTTGATGGTAAGAAAGATACGACATTTGCACGGTAAACACACTCCAAAGTTACAACCTCAAATAAAATCTGCACGATATTCTGTTGTGTTCATCAGAGGTGTAAAACAAACATAAATTTCAGCAAGAATATGTCTGAAAGATACATTACCGTAACGCGGAACCGACTTTTTTACGGATACAAAAAAGCTTTAAATTTACGTGCACCTTTTTTTACTGCAGTTGCGGTAATTTCGAACGATTGCATCAAAACCCGACATCGGACAGAGATCGTCGTCGGCAGCCGACGGCTGCTAGTAGCGCCCGTACCAAAAAAACATGAAACAAAGAGATAAAACGAGAAGAGACGCGAGTGCAGGGAAAAAGACAACGACCGGATTCTTTGAGCAAGACCGTGATAAAACAATCAGATAAATAAAATCGCGAATTCCGGAACGCAAAAGGAACCTCTCTTTTTTTCCTTTTCCCGTCTTTCTTTTCCCTAAGTCTTCTAGAAAGGTAGTAGCCGAATATACTGTAACCTGCTGCTACAGTTGATTTATGGGCAGCGGCGTTTCGCTGTCTCCGAAGACATTATGCAAAGGTTCCGACGCGGCGTCTCTCATACCTTTACCCTCTTTCCAGTACTGGATTTTAAGTTTCCCTTTCGCCGTCTCTGCGCATTTCCTCGACATCTCTACGCACAACCGCTTCCGATGCACGAGTTCTCACCTTCATTACACCTCCTCGCCCTTTTAGATTTTGCCAATCTCGAGTAGAAGCACCAGCGATGTAGGATATTCCCTTCCTCAATTCTGAAGAAGTGTACCAAGCCTTACTGTTATATATTATGGTATGTTTATATGAATGATGATGAATTTCCGAGTTGATATTGTCCTCAACTGATAGATTCATTCTCTTTTTCTCGATATAAATGATGATAACTTAAGTTTTATTAATCATTGTGAATGAATCAATGAAATGTACATTATCAATATGGGATTGTTGGCATAAATTGTCAATTCACGTCGCTTTATTTTGTAATTCAGTTTAAATAGTAATATACATTCTTCCTACCTACAGTCAGTTTAGCGATAACATCATACAAGAGCTTACATTTAAAGTTGATTCTTGCTGTTGGCAAAACGTCTTCTTCTATAAATCCACAACTGAGATGTGTTCAATTTTCTTTGAGAAAATGAAGCAATATTTCGATGAATGCTTTCCTAAAAGAAAAACAATGGAATATAAAAAATTACGCAAAATATCTGAACAGGTTAGAAATTGAGGAACAGTTTAGACGCATAAGCAATAGTTGCAAAAGTAACCAAACATCCTGCTGTGTATGAGGAATACTATTAACGTAAAACGAAATATAAAATGGCACTAAATAATGAGATAAACCAAAACTATATGGAAGATATTGAGAAGTCTCAAAATAAACAGAAGGCCACATGGAAAATAATTAACCAAGTAACAGGAAAGCATACTAAAAAGTCGTGTAATTTATCAATATCCCCTGATGAAATGAATCAATTATTCATAAATCAAGGAAAAATATCTGTGCAACCAAATTTAGATCCACTTAAATCTCACTCTTCACTTAAGTCTCATACAACTATATCATTACAATCCATGCTAGAGTTAATCGAGTTTACTTTCAACAACTGCTATTTTGCTTCTGATAAGAAATTTTATTTACAAATTGATACACCGATGGGTTCTCCCATAAGTCCCATTCTGAAAATAGTAGTATCATAACAGATTGGTACCAAAAGCCAACTGCATCAGGTAGATACTTAAATTATTTCTCCAACCATCCGAAAAATCACAAATTCAATACGGTCATCGCAATTAAAAATCGTGTCACACACATATCTCAAGAAAGCTTTTTGCACGAAAATCTTAGGAAGCTTTTTGGGATTTTTGCCAACAATGGTTACCCTAAATTTATCCTCAACAAATTAATCTACAATTCAAATTTCTTTGATGGACCCCATAGAATATAACAATACAGTTTTAAAATATAAAAATATAAAAAATAGGGAATTTGACAAAGCAAATAGTCACTTTCTTCAAACCTTTCAATCAATTAACAATAGCCAAACATAATACTTTGACGATTAGAAATTTATTCACTGTTGTCAAAGAAAAAACGCCCTTAGATTACAAAAACCATATTGTGTACAAAGTCAGAGGAGGGGATGTCAGAGCTGCTACATAGGTCAAACATCACAATGGTTTAAAGACCGCTTAAGCCAACACCGTAGTTATTGCCGTTTGGGCAAGAGATCTTGGGCTTTGGCTAATCATACGGAAGAAAAAGATCACAACTTTGATTTTGCTAATATCAAAATATTAGACTCAGATATCAACTACAAAAAGAGGCTCTTCCTCGAAATGTTTCACATACATAAAAATAGTACCGTCAATTTTAAATCGGACAGTAATCAATTAAGTAACATCTACGGCAACATTCTGCAACGCAGCAATAGTTGAATTATTTTGATACAACCTGTATTTTCAATCAGCTGTTCTCGATCTATTTCCATCTCGATGCCTTCGTTTTTTGGTTTTTTCAATTCTGTACCTATTTCGTATCAGTTGCATTTATCAATTTTTACAATTTAAAATATCAGATCCTGTTTGTCTTGTGTACGTTGGTCTTCCCTTCTGAATTAATTTTACTGTAAATTTTAATGTGTTTTTAATTTAAATTAGTTACTTTTAATACTTGTCAAAATAATTTTAATGTACTTGACCATATTGAATTATGTTCGTATCAAGTTTGCAACTTATATCATCTCCACTGTAAGTATTCAATTAATTTTGATTTTTTTGGTCATTATTGTAAAAAACCTCTTTTTAAATATTATAGTTTATACTCCTGAAGAAGTTCTGAATCAAGAGCGAAATATTGAGATTTTAGCACCACAGACCGATTACCCGTTTTAAACCCCATGGCTTCCTGACGTACGGTCGTAGTACTTCTTTCCAACATTATTATTATTATTATTATTATTAACTTACTTGGCGTTGAGGATTATTATGATCATTATGCATTTTTATTCTTCAATAATTTGGAGATTGCTTATTTACTGGATTTGAGTTATCTGTAAAAGATAAAATGTAACTGCTACTGCTTTTATTTTTATTCATTTAAAGGTATCAAACGTTTCTGGACTTTTCTAGTACATTGTATACTCTTAGTCCATATTGTGCATATACACAGTACATCTTTATAAACTGTTGACATCAGAAAATTTATAAGCACATAATAAATTAATACTCACGCCGGCATTTTACAGGAAAAACGTGTTGCACATGTTCTAATTACCATACATATATCGCGTCTCAACTTGAAATTATGAACATTTTGTGTTTAAAGTTGCTGCATTTAAAAACATATTTCAAGAGATTGTCACGCGTTTGCTGAAGGAAATGTATTTACACATACGCAGTCATTTACGTTTTAGTGGTGAAAACTCGTACCCGTTGACGTGCTACTACGAACCTCAAGTCAACACAACCCGTTCGTGCATTTAACATGCTCACTTCGAAGCTGATTGAAATGTATGTATACATATGCTGGAGGCGTACACAGTACTTCGAAACCGATCTTTTCAGCTGAATGTATAGTGCACTAGGTAGCAAGCACTATACGCCGTGTAAGCATTGTGCGAACTATGGAAATAAGAATATTTAATTATTTATCATTCAGTTTACTTTTGCAATGTAGATACTCTTCTTAGCGTATTCTAGAACTAAATCTTGTATACATGCATTATATAACGGCACTGCAAGCGGAGGTATTTCGTCTTTAAACTTGAAAAACGAACACTCATAAACGTGTAAATAGTTCTGAATTGTAAAACACACATATATCCTTAGAGCCTTGTCGCAGCTGTCGTGTACCTTTTAATTTAAGTTTTGCCGAAAAATAACGGATGTTACAAGTAGGCGCGCACACTTGTGTTCTTCTACCGAGGGAGCCTGTGCTCCAGAAAGTAGACCCCTTCTTTTGCAATTTCGGCACTTTATCACCGCTGTATGCCAACTGTTCCTACTTTTCATTCGGAAACCGTTTAGACTTATGTTTCAGAGATTGGATGGTTATTTTGACTACAGTATTACTTCGGTTGCTACTTTATATTGGAAATTACATTATTGGCTCACGCAGGGCAAAAGAACGAGTGGATATCAATGTTTTCCTGCAGGATATCGTGCTTTATAGGAGATACACTGCGCTAGTGAATTTTATGATTAAATTAGTGGTAGAAGCAGCGCAGTAAAATACGACCGTCCATCTGAACCTAATAAGACGAACAATAGAGATAACTAGGAAATCATTAGTAATTTAGAAGCATTCAATGCAGCATTGAGTAAATTATAGACGTGTTTTATTTGTATTGTTTACATTTGGACGTAATATGTAAATATGAAATATGTATACCCGTATCTACGGATCAATTCTTCGCGAATGAAATGATGAAAATGGATAATGTTCTATGGTAATAATAAGATGCCTTTATTGAATTTTTCCTTAGATTCGATAACTACGAAAAATTGCAATAGCAACGTTCTTAACCAAAAGACATATTTCCTGAATAAAAAATATCCGAGACAAACACAATTCGCATATAAAAGTTAGAATATAAATATATATAAAAATGGTAATATCTTTGGTAAAATGCTTAAAACTTTATTGTTCTTTCAAGTTTCATTCAAATCAGCAATAAGAACAAATGTCGTGTAATATCTCGAATTTATTATTCAATTCAAATGTGATAATAAATACATATATGACGTATTTTTTTTTTTTTTTTTTTTTTTCTTGGCGTTGAGGGATCTAAGCCCATTTGCCACATTTGAATTAATCAGTGCACATCTCCTTTAAACCTTAATGTCGCAATCTTTCATAAACCCGATCAATGAACTGTATATCCTTGCATCATTGCTCCTGAGCAGAAGTACCACTGAAGTTGGTAATGGTACTCTAAAATCTATCAGTTTCGCAAAAAATCTGTACCTTTCTCGTTCAAACCTCTCACAAGACAAAATGAGGTGATTTAAATCGGCAACTTCGTAACCACATGCACAGGCACAAGAATCTATGATTTTTAGTCGGTGTAAATGTGCAGGGAAACTGCCATGACCGAATTTCATTCTCGCTATGGTAGAGTACGCAAATCGTGACGTTCTAACTTTCGTATGCCAACGCGCATACACGATGGACGGGTGAATCTCTGCATACTGAGTCATTCGTTGGCTATAGTGCGTTTGCCATCTATCTTCCCATTTCTCCCTTAAAAGTACCTCTTAAGCTGCGCTAAAACCTCCGCTTCATAGATCATCTGGTCCAGTACTTCTCCATCTGTTACTGATGCTTTCGCTAACGCATCTACTTTCTCGTTGGGGATGATTCCTACATGGCCCTTAACCCAGAACAATTTGACAGCGACTGCACAAGACCTCAAATCCGCACATCTCGTAATGATGTCCAGCAACACGGGGTGTTCCTGAGCAAACCATTTCCTGTGCTTCAAGGCATTAAGCACACTTTGAGAGTCTGACATAATTGCGACATTCGCGAAACCCCTTTCCCGGATATACTTAAGTCCTTCGACAATTGCCCTCGCCTCTGCAGAAAATGTATTCAACATGCTATTTAGTTTGTACGATCTATTAACTCCGTTATTTGCATCATACACCGCGCAACCACAGCCATTCTCGGATTTAGAGGCATCTGTGTAGATGATATTGGTGTTTGGAAGACTGTCCACCATCTCAGAATGTAGAGCTTTATCAGTCATACTGGTTCCAGAGTAATTGGGTTGAAAAATCTGTATAGGACAAATATATTGATCATAGTGGATTGCCGGAAAAATCGGGTGCCCGATGTTGTACCTCAAACTTTCAATGTAACGATAAGCTACCGCAAGCAAAGGAGATTTTTTCTTCTTCCAGTATGGAGTTGTTAGATCCAGGATGGACAGACGATGAATGTTCGTAACAATTGTGCTATGACCTTTAATTTTCAGCTTTGCTACGTACTTTGCAGCCAAGAATTGTTGGCGTAGTACCACTGGCGGATCTTGGGCCTCTACGTACAAAGCTTCTTGCGGAGTAGACCTCATGGCCCCCACACAAATTCGAAGAGCCTTATTTTGAAGCACTCTTAATCTGTCCAAGTTTTTCTTGTTAGCGTTCCCGTAGAGAATACATCCGTAGTCCATGTGCGGCCTAATACACCCATTGTAGAACAACTTGCCTACAAAAAAATCAGCGCCCCATCTGACTTTTACAACACTTCTCAAGACGTTGATATACTTCTCACATTTAGCCACGACATGATTTATGTGGCAAGCCCAGCTAAGTTTGTTGTCTACAATAAGTCCCAAATACTTAACAGAATCCTTAACGGCTATCAGATTGTTGTCCAAAAGGATGTTTTCACCAGGGTGGATTCTATGACGTGAGAAAAACATGACATTTGTTTTTTCTACGGACAAATCAAATCCATTTGCCAAAAGCCATTTATTTGATTGTGCCATTACGTGCAAAAGACTAGTTTGGAGGTTTGTGAAAGATTTCTTTGAAACAACAATACATATATCGTCTGCATACTGAATAGTTTTAACGCCTATATCAATAATTTTGTGATAATCCGCTGAATAGATATTGAATAACAATGGGCTTAAAATAGAACCTTGAGCTAATCCAACACTAACTCTTCTTGGCCCTACTAAAACGTTATTGTAAGTTCTAATGTATATCATCCGGTCTCTAAAGATATTTACGATATTATCAGCAATATGGTCGGACATCCCAAAATCAAAAAGTTTTTGAAATAGGATATCTAAGTTAACTGTATTGTATGCATTTTTGAGGTCTAGGAAAATTACTCCTACGTCTAAATTTCTCGACAGGCCTAACTGTATTTCGGTGACCAGCTCTGTTACGGCATCGATGGTGCTCATTTGTCTGCGGAAACCATACTGATTACTGGGGAGAATATTATTCTTTTGGACCCACCATTCTAAACGACCTTTGATCATTCGTTCGTAAGTTTTTAATATGCATGATAGCAACGAGATCGGACGGAAAGACTCAGAATTTGGTTTTGGAATAGGTATAATAACCACTTTTTTCAGTTCGTTTAGTTCTACACCATCTCTCCACAATGCGTTAAAAATAGAAAGCATGAATTTGCGAACTAGTAAAGGCAAATGTGTAAGCATCGTATAAGAAATATTATCAAAACCCGGAGCAGTATTCTTGGCTACATTTAATGCTAAGTTTAGTTCATCTAACGATAAACGCTTATCTAAAGGTTCCTCTGAATTTAATCGATTGACAAAAGGTCTTCTATTTACTGCCATTAAAGGAGCAATCGAGTTTAAGAGAGCGTCTGCGGCTTGCTCGTCTATCTGTGATGGACTGTGAGCGGGAATTCTGTGAAACTTTTTAATGGAACGCCAAATTTGTGAACAGGGAGTGTTTTTGTTTAGGCCATTACAGAAATTGATCCAACTTTCCCTCTTCTTTTTCTTAAGGTATCGCTTGCTGTATGCGATAGCTTCTTGAGATTTAATATAATTTTCGAATGTGGGGACCCTTTTATATTGGCTCAAGAACAACTTCCTCGCCTCGACCACCTTCGTGCATCCATCGTCCCACCAAAGTGGAGGTGACTTCCACGCAATATAAACGGTGTTTTCCTTTTAAAACAATTATCAGCGGCTTGAGTTAAAAATGCATAGAGGAACGCTAATTTTTCTTCCGCAGTGAGATCTTGAGTATCTTCCGGGAAATGATGCTTACAATACTCTGTGAATAAACCAAGATTTCCAACTTCCACCTTCCATTTCGTGGTAGGAAAGATGGTGGTTATATCCGATCCACTCAGACACATCGTAATGTGTATAGGAAAGTGATCCGAAGAATAAGTATCGTCAGCAACCCTCCAGTCGAAATTATGAGCTATTGTGGATGAAACCAGGGAAACATCAATAGCCGATACGCATTGATTGGGCCTATTGAATTTAGTTGGACTACCATCATTAAGAAATATAAGTTCGTGATCTTCGATGACCTTGAGTAGTAGATTACCGTCATTATCCGTTTTAGAGGAGCCCAGAGCTGAATGGTGAGCATTGAAATCACCACCTATTATAAGTGGAGCATTAATTTGAGTTAACACTCTGACATAGTCTTGATAACTCATTGGCGCGTGCACCGGTCTATAGACACACACCATTGATATGTTAAGTTGAGGAAGATAAACTCCAGTTATATTCACATTCTGCGGCCTACATGTGAATGAAATTGGCTTGGTTCTTATTAATTTGTTGACTAAAATGGCTGTTCCGCCGTACCCGTCCTCACGGTCATTCCTATACACATTAAAACTTTTAAAATTAATTGAATCTAAACGTTTATACCAGGTTTCGCAAATCATAACGACATCCGCATTATAATCTGTAATGAGTTTCTCTAAATTAGCACGTTTGGCCTTAGCCGACTGTGCATTCCATTGAATAATATTAAGTTTTTGGATAGCCATGAGAATGTATGCAAATAAAAATAATACTAACGTGTAAAAAAAAAAAAAAATAAGTATTATACATAGTCAAGAAAAAAAAAAAAAACAAAAGGTTAAATGTAGTAGTAATGATTAACCTTCAGACCTGTCAGAGCAATCACCCTGGGATGATATACTCCCAATGTCATCTTGAGACATAATTTCTTGATATGCATCAGGGTCCAGCCCTGTTTTAACTTTTTTAATAAGACGCTTGATCCGTGACTTAAGATTATTTGTTTTAACTACTCGTACGATTCTAATAAGCAGCTCTACCAAAGAATTGATATCATTAGTATACGATTTGGCCACCGCCAACGCATCCTGTTTACCTTTCGCCTCTTCTAAAAAATTACAAAAATTCTGATAATCAATAACCTCTACTCTGTCAATGAAAATATCCTTAAACTCGGAATACGGAACATCGGCCTCAGCCACAATTTCTGGTTTTTGCTTTTTACTTTTTGGTTTTAGAAAACCGTCCTTATCCACTACTGTGATGCCATGAGAATATTCCTGTACTAGCAACGAGGTTGGCTCTGAACCTGTGGGAGTGGACGGTTCTGCCTGACGCTTTTTGGAAGTGAAAGATGTATCTAACGAATCCATATTTTTGTCTAAAGAACCCACCTGCCTTTCCCCCTCTTTTTCCGGGGACGAAGGACACGGACTATCGGGCAATGGCACCGAACTTGCCTCCACCGTCTCCACCACTACAGAATTGTCATTATTTGAAGGACATTTCGACGCAACGTGTCCTATCCTCTTACATTGAAAGCATCTGATTTCGTCTGTCGTTAGGAATACCCTAAAAGTATTGCCTCGAAATTGAATAACCAGAGAATCGGGCAATCTTTCGTGTTCCTGGAACACTACATAAACATGTCGACGAAAACTAAATATATGTTTATACCCCTCTTTTGGGATACCTGCTCCGATAAATCTAACGGGAGAAACAACTTGAAGTCCTATCTGCTTTAATTCTTTTTCCAAAATCTCATGGGGTAAGGATGGAGAAACATTTGAAAGAATAATACGCTTAGCGGGAGATACTAGTCTACGAGCTGGAATGATAGAATCATTTAATTTTATGCCTCCATGCGTATTCATGAAGGATTCAACTAAGTCCTTCGAGGATAAATAAATACATATTCTATTGTTGGAAACACGAGAAGCGAAAATTATATTTTGAGGTTGAACTAGTTCCCCAACAGCGATTATATAATCGTTTTTAATCGTATTTTCTATGGCATCGAAAATCACCGCTTGGTCTCTTTCAGGAAACGAAAATTTAGCACCAGCTCCACTTTTAAGAACATTCGCAAAAGACTGTGTTGAGTTATTGTTATTCATAGTTAAATCATCAACAGTACGATCATTTGATTGGAATAGGTCACCTCCGGCAATAGAAGTGCCCAATAAAACATCCGTAGATGTATTAGAAGACATCCCGCAACTGACGGTCAGACAGACCGCCCGTCGCCGATGTACACTTCCCCCACACGTGCACGCGCACGTAAGTGCGCACGGCACTGCAACACAACGATGAAGATCAGGGGTCAAAGTCCAAATAATAACGAAAAATTAAAAGTCGCCTTACAGAAAGAAAAGTATAATCTTATGAATAATAATAAAATGAAACTAAACTTTAACTGACCTATCCCTTATGCATCTTCTAATTAATGTGGGGATAACCCTATTAAAAACTAACAAAATTAACAGAAATGCCAAGAGAAGACACAAGCCACGAATAACACGTGCTCTTCACTCGCATGGCAAAACGAGACTGTATATGACGTATTATAAAACGGAAGAATTATTATTGTTAATGCTGAATGAATTATAATTGAAAATTACGTGAAGGATGATCAAATGTCTGCAGATATTTTATTGTAATATGCTTCTTGTCGAAAACATCACACAAGAGGTGAAAGATTTTATGAAAAGTCCAGAGCCAGACCTGGATATCCAGGTACATTCTGTAACGTCATAAAGGCTTACCATTGTTTAATAGTGAAGTGTGTAACAGTGACGAGTCAACATCCACTGTTACTTGTATAACGGACATATTGAATATTAATTGCAATTTCAAAAACTATCCAGAATGTATTTTTAGCGATACATGGATTACTTTAACACGGACATATGTCAATGCCCTGAAAATAGCAATAAATCAAACTCACACTATGACTAAGGACGTTCACTCTGCTAGTAATTTATCCCCTCTACAGTACAAACTTGTTTCAATTGCAAAATTTTCAAACCGTCCTTTGCTGCAATTCTGTCATTGTTGCAATACAATAATGCTTTGGTTTAAAAAGAGAATAACTACAATTATATCAATATATTATTATATATACTTATTTAATCGCGTCGATGGCCGCAGTGGTTAGGCGGCTGACTATCGTTTTGAGAGGACGATAGGCGACAGGGTTCAATTCTCTGGAGGGACGGTGACATTTTTTCAGAGTTTAATCCCAGATCGACTTGCCATTCGCTGTTGGGAGCAAAGTGATTAACAGCGCGGCATCATAAAAGGCGATATGATGCTGTCACAAAGCCAATTGAACACAACTTACACACACAAAAACTACACCGCGAGAGTTGCAGTGATAGCCAGACAAGTCATACAGCTTACGGAGTCACTGCAACTAAGCACCCACCACACATAAAAAAAAATAAACAAAAATATTAGTCTTGTTTTAAAGGAAAAAGGAAAGTTTTTGATATTGTTTAATTGCCATTTTCAAGAAACTACAAGCAATATGTAGTATTGTGATATTTGTATTTTATAATTATATTATAATAACAAGTTAAGGGTTGGATGTCTTCAGTCCTATATTGGCAACGGCAAAAAATTCCAGAATTAACTAAAGCTGTTACACCATACACACATCTATACACAGCAAAAAATGTGGAAATATGTGGACAATTTTGGGAACCGTGTATAAATAAGCAAAGTCGTCATTAATAATTAAAGTCAGTAACAAATTGTATGGATTAATAAATAATAGATAGTTGATAACTATCGCTCTTCTTGCATTCTATCAATGTAAAAAAGTGGGGTAAAATTAATTCAAACACATCATCATAAAGCCACCGGTACTCTAGTATACTTCGACAAGTATTGCTGCAGCATTTACAACCACACAAGCATTGACAAAATCTAGGGTTAAGCATCCACACTCTTAATCTGGACCTTTTCGCTAGTGAATAAGAGAAACATACATTATAGCACCTAATTTAAGGTAATATCGACTGTGCCTATGGATTGAATATACTTTGCATATAAGCTGATGAAGAAATTCTTTACCTTATTGTCTATCTTCCAAATAAGGCCTTAAATTTTTCCTCGGTGCTTGTATCGTCTTTCAAATCTTATCTCACCAACCGTAGCATGCAAAAGTCATACATTGGATGACTTCTCACCAACATCTGGAGTTCCAAATTTGGGCTCCCTTTCATTTCGTATATTTATCAATGGTCTGGCCTCAGAACTCGATTGCTGCAAGCTGCTTTTTGCAGACGACCTAAAATTGTGCGCTACCATAGACACCGTAGATAACTGTGTGTTACTGCTACAGATATTAATTGTATAATACAATAATAGAACGTGCTCAATCAATGAAAGATTTGGGAGTAACATTCGACTCGTAATTTACGTTTATTAATATCACAGCTACGTCAGCATTGCGAATGTTAGGCTTCATTGTAAAAATAACTGGAAGCTTCATTTGTATCGATTCAATTTTACGTTTATATTTTACGTTTGTACGCTCGAAATTAGAATATGCATCGCCAATATGGTTACCTATTTACAAGTGTCACCTAAATACACTGGAACAGATTCAGAGACGCTTGTTAAAATATCTTTACTTCAAGGTAAACGCGGACTATCTGTTTATCTAATGTATCCAAAATGTTCGAAAGAATAATCTATATGAGGCTCTACACGTATTTAATGAAACACAAGATTTTTACTGAGATGCAGAATGAGCATGTCAAGGGGAGATCCGTCAACAGAGCAATGGACCAATTGGTGATCAGAGTGTTGGGGGGTGTAAATGTGGATGGGCATTTTTATGGATTTATCCCGTGCTTTCGACAGTATCAGTTACGAAAAGCTATACCATAAATTGTTTGCGATAAGTGTGAAAAGTAACGCCCTTAATCTAGTTAAATGTTATTTGACAAATCGCAGATAACGAATAATGTCAATAGATGAGAGAACGGGAAAATACATTTTTTCTGATTGGAATGTTATTCAACGTGGAGTTCCTCAAGGCTCAATACTGGGACCACTACTGTTCCTCATCTATATTAATGATCTTCCAAATGTTTCAATACATCGCCCCCGTCTTGTTTACTGACGACAGTTCAGTTATTGCAAGCGCAAAAGAAGATTTGTTCGATGAAGTTAGGTCAACCCTAGTAACCTAGGGATCCTGGTTTCAGAATAATGAATTGAAACTGAATGTTAAAAAGGCAAATCTAATGTTCTTCGGATATTTCAAACAGGAACCTAAAATAATGACATATAAAAGCAATTAAATTGGAAGAACCATATCGACAATTTGTCTTCCAAAATATCGTGATTTTGTTATGCCCTGCGAGTGGTGGTTTCTTCAATTGACACTGATGCTGCTCTCTGTAATTACTATGCTTATGTGCATTCACGAATTCGATATGGTGTGGTGTTTTGCTGCGTGTTCGTCGAGGCTCCCAGAGTGTTCCATTTGAAAAAAATGTGCCTCCGTGCTATGTTTAAACTGAAGAAAACGGAATCATGTAAAGGTGTATTCGCCATAAACAATATACTTACCTTGCCGAGCATATACATATATGAGTGTGCTGTGTTCTTGCGAGAAAATTATGAACTGTTCAATGATCAAGAACTTTCACACAACTACGCTACGTGCGGAGCTCGAGCAAAATATCTGCTGCCACCTCAAATTACTAAGACTTTGGTAAACAGAAATATAACAACACAAATAGTAAAGATTTATAGTCACTTACCTAGTGATTTAAAAGTAAACCACTAGGACAATTCAAAAGCATACTACGCTCATATCTACATAGCTAGAAAAATATTTTACAATGCTGCTGACTTTTTTGGTATAAGTTTTATTATGTGACAGTTTCTTGTACATTTGTTTTAATCTTTGACGTGTGTTTTTACATATTATCTAATGTGCTTATTAGTTGTTGGTTTGCTTACTTGTATATATGACGTTTTCTACACTTATTTAAGAATTTAATGAAATAAAATTCTATTCTATTCTATTCTATCCTATTCTAATACCTGCCTAGATCTTCATTTTAGTCCCTTAGTTACACTTCTGAAGGAGTGTAATAACCTCTTTATTATGCAATCATTTCTTTGGATAATTGTTATTTTTTATGTTGTTAATTGTTAAATTGTTAATTTTTGATGACATATTGTCAAAGTTTAGATAATCCTAGGGCACCAATTACTTCTAGGACATCACGAACTTAGAGAACGAGAAATTTAGGTTTGGTAATGATTGACCTCCGATGTTGTTGTTAGCCGTTTTAAATACCATGCACACCGATTTGTTAGCATTGTGAATCAGGTTTTTAGTTTTACACCAGTGAGGTAATCTAGTAAAGTACTTGTCAAAAAATCCAAAAATGTATGCATGATCTTTGCCATATACGGATAAATTCCTATCATAAGCTGAATGTATCAATAATAAGTTGTCCAAGCACACTTTCTTGTGACATTATTTGTGACTGGCCAACGTTTGAGGCTCAGAGCATAGTGTTCCACTCTTGCATTGAATTCACGCTATTGGCTTCCGACTTGTGGGATATGATACTAATAAGCTATTCGGAACACCTCGCACGCCATAAAAGACTAGTTCCTGCAGTGATATATTATATGCAGTACTACTTTCTACGATACTTTCTAATATAGTCAAAACTATTTAAAACTATACTAACTATTCAAAAATGTAGAAGTATGCAGGTCGCAACATAAAGCCACCGAAAAAACTATTAGCAAAAATCACAATACGTTATTTCCATAGAATGATAATTATTTTCTCTCGATACTTAACAATAACGGTGAAATATTTTGTTTTAATAATTCATTGCATATTAAATTAAATTAATGATACTGTTGTTACAATATTAATAATTTAAAAGTGTTTGAACCAAAATACGCAATAAACACACTCCACGCTTAAAAAATAATTTTTAATAAATTCAAACGAGCCTCATAATATGTTTCGGCAATTTAAATTTAATTTGATTCACCGGTTTAATAATTGAGTAGGAATTCGCGGCACTCGAAATTTTCGATAAAATAACTTAACTAATAATAACTTCCATTTATCGCATCCGTTCTACCACCAGTGCTGGTTGCCACTGCAACGATCACTGATCTTAATCGCGTTGCGTAACTCGGCATACCATTAAAACAAATTGCATTTCGCTCGCTGTAGATTACTGTACTCGTATTCACGTAAGCCTATGTGGAGGTCTGACGATGACAAAAAAAAGAATGTGGAAAAATTACGAGAAAGCCATCGATATGTGAGTTTCTTTTTTTATATAGGTATGTAGTCTGGTTTTAGCGATATGTAAGTACTTTAAACGCTGTACTCCGAAGGTGTTCGCCGTACTTTATATCGCATAATTACAAGTTTGCTATACTTCTTTTATAAATTTATGATGATTTCGTTCCTTGAATACATTAAAAATGCTATTACGAGAGCATGCCAGTAGGTAGCTCGAATATTCTGGAAATTGACTGATTGTAGCGTGATCTGCAGCCTGTATATTTATACATGTGCGGTAAGTACATTTCCACGTATTGCAACGAATATTTTTATCAACAGTATTGATAATAATATTTATGTGTACTGTAAAATACCGTTTACCCGTAGTGTTCAGGTTCTTACCAGAGCCTTTATACGCAAAAATTTTGTCTGGTTATAGTTTCACGTTCCTTTACATATACACATGTATCGTCCATATTACCATACATACAGGATGACATCAAAAATCCGTACGAATTTCAGTATTCTCTAAATTAGACCCTTCTATCTAGAGGTGTTTTATTTGACTCCACCATGTTTTTCGCTGACCATAAAACTTCGTAAGGTTTCTTTATAAGATCTTGCAAGACGTTTACCAAGCAATCAGTTTTAAAAGCTTTGTATTATGCTCTCGTTCACAGTAAATTAGAATGCGCCTCCGTAGTTTGACATCCGCACTATACCTATCCACAAATTTAAAAAAATGTTTGAAATTTTTGTCATTTATAATAGATAATGCCTACTCTGATCAAGGTGTGGATTACAAAAGTCTACTTGGCAGATTTAATTTCTGTTCTCTCAAAGCCCGTAGTACTCAGGCTCATCATAGATGCCTCTTCATTGTTATCACTTGTAAATTTTATTGTGCGAAATAGAGTACTAGGTCTTCAGATACTTTTAAAACATTAGAGCCTGAACAAACGTTTTATATAAATCTCCGCTTGCCGATATGTGCAAAAATGCAAAGTACTTATATGCTCATCCATTTTTTTAAGTATTATACATAACTGATCCTGCATGCGATGGCTGGTGTTTGTTTTATTGCTTTGGTTCTATGTACTAGATGATCCAATTGATAAACTTGTCTCCCAGCAAATCGAGTATAACACTAGCTGTATGGCACCTAGCGCCATCAAGTTAGAGCCACATCTCAATGTTCTCAAATTCTAGTCCCAGAGATTCCAGTTCCGTGGCTCTGTAGCGGTCATCATTGATAATTACGTCTTTGCTTGCCTCATTTCGCAAAAAATACGGTCCAATGATGCCCCCATGCTATAAACCGCATTACACAGAAGTTTCTCTGGGGCATTTCATGTTGGTCGTTTTGTTTATTAGCAAATCCATTCATTACATAATGCAGTTAGTCTAAGAAGATTGTTGATCGAAATCAAGTGTACCTGCTCCAACTCCACATCGGCAATCTTCCAGAGTTTGTGGGTAGGCCCTAATCCTTACAAGACGCCTGCGAAAGCCGTAATTATTATGATCATTGTAAAATCGATAAATGCTGGCAATACCGGGCAATACTACTCTGATATTCTCATCACTTTGTGCTTTTCATTTTCTTCTTGGTGGCGTGTGGCGTACAGCTTGTTGAATTGAAAAACCATCGCCTCTATTGAGAGACCTCTATACATACCGCTTAAAACTTATTTAGTAAGTATTTGGTAGCCTTCAGGTTTTATGGAAAACACTCGAATACGTCAATTTAGTTTTTCAGTTTCCCACATTTTGAGAAAATTATTTTGTTTTTTTTATTCATATCTGTCAAAAATATGACGTCGTCGACGTTTTTCTTAAATGACAGTATATGGTATACGATACATCATTTAAAAGCTCTTGTTTGTTGAACTAGTGAGGTTGTACTGTCTTTGCGTTGTATTCGAAAATTCTTTTTTTAATAAACCAAAAATTTTGCTCAGTGAAAAAGACCGTATTGAAATTCTTATGATGGTTGGTTACGGAGATCATCGCAGATGTACTTACGAGGTACGTGAACGTTTTAATCAAATTCATCCAGATCGAACACCAATTTCACAATCCACCGTTTGCAAGATTTTAAGGAAATATGAAGAACATGGCCATGTTAAAAATTTACCTAAAGTGGGAGGCCAAAGGTAGAAAATGTTTAGCTTGACGTCCTATTAGCTGTTGAAGACAATCCCCATAATTCCAGTCGGCAAGTAGCACTTGATCTGTGCAAACAATTTGGGATAAAAAAATACCACCCATAAACAGTCTGCCTGGTACGAAGAGTAAATGAGGATGATTTCGAAGACTGTAAACAGGCAAAATTGTCGATATTGGTCTCAAGAAAATCTACATTGGATTCAAGAACCTCATTGTCAATCGCCTCAGAAACTTAATGTACGGGCCGGTATATTGAAAGATGAGTGATAGGACCATTTTTCTTTCGAGATAATTTTACTGGTGAAGTCTACCTAAATTTTTGTCAGTTTGAACTTCTACCAGCTTTAGTCACTCTGTATCCTGACCACAACAATCCTGATTTGCCCAGTCTAGCAATTTGGCTGCAACAAGATGGAGCCTCGCCCCAGTATGCAAGAGCAGATCGGGAATATCTCGATTTGATGTTTCCAGGCAAATGGATTGGGCGACAGGATCACATTGAATGGCTCGCCAGGTCACCTGATATGACCCCTTTGGACTTGTTTTTGTGGGGTTATTTGAAATTCAAAGTTTTTTTAAACAGACCAATAAATATTGATGATCTAATGTACCGCATTAGAACTGAAGTACGAAACATTTCACCATAAATGAAACAAAATGTTCAAGAAGAATTTGTTTCTAGACTTGGACACTGCCTAGTTGTCAACGGTGGTCACTTTCAGTATTTACTGTAATAAATTGTTTCTATTCATGTGTTTTATTTTCAACATATCATTCTTATTTTATCATTATTTTTATGATTATTTGATTGCTCTTTGTTTTGTTTTACTTAATATTACGCGATGATAATTAAACCATGTTCAATAGTTTGATTTTCTCTGATTAATCAAGAAAGAGTTATTGTTTTAGTGGGAGACAATTTAAGATAATTTTCACAATTGAACGGCCACCATTTTGAAACAGAGCGACAGAATCGCATAAAAATCTGAAGGTGAAGCAAGAGGTTTCAGGATGTATTGCATATCATATTTAAGGTCAGGTCATTTAAGACAAATGTCGACGACGTCATATTTTTGACAGATATCAATAAAAAAACAAAATAATTTTGTTAAAATGTTGGAAACTGTAAAACTAAATTGACGTATTCGAGGGTTTTCCATAAAACCTGAAGGCTACCAAGTTATTAGGGGTAGTCCATACTTTTTTCCACACTGTACATGCAATATATAAACAACACAATATTAGGGTCACCTGCAAAGTTATTTCGTATGTCGAAGCTAATGTAATCCTGAGAAATCTTCTTAAATTTATTATAACGTTCGAAGTTTCCTTTATTAATTTTGATGATACCTTATGTCATTCCATCACGTCTTTTCGTAATTATGAAGAAAGTGCTACTGAGAATATTTAGAACAAATTAGGAAGTTATTGTAATTTAATTAGCTGCATTAAACTGAGACCATATTGTCAGTGTGCACCAGTACATTACACTGGAATAATCTAGATTGTTATTTCACACAATGCCTTTCGGTGATCAAACTCATGACGTAATATCAATGCATATATCGATTGCGTGCAAAACAAACAAATATGTCTGTCCATTAGTTGTTAATCATAAAAACCGATGTTTGCGATATAGAATGTGGTTCAAGAAATCATTCAAATCGATTATACTAAAGTAAAACTTTAAAGCTTCGAATGTTTGCGTAAGTAAGTCGAGTTCAAAATATCACATCTCGTAGTAAGAAATATTATTATATCTATGCAACAGTATCCGTAACGTAAAAAAATCTACTTACTTTACTAGTAATTAGATAATTATAAAAGCGGATAGGTGTGGTCGTTCTTCTTATAAACGTATGATTAAAATAAAGCGAGTTCTGATCATTATCTTTAAAATATTTCTATGAGAAGAAGGCGTGTTGCCTATCCTGACGTGACTACTAATACTTAATCCAACTAGGTGTATACATATGTATGTGTTCAGCCTACCTTGGCAATATATTTTATTGCAATTTGCAGATTAAATACATAATAACGTATAATTATATTAAATAGTTAAGATGAATTATGTTAGAATATATGTATGTATGTTTGTATGCTTGTAATACATGAAGTGCTACTACGTCAGTTACGAAAGATTATCGTCTTGTAAAGATTGATATATGGTGTTAGGTAAGCAGTTTGTTATTACATGAAATATTGATGGTGCAGCTACTGATAGCACAATATAAATTACCCTGCTTTTTTCAAAGCAGTATTTGCCCATATTTGAAGAAACTACCACTTATATATAGGGTCCTGCAACGACAAGTGGACGAAAGATTACGGTGATATACTGAGTGTTCCAGAATTAAATGACAGAATAAAGTTGTACTCTTTTAAATGGAGGAGTCTGTATATTAGAAGCTTAGACGATACACATGGTATTACAGACTGAAAGTCTACGGATGGTGGTATAGAACGGAGTATACAGACGTAGCAACAAAATAACTAAAAATGCTCATTTTTATGCTTCTCTGGTCTCTTATTATTTGATAATTTTGTCACAGCTTCCTTTAGACAAAAGTAGTTACTCAAATTGTAACATAAACCCATTTTATTTAAATGACAACTTTGGCTTCTTAAATTCACATTATCTGAACAAATTTACTCCTATTAATATCAAGAAATTAAAGAAATTTTATTACGGTGTTGCATTGTGTGATGTGCACTATTCTTTGGTCGAATATTTGCAGACAGTAGTATGTGGTGTTTCACGGTTTCCACAACTCCTGCATCGGCGTAAACTTAGTGGCTGCTTGACCAAATCCATCTTCCAATAAACGGCTTTCTACTGAGCATTTAAAGATAGAATGTTGCATTTAAAATAATGAAACAATCTTGCACTTCGCCAAACGCTGTACAATTAGAACAAATGCGACATTAGAAAAATATTATCTGGAGTATTTAAAATAAAACAGTGTTATTAATTAGAAAAAGAAAGTCGATACCTTTTTCTCCGAATCTCCTTACCCCAGATATTTGGGTTTCAATATTTTCTAGTTTTCTTATAATGTGTAATAAGAAGCCCACAAGAATCACCTAACATATGTTAGCAGTTCAGTTTCTTATATTCTGCAAAGTCATTGCACTTAGATTGAGAGCTTAGTTGCACCGAAAAAAAAATTTTGTATAGTTTTTCAAAAGCCGCAAAAATGTTACAAAGTTGGCTTCGGCACAGTCCATAGCTGGCTATGTCAACAGGAAAAACAAGTTGTACAATCAAAAATGCCCAGTTGCTCCGTAATGTCTATTCTACAAGTCTATTCTTACAACCACTATTTTTCTAATATTTTCAAGATTGTTTTCTTTTTATGTTATATCTTGATACATGCTTTCACTTAGAATGGACGAGTTGTTTGAAAAATAAAATTTAAATGTTCGAAAACACAACATTGAATTATGTTACTGTTTTATTTATGTGTGTCTCTACATATTTCATCATACAAACATAAGCAAATATGTTTAGTATTTGTATATTTCACTTAAAATTTTGCTTCGAAGATAGATTGGCATCAATTTTACTAAAATTTAGACAAAATATATTGGTACACTTGAATGCTAATTTTGTCGAGTCGCAGCCACCTCTCACCGCACACACAACTTTTGAGCTTGAAATATTGTTTGCTGAAGGACGTCTTTCGAAAAGCTTTAATATGTGCGGAATTGAAATGAAAGTAGATAATGAATTAAAATATTTTACAAGTTTAGGAAACGAAGTTAATGCTCATAATACCACATTTACATTTTTACTGAATTTAACAAAAATGTGGCATAAACCAGAACTTGCAAGTGTTCCAAAGGTTTGCCTCTTTTAAGCCCCTCATGATCTTACCAAAGAACAAAACTTTGAAGCTAGTGTAAAAAAATGTTGGATGTGTTGGAGTCGGAAATACATATTTCATGCTGTAAACATTACCGCAATGGAGGACAACACATGGTTGTACTATTGCAGTGTCCTATCGAAATGAGGATAGAAAAACTGGTCGTTTGAAAACTACCACACTGGTTCCATGTTCGAAAATCTGAGCCAGGGAGCTTTTATCGCCGAAGTTATTGGTGGGTCCTGGTTTAGTACTTACCATTCAGGCTAAATTACAGAGGAATATCTAAAGATACTTGGATATCATCGCTACAGCCTAGGACCTACCTCTTTTACTCAATCTGTTTTTTTTAGATTAGATTAGATTATAATAATGGTGTGTTGACGGCTGATCAGGCATTGACTATCTCAGCCAGTTTTAAATGGGACTGTTTGCGCATAATAAGTTTTGTCGTTTCATTGTATTCGATATAACATCGGTGTTTACCACTGTCCACCTTGCCCGTCTTCTTGAGGTGATACCGTAGAGGGCATAGCCAATAAATAAAGCTGTGCTGGTGCTAAACTCTCTTTTGTTGTGGTCTACCGTTTGTGGCTTGAGAAAGAATTAACTTTGTTTGCTTGTTTTAGTTTTGTGATCTTAGTCCAGAGCAAGATTTTTTGATCAGTCTCCCACTGTTGAAGATGAGCCTTTATATAGTTTTTGGTAACCCTACAGAATGGCTATCGTCCAGCGAATCGAGACTCCGCTCTTTTCTTTACAAGACTATCGCCAATCTCTTTAGCCTCACATTCCCAGTTATCTGTTAGGTACCTTCATCGGTATAACTGTATTTCTTTAGATCAGAACTTTGTGGGTAAGCAGACAGTCTAAGATTAGTTTCGAGTCAAAGATACATGTCCTAGAAACTTTAGTGCTTCTTAACAGTAGGTAAAATATAGAGTTACGGCCGCAAGCACATGACGTGAATATATGGCCACGCGATGACTCATCAGTCGTCAGCGGACACACTGTATAAGAGCTTCCTCATAAGCTGTTTTCAGAATCAGGTCAAAACCAGATAGTTGTTTTCAGAACCAAGGTTCAACCAGGTTGACCTGGTTCTGAAAACAGCTTACGAGGGCGCTCTTATACGTCGTCTCCATCTCGACCCTTAGCCAGAGGAATATTAAATTCACAACGATTGTCGAATATCGGAATTTGAAAGGCAAGCGATATGCTGCTAGCAATAGTTGTAGTGTGTAATATAAGTTGAATTCTATTTCTCTTTCCATGGACCACTACTTACAAATTTTGTGTTGGTAATACTTTAATAATAAATTTGTTATACGCTGGGCATTACAGCCTAAACTATACATATTTGGTCTCAAAGGAAAATTTTTATCGTATATTACAATTTTCCTAGCGTATATTGAATTTAAACTCGCACACTAGTATAGTATAAGTATGCAATAGTAATAACCTAGCATTATACTACGAATGGTCCGCCTCTAATCCAGTTGTTAAAATTACATGTTATTGCAACTGTAAGTCGTAATTTAATATTACGCACGATCGTAAATTTGCTTCCAGAATTACTAATGCGCCTCTGAACCAGTAATTAGAACTATAATTAATGGGATTAACTCGGGCGTTTCGAATCTATCTCGCCGTCGCGTCCTCCTGCTCGATGTCGTCATTTTTGCTGTAACCTCCCGCTCGCTTCACTTTTTTTTTCAAATCCTATCTCTGTGCATGTCTATTGAATGAAAAAAATTGCCATGTTTGTGTACACGGTTTAATTAAATTTAATTAAACGTAACCGTCATCATCTTTGCCCTCCTGTCGTTTCAGGATTTTCTCTTTCGGGGGAGGGACGCGATTTAAAGCTCTTCTCTTGTTTTTAGGCGGATGCACATCGGCGAACTGCAACCTCGGTTAGCGTTCTCTCGTAATTTATAATGATGTTCTCTTTTTTTTTTTTGGAGAGGGTTGATGGCACTTCATGTCGTAATAATTTGTCGGTAATTTTTCTTGGTTTGGTATGCTCATTCGTTTACTGTTGGCAACTAAATTACGTGCGAATTTCGAAAATAGTGTTTCTATAACTTTAAAGAAAATTTCCATTTATGATTTGCAAAGGTTTCTAATGAAAACATTGGTGACAAATGCCTTGATGTTTCACCTACATCACTTCAAACTTTTAATATAGGAGTTCGTATTTAGTTTGAATTTCTTAGGACTCTTAGCATTGATTTCCTTTCTGAATACAAATTTGTAGAAATGCTTAGTTTAGTAGTTCAATTTCGTGCAGATTAATATGAAGTAAATAACAAGATGCAGCTTTTCATTAACCATAATAGTCAAAAAGGTAACATGATACATCCATAGGTCTGCATCTTATACGAAAATGTTAACCATGGTTAGGAGTAACTAAAACTATAGTAATGAGTGCACGGAGTGTTTGCAATTTTCATACTGGAAAAGAAGTATAGAGAACAGTTCATTCTTCTAACAAACTTAATAAAACTTCAAGCACTAGTTTTAAATGCACATGATTAATTTCTGAAGCAGCTGCACAAGCTTTCGCGACCACAATCAATTATGAAATAAAAGAAAGTTATGAAGCCTATAATACAAACATTTTCACAATAATCTGTCAATGTTCCTAAGTATTGTCTCATCTTGAAAGTAGTCTGTAAAGAATAAAACCTTAACTACGTCATAGACTATTATTATTTCTCTCTGAAATACTGCATCCTTATCGATTATTTCAGTATAACTCATAAAGTTAAAAAAATTGCTGCATCAAAAAAAAATTACAGCCGTACACGCTATGAAGGCGCAAGTATCCTAGAAGTAATTTTTGATTAATTAAAATGTATGCGGAAGACTAGTGCATCCTTCCGCCAAAAAAAAAGTCGAATTTACAGTAAACCAGAAGACGATAAAAAAATGCACGCTCGCACAACACGCTGCATCCCACTTTAACAAATTCGTGAACTCATGAACGGAACTTTTTGTTTATGGAACGTGTTCCGGAGCGCTGCCCTACATTACACTTAACAAGTCGTTTTACGTTTTATGCGGTTTCATGGGCGTAACTAAAGTTACGATCAACACGTATACACACACGGACGCACACGCCACATACTGAAACGGAAATATTTATTACTATTCAAAATAGAAAGAAAACATATCATGCGATCTTCCCTTAGCATAAATTCGTGAGAATACATTCAATAGCTACATGAAAAATGTACTCAGCAAATGTATTCATTGCTACGTTTTCAATTCAAATGCAATTCTAAATACATTTCATGAAACTATAAAGTTTTCAGTGTATTGCTTACAGGATTCTGAAATTCAGGGAAACCTGAAATGCAAAGCAAGGAGGTGTAAAGTTGGCTGTAAGGAAGTTTCAAAATTA
Organism: Holotrichia oblita; assembly: GCA_023690525.1. Taxonomy (NCBI): domain Eukaryota; kingdom Metazoa; phylum Arthropoda; class Insecta; order Coleoptera; family Scarabaeidae; genus Holotrichia; species Holotrichia oblita. Next base: position 114,325,096 of record CM043018.1, read on the forward strand.
CCGTAGGATTAGGTACATATTAGGAAAAGGTTTACGCCTGTGTAAAATTTCCGAATGAAGGAACAATGCATAATATTGCTCCGAGTAAAATCTTTTTACAAACATATTTATCATTAGATTATCATCATTAGAATTATCATTAGCAAAAATCTCCAAGGAAATCTCTTTACGTCAGTAAATTTAACAGTACAAACAGCAAAACCAAAAATCTTTTATTGTTATTCACTTGTTTCTTTTAGATATTCAGATTGAAGTGTGGAAGTAACAAAGGCGATAGCTGCCAAATTTGTGATGTCAATATATTGTAATGTTATATTACATTTTATTCAATGTTTACAATTCCAATTGTCACGTGACAGATGATCATCCAGCTGTAGGGAATCTAAAGAAATAAAAAATAAAAACACTAAATTAATTTAATATTTATGAAACTATAACCAACTATCTGATCTGTGTATTTCTTTAATTCACAATCAGCTGGGAAACTCATGGCAACGGTATTTTGGGACTCGGAAGGAATATTGTTGATTGATTATAAAGATAAAGGTGTTTCTATAACCGGAGAATATTACGCTTCAATATTAGAGCGACTAAAAGAAGCCATTAAAGAGAAAAGACGGGGAAAATTGACGAAAGGTGTGCTGGTTTTGCACGACAACGCGCCCGTCCACAAGAGCCGCGTTGCGTTAGCTGCCCTGCATAAGGTGGGCTTCGAAATTGTGAATCACCCACGCTACAGCCCAGACCTGGCCCCGAGTGATTATTACCTGTTTCCGAAAATGAAAAAAGAGCTGCGGGGTAAAAAATTTACTGCCGATGATGAAGTCAAGGAGGCAGTTTCGGCGTATTTTGCAGATAAAGAGAAATCATTTTTTTTATGAGGGTATAAATAAAATTGAAAGATGTGAAAAATGTATCCGTCTTGCAGGTGAATATATTGAAAAAGAAAAATAATTTGGTTTTTTTATTTTCACCCCTTATCCGCCATTCCACGAATATAAAAACGCTCCCTCGTATTAACCTTTATCAACTATCGGTCACTGATAACCATGTCTAAAATTTACTTATTTAAAAAAGGACGCAAATATTGATATAAAGGAATACATACGTTCAATTATAGTTCATACTTGTGCTGGAAGAGTTTTAGAACGAAATTTAACCTTGGTAGGTGCTTACAATGACCTTGATTATTGCGGAGTGAATGGTGTACATTAATCACGACACCATCAACGGATGCAATGTTCATTATGTTGTAAAGGAATGCAAAAATATAACGTGTTAGAAAGTATTCTGATCAAAATTCTTTTAGGTGGATGTATTTATGCGATTGATAAGGTATTCATATAATTACTTCAGTTAATTCAAATGACTTAATAGGCTAAGTGGTGGTACAGTAAAATCCCAGTCGGTGACGAATAGGCGTTTTTCTCAGGTTGGTACAGTTTTGAGCTGTTGGAATACAATCAACAACACTTCGTCAGTTAACACGCGGTGATGGAGTACATCAGCGAAAGCCTGAATTGCCATCGCATTGAGCTGAATAAGCGAAGCACTCATGCAAATTAAACCATTAACAGCTGATTGCATTGATCATATATGTACTAACCTTTAATGTTTTTGCAGGCATTGATATGGTCAAACCACAAATTAGCTTTCAAACTTCATCAATTAAACAATTCCATTCGAAAATCCAACAGCAAGCATGATCACTATGTATGATATATAATGTGTAAATTAGTTATGGGCTATAATATTTTAACATGATAATTTTTAGGATATCCGTTATACAACATTATAAACTTGTCGCACAAAGTTCATTCATTTACATAATTGCATTTTAAATTGCATGTTCGTTAAAATTTATACGTTAATTGCGATTACATGGCGTATTACAAGATTAAATACACAATGGTGTATTTTATATCGCTGAAAATAAAATTTATGACGATCTAAAATATTGCAACACGCATTGTGTACATTTATTTTATATGATAATAATGGTTGATATACCACAGCAGTACATTCATAAACTGTTTATTATGTATCTTTGTAGTATTTTACATTCAAACATGAAATTTATTCTTTATGTATGTATGTTGCGTTGACTTCTTTAATGCAATTAGTAAAAATCTTTGCCTTTTCTTAGAATTACTAGTTAAAGCAACGCTATTTCTAAACGCTTGTTTGTGCCCTATAAAAAGTGTAAATTAAAACACTAAACAAAGAGAACCTTGATTTAATGTAATTTCGCGGACGCCACTTTAGACAAATTAAAAAAAAAATGAGCTGTCAGCATTATATTCTAACAATTGATCATTTACATGCTTGATATATACACACACATTAATTAAGTGTATTCTGATTGTTCTCATTAGAATGATTAAATGTTGTTTACTAAAGAAAAAAAGTATAGTCTAAACCTCAATGGCATGGCATTTATTTCAAATACATGCCGTGCGTGCTGCCTCAATAAGCGTAATTATATGCTTGCATGCACGTGCTCGAAGGGTACATAATTATAATTACAGATACATTTTTTGTGTGAGGGGTTAGTGGAATTAATTGCCTATATTAAATTCAGAATAATAATAATTTGGGAAATCGTTTCCTACTCGGAAATACTGTTTTTCACAGCTAAAATATGTGATTCGTAAATATGCCTGTTTAGTAACTGTCACTATATTAAAATCGTGATATCTCTAGCCTAATGCTGAAATATGTTTATAGGATGTCTACCGTTTCGTCGTAAAGTTCTTATTTAAGTGCTTATAACTGCTTTTACATAAAAGTTACAAGAAAAAAGCGACAGTGGCGATGAAAATGGATTCATTGTTATTTATTCTAAATGTTATAACTTCTGACGTGGCGTAGTTGTTGGAAAAAATGCTGATAGTTTCTCTACGAAAACCAGCTGTTAGATTAGCAATATAAAGTAGTCTCAGTGATTAAAAACAAAACAAACGTATCTGAGACTCCCTTATGTAGCCGACCTAATGATATAGTGGCTAATACACTTGCTTTCTAGTCCGGGGAGAACGGTGTTCAAACACTGGAACCTCTTCAAAATGGTTTTCTGTGGTTTTTTATAAATGTGGAAAGGCAACATCGTTGTCTGTTCGCATGCGCAGACATGGCAATAATTCTTGGCTAGCCCATATCTCCTGTATTTAACACAAGTTGTTGGAGGGCACTGAAACCTTGACACCAAGACATCGCATAACCACAATTATTACACATTTAAAAACGTGGGCCAATAACAGCGCAATATTTAATTTTTATGGTATTTTCTTTTAACCAAGTATGTTGTGATTGAAAAATACAGAAAGCAGATTACGTTGTCTAATTTGTTGTCAGCCGAGTCAATTAGTTCTCCTGTCAGTGAAGATGTTGTCTTCACAACTCCAAGTTGTTGCCTTCTACAAGGGTTGGTAATTTCGAACGTCAATTTACAGTTTATTTCAGAAAAAGATCATTTTTGTCGAGATAAAATTCAATTAATCAGAAAAATTAAGACACAAGCTCATTTAGAGCGACTTGCATTTGACTTGAATAACGTTGCACTGTTAATAATGTCCCAACAGCTCAACCGGACTACCGATCTAACGTTACATGTCGCAAACGTCACCGACAAGATTCGAATTCGAGAAAGTACCCACTGCTCTACGTTAGACTAATCACTCTTACCTTTCCGACTATAGAGCTGTTAATTGACAGAGTTATGCCCTATATTTCCTGGAAGGCAACGTTGACAGGGGCAGTTATAGTTATTGTCCATAGAAACACATCGTAGCATGATAAGGGAGTGTTTATGATTTACATTGATCCGTATAGATCTAGAACAAAACAATACAGATTTGGGAGCACTATCTCGTACCTAACTGGTCATGCTATGCGATTGTTGGCTCACATTTATTCTAATCTTACAAGAACAGTATTGGTAAGCTTAGAAATAGAATTAGATGAATCTTCCAATCTATATATTTTGATAACGTTTGGATATTCGATTAAGTTACATTGTCCTTGTTCTGAAACATCCACTGTACTCACCAGAACTGGCACTTATAAACAACTTTCTGTTTTCCTATCTCGAGACAGTTATGAAAAGTGAGAACGTGTTCACAATTGAGGATCATAAAATAGTAATCCTGCAATTTATTGGCCGCTAATTTGCTACATAAACTTTAGAATCGTTATCAATAATTGTTGTATTGAAGGCGATTATTCTAAAAGATGGTGAATATAAATTATTTACATCTTTCGTTTACTTTATTCCTTGATACCATTCACTGAACGTTTTAGACACAAAAAAAAACGTCTAAAGCTGCCATATTGCAACATACTTAAAGATAACCACTAAACCATTCAAATAGTTAATTCAGATTTGTATTGTCGGCGCCAAATTGTTGGTACGATTTCATAATTTTATATTTTCTAACGTTTATCGGTTTACGTGTTGCTCGGTTCTGTCCAAAGTATGTCCTTAAAATATACCATAGAAGTGATATTTCGATTTGGTACTGACCATTTCGAGACCTCACTTTGTAGAACACTAATAACTATTCCAAGTGAATTTTTGGCATGAAGATATTTTCGTCGTCACTGTTTTCAATTTATATGCATCTCATGATTTATGCTATCTACAATTTCGATTCTCCAGCTCCAATTTAGGATTGCTTGGCCGAAATTCTAAGCACTTCTGTAAATTTCTAAAAATATTTTTGGCTTGCATTTTTTTATACTGACGAATAGCTGCTGACATTCAACATGTTTAGTACCCAATCGTTTTATTGCAGTTTTTACATATGTATATGTTGTAGCATTAGCTTCATCTCAGCATCACCACAGATACCCACATAGGTTGCTAAATGAGGTTTCATTCACTAGATTCATTTGGCATAAATCCTGTTAGTCTTCTGCTATCTAGAGAATAGAACTTTTCATAGTAAACTTGGTAAACTTCTGTAATACGATAGATTTCTTAATACTAAAGCCCTTCAGGGTTCTTTCCTGAGATTGGTTTTGTTTTTCATCTAAATTAGAACTAGCGCACCTGCTATTGAATTAACGCAGATTATTATTAATTACTGCAGATGACGGTGCTTTTTTTGAAAATTAATGAAGTACATTTTAAATAAATATATTAACATACTGGCGTGATTTTAATGATCCCACATCCTTTCCCTGCGCACACACTAACACACTTGAACGACAGAAGGGGTCTTGCATCTTTGCCGAGGTTCCGAGAAAAATTACTGACAAGCGACGAATCCTATACAATTCACAGTTATATCATACCAACACTTTTGTTCCAAACGATATGTATATCACAATAGGAAGTTACAATCTTATTTTATTTGGGATTTGATTTTGAATTACTAGTAATGAGTGAAATTACTTACTTGAAATTCAGATCCATCATTTCCACACACATAGTGACGCGAATACACAAACTACTCTAGAAGAAAAAGAGTACAATAAAATTTTAATCCCAATACTTAGTGTTCACACGCGATCTTGAATCAAAGCTTTTCCTACAATAAAAACAATCATTCTATTTCTAATCTTAGTTTAATATGCAATTTTATTATTTGGGTTGGTATTAGTCACGTCGTTGTTTTACAATAAGCAGTAGGTTTGTTACAGACATTACATCCTTAAAATATGCCCGATATTTACACAACAAGAAATGTATTATGGCTTTTGTAAACTCTACGAGCAAACTTCAAACTCATATATCGAGACTTTCTTAAATTCTGCTAAACCGTTTACACCAATTATAATCCCATATTTCTTTCGGTAAACCGAATACTTTCCGGTATTAACTGGGTTCCCATTCATCTAGTATTACATTACGACACTAGCTAAAATTAAACTTGACAATATTCATTAGTTATGTTTTATAAATCACTAAAAACCATATAACTATTTAGTCTTATTAGTATGCAATTGACTAGTACGAACCCAGCAGTAAGATGAAATATTTCCATAAAAACTTACTCAACTAAAAATAGTCACTCGTTTGTTTTCTTTGGACAATATACCCGTACATTATCGTTGAAAAGAATACTCCTTTTGTGGCTGTAAAAGACGTGCATAAAAAAACATCCCACATTTCCTAAACACAGCGCACTTAAATATTATTTCAATTTCCATTGATGTTCTTCATCGATGTTTACAGTAGTGCAAGAGCTGAGACACCGAAAAACGACCGAAAACAAATAAATCCTGTCGAACGTGAACCGCAAGAAGTCAGACAGCTGAGCCAGTAAAGCGAAAAGACACGGAAGGAGACAAATAAAAACGCTGTAGAAGAAAAAAGTCGAACAATAACAACAGCAAATAATTGTACAAGACAATGGTGTTTTTGTGTATCTTTGTTCGTGTGCAAGCATGTTGCATCTCTCTTTTCACGTTTCGGTGTTGTAACACTGGAATGACGCTATCTTGAGGTGCTGCCCTAACGCGGGCGTCCGACGTACACCGGCTGATGCTCATTTGACCTTACGTCTTAAACATTTGGAACGCCTAAAGGGCGGGCGTCTGCGATTTACACCACCGACCATACGTTTAACCTTTCACTCTACGTAGACTTACTCGCGTAATCGCGAAGGTACCTTTATTACTTCCTCTTGACTTTCTTCTTTTTATCTCGTTCCTCCCTACAAACTTTCTGTCACGGTTCCTGTCTTTCTTTTCTCCTCGAGCGTTAGCTAAAGTGCAGATGACGTTAATTCACCGAGAACGAGCACGAATGCGGAAATGCTAGAAATGTTCCTTTCAGTCGTTAGTGTAGCTACTGATATTGTACAGATAGTAAGAGAAACTTTATCCTCTCCGAAGACAATTTTTAAGTTCTTTGAGAGCATTAGCTGTATAGTCATTAGACTATATTAATGAGACACAAATTTCTTTTAATCTATAAAAGATGGCATTGATATTAGAAATGCAATTAGAAAGATTATTAAAAATAGTTTTTATATTTGGCAAGTGTAGTAGAACACGACAGACGCGAACATATAACTGACATTGTAGAACAATAGTAGACTAGCCACCATCAACACGTTAGATTGTGGAGAAAAAGTGGATAGAACAATTTTGCAGCTACAAGGCGACCATAATGATGCATCTGCTCAGATTTTGACATTAAAATTATAGATTGGTGTCTAAAATGCTATTGACATTTATTATTTACTATTATAGTATTATAAGGATAAATGGTTCAATTTTTATTCATAAATTTAGAATACTAATTTTAATATGAATTGATCTGAGTGTTTTAGTTTTTTCTTTTGGCTATTTCAGGATAATAGCATCCTTTACATAATGATATATTAGAAGTGTCCTTAATGGCAAATTATATTTTCAATGATTCCAATAAAAATAATTCAATAATAATGTTTTGAGGGGTAATAGTAGTATGTATATCCGTGAATCTATATGTTAGAATCATATTTTTCAAATTTAAATTTTGTTTTAGTGGTTAAAAACTTTCCAATTTATTTTTGCTCGCTTAAACACCCGTTTTATCGTGAATTTTCTATCTATGGTAGGTGTTGTACAGGATTCCTAAGCTATATTGCTTGACAAGACTGCCGCTACAGCTCTTGCTGTGTAATTTGTCTAGTCACTTCACCTTCAGTAATTTAGCGCTGTTAGTTGCATTAAAACAATTTATAGGAGCTCGAGACTGTACCTGTACCGCATCAATTAGGATCAAATACTCGTCTGACGATATCTCTGATCGCCAGTCTTGGTACTTCAACTATCATTCGTCAATTTTTTTAAGTGCAGAAAAAAGATGTAAAAATAATTTGCTTTTAGTCTTTTTTTTGTTTTTCAGTTAAACTGTAGTCTGTATTACACGCCAGAGTATACCAGGAAATCAAACAGTTATATCAATAATACGGATAACAAGAAAATGGTTGCTCTCTTTTTTTGTTGTGCTGTTTATTTTTTACCATTTTAAATTTTATTACTGATTTCAAAATTTTAAACATTTTGGGTCTTTCGTCAGTAATTTTATTGATGTACTAGTATAGAGCGGGCTTTATTCTATTTCCCAAGATTGTACTAATGGTGTAAAAGCCCTTCTGCCCTGGATGTTCAGTTCTACAGATTGGGGATTTGAATAATAAAAGTGAATGATTTATTAATAACAAGGGAAGTTAACAGGGCAATTATATATGTGGCCATCATCAGCAGCAAGAACTCTTCTAATAATGACGCACGGGGGAGGTCGATTGTGGACTAACGAGGGGTTGAACTGCAAATTGTTCAAGTGAAGAAAAGCTTTGGTTCTCTCTTGATTCTTGATTCCTCACAAACTAAGGAGTATCAGTAACAAGACGTATACTTAGTATACGATTTCGCCGCGCTCGGCCACGACAAGGCTTTGATCTCCTGTGGGAGAGTACTTTTGTGGCACCGTATCTAGCAACGTTGAACCTGATGATGATTGGATCTTGGTACAGTATCAAAAATAAGTCAAACCTCATTACTAGGTATTGAACAGTAAGACTCATAAGAAGCCTGAAATTTCCCATCATGATTTTGTCTGAGGGTAGACACCATCTCTTAGTGAAGTTGTTTACCAGAACATTCTAGAAGGGCATCAAGTTCACGCTGTAATCGATGATGTATCAGGTTATCAGATCTTCATTTCTAGATGATATTTAGAGGACCACATCAATAGAATGCTTCCAACTCTGAGTATTGGAAAAGTCAGCGATGAGGATCGGAAGTAAATTGCGAACCAAAAGCAATACCTGTGCCAGTAGTCTTGTGGTGGAAACTCCTGTAGAACAAAGAACTAGGAAGACACAATCCCCCATAACATTAGAATTTAGAGCGAACTTGATTGTTTGTGTTACTATAATTTGAGGCACAGTACCATTTTTAGGAATTATATTTTCTGAAAGCAATACGTATATATGACGTAATCATAATGCTAATTTTCCTTAAACATACCACTAACATATTAATGTTATTTGTAGTACATATTTTAACAAAAAATGAAACAAACCAACCCGTGATCATCTAACCTAGCTATAACTGCGATGTTGCAACAAATTTAAATGGTAAGAATAAAACTAGCCCCATACATGACACAACAATATTTATAATTGTATTACGGTAGGTTAGGTCTCTTGTATACCACGGAGGAACTGAAATAATAAATCAAAAATACCTCACATAACAAATTCAACCCTCTTATAGTTCATTAAAATCATAACATTCGAAAATCTTTATAGAGTCCTTTATATTCAATTAAGTATTATAAATGGTCTTTTAACGTTTATACACTTGTATAATTCTAACATTAGATCTGTCCTCACATGAATAATAATCGTAGAAAAAAAGGCCAGATATGAATAATTACTGTTGTAAAAAAGGTCGCGCTAATGCTGTTAGATTATAAACGATTACGTACTTAATACAGTAATATAGAAGCGAGAGAAGCTACTAGGCTATTCGACCTTATTTAAATGGAAAAGCAGTAAACAATATTTCATTTTATAATTTACTGGAACAAATGCAGTGTCATGCAAGCCGAATTCCATAGATTCCGCGGATACAATGATAAAATTTCATTCATTCGTGTAATTTCCACTGTTATTCCTGGATAATGTGATGATGTAAAACAAAGTATCGCATTTTATATCTACATGTATACAAGTTATATATGTACAACGCTGTATCTACACGTATCTCTATGCATGCATGTGTATAGCATAGCCAGTTGAAAACTTTCCTCCAAAGTTAGAACTTAATAATTGGAAACTATTTAACTCTCTTTTGCGTTTAAGAATGTAATAATTAAATAAAGATAGAAATCACTGACTACGAATTTAACGGCCAGAAATGGTGGGCAACAGTACCGTTCTTTTCCATTAGGAATGGTTCCTTATGGAAATTAGCAAGGAATCTAAGAGATTCGAAAAAAGAGGGCAAATAAAATCACTCTCTTGCAAGTGTTCGTCAGCCATATTGTAGGAGGCCATGGAAAAGACAGTCATAACCAATTTGTTTAGGGCTTGACGAGTGATACAGACTCTCATGAGGAACTGGAGCATCAAATCGGCGATGCTGTTGATAGTAGACCTGCAATGATTGGAAATATCACTATTCTCACAAAACTGCTAAAAAACACTCTGAAAGGTTTAGAAACCATTATTAATGCCTCAACCACTCATAAATAATCTGGAAATTTGCTGTTGTTATTGCTGCATTTAAACTACGTAAAGGCTGAGGCGTTATTTTGACTAGATTGAGGGAGAATGCCTTTAACTATTTAGATTCTCCGAATTTATTAACGAACCTTCAAGGGCAAGAGAACTCATGGGCTCAGTATTGTTAAACATCGCGAGTGGTCTTCAACACGGTCTGATACAAGAGGCTCAAAGCCGAAGATCCGAAGTGTATTGCCTCATACCTAAACAGTAGAACTCTTACTATTGCTCTAGATGGTATCTTATCATTCAACAGACCATTACGAGCGGGAGTGTGTAATGGATAATTTATTTACACCAACGACATGGCGGTTCTTAGATCCTTTAGAACACGTTGTAGCTCCAAGACTACAAATCTAATGGGACTCAATCGATGAACAAGTCAGTAGATACTGACCTGGAACTAATAAAGGGCAATGTTGCTTGGTTAGGGTCGTGTGTGAAATTTCGGACCATCCTACAGTTTATTAGTCTGCTACCCAAAAACCACTCGCCCAGGCATAACCACAATTTTGTGTCTAATATTTGAAATCAAAGATAAGAAAGATATCTTAAGAAACTTTTACGATCATGAACCACATGGTGTAATGTTACTTTCCTACATTACAAAGTATAATAACACTTCGATTATTTAATTTCTTTGCCTGCAATTAACTATAATGCCCGATAATTACGTTCGCCTGCTGTTTTAACAACGAACATACAAATTCCGAATAACAAAACATTTGTACAGTAACAAAATTATAGCGTTCACATCGCAGTTGTCAGAATTAGACCCTCAAAAAATCCAAACTTCTAAATACCAACCTACATATACTGTTGCCTTCACGTACACGTATATATTTTAGTTGAAATAAAGCAGAGCTGAGGTGATCCATCAGGTCTATTGACATTATCAACACCTGTATCATGGCATGTAGCTTTCGTATTGCTGTTATACCTAGTTGGGGAACGTTGCTGTGTTATACGTGTGTGCCTACGTTAGGGATGAAGTGTTTAGAACGTTGCATGAGCTCATATAACCTCATGACTGTCAAAAATATCAACATATATTAATTCCCACAGCGTACGGCCATACATCAACTCGGTTGCCTTTAATATCTTCACCACGTTGAAATGGTTTATTTTCCAGTGAACAGTAATATACTTGGATAATTCTTTCAGCAGCCTATCGGTTCATTATTTCTTTGTTCTTTCCGATTCTATACGAGGTACTGGATTGTAGTAATTAACCATGAATGTAAACAATAAATGTTTCGTTGCTTTAATATAAGCGTAAAGTCATTTGACATTTATGTAGTTTATCTGATCGTAGTCCTTATTTTTCTTTTTTAAGTAATATTGCTTACGTTATCTATTTCAATTTTGTTTCTAGATACAGAAGCAATTCGTATGCTGAAACCAATAAAAACATAGGAACAATCATCAAAATCAATATGCCTTTGCATATCTATGAACTCGTCCCTAGAGTATTGCGAAACCGCAAGGGTAACCATACTGGAGCAATATTCAATTTGAATTTATTTTAACCTTGTTGTTTCCGATATTGGTTTTATTTTCTGCATGTTTTCAATTTTAAATGAAAGTCGAATGGGGACTGATTACATAATTCAATAACATTTAGCGTCTATCTATCTATATTAAATTTTATAGGCGGGTACAAGATAGTACGCATTTATGCAAGTTAATACATTTTATTATAAGTAGGTACTCTGAGCTGTATCAACTCTCTTGCAGTGTCTCGAGAGGATAAATTATAGTCACGAATATTGCATGCTGTGGATATTTATGAGATTGATAATGTTATGGTTGTACATACCTGAACTAAAATGCCATAACACTATATTTGCATAACTATATTACAAACTTGCCATTAAGTAAGCTACGGTCATCAATATTTCAAGCGTAGTTTCGAAGTGATAACTAAGTTTCTATTAGATATGAATCGGTATTACATAGTCGACAACTTACATTATGTTAAATATATGAGTTCAGAATGGTATTTATGGGGTGCTGACGATATTGATCCATATTTGCTCGCCCTATTCAAGCATCTAGTTTAGTTCTAAATTATAAATAGAATATTTATTTGTTTTATATTTAAATTTCTAGACTATAAAAGTAATGTTAGTTTGTGATTGTCTATTCAGTGGTTCTGGTAATAAATATTACTTAGCAAACTTCATTCAATTACGCTGATTAACTGCAAGATCTGATTTATGAATAACCAATATGGACCAATATGGTAAAAAATTTCAAATGACTGATGAAACTAATACAAACTGTTGTTATGGCGGAATTGGTGACGAATTAGAAGATAAGATTCTAAATTCCAACTAATAACACACATTCAGATGCAGTTACTCATCAACGTGGGTTGGTACAGAAAATTAAAATCTTAGGTACAACAGAGGAGATCAATATGACAGTAACACCAAACGAACTATTTCACATATTCCTTACTGTACAATATTAATATAGTTCGTTAAATACTCTGGACAATGTGTCTTCCGTACGTCGAACTATCTACTTTAAGAGAGAGTTTTGAGGTGATGTACTACTTTGACGAAAGCTAGTGTAACGTTTTGACCTCGGTAATGTCAAATAAATAGCATGGTTTATCTAGCTTTTTGGAGTGCAAATAAGTTTCCTCTCCGAAAGGTGTCCAACAGTTTGGAGTTCTCGCGAGTAGTAGGCAAACACTATTCAAAATGGAAACCGTCGCATAAATCATAATCACTGGAAATCATGTAGAATTCGAGTATCTTTAATCGCGAATATGGATATAAATTCTGTAATAGCAATACCCAAATGGAAGCAGCCCATCGAGCTGAATTAAAATAAGTTTTTAGAAAGTTTCTGACGAAGCTTAAACCTACTACCTTACCTACGCAATAACACCCTGGAGATTTAAATCTACTTTTTATATAATCTCGATAAATACAACTTAACCCTCAACTGCACTTCAGAAATAAAAATAACATAACTGCTACTGATGGGTCAGGGGGATCTTCTATACACACGAGAGGCCTGAATAATTCTATGGCAAAATTTTTTATGAATGTAGCGCGTGCTTATTAGGTTTTGATGTGTCGTATAATAAATGACTATTTACACTAGCTATATTCAACATTGTATGAAAAGTTACCATAGACTAACGTCTGGTCCTCCGAGAGGTACTGCAATTTACACATTTTTCATCCAGTGCATCCGCGCCAGCCTTAGTGTTATAAAAACGTATTATTTCAGGATTTTTGGTTGTTACATTTGTGCTATCATCGTGATGCATGGTTGACAATGGAATTACAGCTTTTTTTGCTTTGGCCTAACTTCTAGCTGCTTGGAATTTGTCGCGCAGTTGCTACTCACAGGTCATCATGACCTACTTTACCCTCTGCAGGCAAAACAAGTAACTGTATAAGTGATACGTTGTTAGAATCCTCTGAGGGATACTATAGCTAGAGAATATTAGAGGGCACCACAGTTTGCCTTTCGACATTCAAAAATTATGTTTTTAAAAAATGCTGGGGTAAAGCTGACCTTTGAGTAGCAATTAAGGGTTAAATATATATGTAGGGCGTTCTCTGGTGACCCCCCGTTTAAGAAGCATCTTTTTGGTATCAAATATTTAACTGGAACGTTCGCATCGTAAGTGAAAGTATAGTAAACACTAGTCTGTTACCTCCTAATGCGGTGAAAATTACAGACAAAGATGCATTCAATAGTTGAGTGTACGTTTAACGATCCTCATTTATTGTCGCGATGGATAAACTTACACTTGACGTTTCGCTGATTGTGATCAGTTTCTTCAGAAGATTCCTAAAGGCTTTAAAAATCTTCTAAAGAAACTGATAGTAGCACAGCCAAACGTGAAGTATAAGACTTCAACGCAGTAAGTAATGCATTGTTGTAAAACTGGTTCTGTGTGGAGATTAAGTGAACAAATCACTTTATCTAATATATGACATCACAACTAAGGCTTCTTAATCAAAGGGTCGCTAAAAATTGGCCCATTTCTACTTGCCCAAAATCGATTTTTATAAAAAATATATATACCTTTTATACCCACACAGATATACAAGAACTTTCTTATAGCAATCGGCAACAATTCAACAAGGAAGTGGAAAATAATTTCGTATTTGAACAATGTAAACGATCGTTATTGACAAATAGCAATCGATTATTAACAATTATTATTATAATTGTCGAATATATAATATATTACAAACGCTTTCGAGAAGAAACAGTCACTCTTTTTGAAACAACGTCCTAAAGTAGTAAAATTTTTGGAAACAACATCGAATTTAATCCGCCTAACACCAACGACCAAATTCAAGGTTTCCACCACCTTCGGCAAATGGAAGAGAACTCCATTCTTCCTCTCACTTTCACACCTAATTTCAACCTGGCTCACTTAGTTGACTTTAATTTAAAGCATAAAATTTCTAAATTCTATTTCAATTTTTTTCCAGAACAGAACAAAACCTTTTGCTGAGAATTGGCGTTTAATTTAACCTCACATTATCACTCCAACTGACATAGTTTCTAATTCATTTAATTACAATTCTTCTATTTGTATATATAAATAGAAATATGTATTACTCTAATAAGAAGAAATATGATGTTAAAACTAAAATGCGGTTAATGTGTACCCTTTGGTATATCTACAATAAGTAGTACATTATATCAACCAATTATTTTTGCAATCTCATTGTCATTGTGTGTCAGGTATTGATTTTACGGCCTTTGCAAAAGTTCCCCCCTTCACTATTTGCCTCTTTTCCGGTCTACACTTTCCTTTGGCATATCTTGACAGTTTAACATCTTCCTACTATCATGCCATCCATCATACCAGAGTCTTAAAAACTTGCGTTTTCCAAACACAGATGGCCCTAGCCAAGTACCCATTGTTCAGGTGCATTTGTTACATCTACTTATTTTCCTTCATACTACAAGACTTTGCAGAAAATTTACAGCATGCACAATCTTACATCTTTAGTAGTGCTTCTAAACTGTTTTAGTTATAAAAACATTATAAATAACATTTTAATTGAAGAGATACCTACAAACCACTGACCATATTGTAGCTAAAACGAGTACAAAACAATAGAATATACATTTATAATGTTAATTCTACTCTACCTACTAATAAAAGTAATCTCAAATTATTATTAATACAGCTATACAACTATAACATAATTGTAATACACACGTAGTACAGATAACACAATTTATGTTAATGAGGACACTTTATCTTGTTAAATTTAAATAATGCCTTAGTGCACTTTTAACCATCCCATATGTTTGATGTATTACACTCTGTTGTTGTCCAAATGATTACCTTTGGTTGTCGTAGAATATAATACAATCCTGTTTTTTTTTTTAACAAATAACTTTTCTCGGTGTAATAGCATCTGGGTTTTCGTTGTATTATGTTGATTGAATCTTGTGCAGCAACTAAACAAATTAGCTGTGGATATTACATACAAGAAATACAATTAGTTTTATTAAAGTACTAATTATGTTCATTACACAAGTTGTGAAACTTTATTCATAGGGAATAAAATACATTAATCATGGCAATTTAAATGGAGCTTAACAAAATTCCAGGTAATTAGTCAAATGTTTGCTTTTATACGATAAGATCTTTTTGTAGTTAATCCAGTGATACAAATTGAAAAACGAAAAATGCGTTTGTGGTAAATTGAACATGTTCCACTACTAGTTATTTAATTTGTTATTTTTCTTACGATAACAATCTCGTCTAGCTAATTAGCAACTTGAGCTTTAGTTGTGTTTACATCTCCTTAATTAGATTACTCACAATAAACACTTAATTTCAATAATGTTGAATCCAATTATTTTTTACTGGGTCAAGTTACCTTGAAACGCAGCTAGAAAATATTAATTTGGAAACATGTCGTATTCTATTATCGTCTGAAATCTCGTATACGCAAATATTCAAATTAATAATCCCATATTTCGTGTCCATTAATTCAATGCCATTGATCTAGTACTAATGCTTATTTGAAACGGAAGCGGAAAAAATGTCAAATATGCTCGTGCTTTATTAACTTGGGTAACGCAGCCCCATATTATGTCGGGTGTAGTATGAATTACATTGGTTGGCAATAACAGTGGTTTGCTCCCCTAAGTACAGGGGTGTGGTAATAAGCTGTTCGCTGGACTATCACAATGACCATACCGATAATGTGTTATGGAATAAATATGATGATGTTCTGAATTATATGTTATTAGGTTGCGCTGTTATTGTGAAACTCCTAAAGTATAGTAATTTGTTACATTATCAGAAAGCACAATCCGTTACGACTATACAAAATAGTGTGTAAGAAATGAATACAGTTGCGTATTTTATGACTTCTCTAAGGGTTAAGTTATTACTTAATTTTGAACAATCATTGTGTAGGGAATTTGGTTTACATACTTCTTGAAAATATTAAAACCATTGCAACCCTTTTTTAAAAAGCAAGAATTTTAGATTGTTCTAATAGAAATTTAATCTGCTACATGTGGTAAGATTTGAATAAAGTTTTCTATTACAGCAACAGTGCATTTATATTTATATATTTTCATATCCTAGATAATATTAAAGAAAGCATGTTCTAGGTATGCCAACTTAACACATTACATATTCAAGGAAACATGAAACACAATTTTAAAATGAAAATCCAACATAAACAAAACAAGAGCATCGGGCACTTACGTTTCGAATAAATGGGCGCTGAAAGCCTTTATAATAATACACATCTGGTAGTTCGGAAAATGTTATATTTTGACAAGATCCTCTCCAAACAGGTTCCCCGTGAGGGATTACGTATGGTAGTCAACAGACAATCCCCTGCGTTACAGTTTCGGCCTCCCTATTTCGGAAGTGTGGATGCCGTCCGATGCAGCAAATAGGTCTCTCACCTTTTCTACGCATTTGCCTCTTGCTTTCGTCGCAGTGTTGTAAACTAACTTGTGTGACGAGTATAGAACTGAATTTCTTAGTTCGATGAGTGTGAAATTGAAAACCTAGACATGATTTGTGACTTTCTTATACGAGCATGTTTAGCTGTTTTATTTCATAAATGTATCAATAAGTAGTACACATAGTTATGTATTGAATACCGCATAATGATGCCGTGAATGTGATTAGGTAATTACATTAAATTATTTTCTGTAAAATATAGTTTTCTGCAATAAAACTTTTGAAATATTAATCTCGAAATTGTTAATGTTACAAATGTGTCTGTTTTATGAACACAAAGTGTGAATTGATGGAACCTCTACTATACATGTACATACATGTATTACATCTCGGTTGACCCTTGTTTTTCATTTTCATAAAGACAATTTGTCAATTTTTTGTGACATGTCAATGTTTAGCGGACGATATCTAACAGTCTACTCCCGTTACAATTGTGAGCTTCACCGTGCAAAAAGCAGAATGGGCACCATTGTATTGGGACTGATCGCTAGCATGCTCATAAGAGGCATTTCCACTTGTCTCATAGCTGCTATCTCTTAACAAAAACACCAAGACAGATGTTAAGCTTTTCACACTACTTTTATGGGATACATAGAAAGACAAAACAAGCTCAGATGACTTATCCGACCGATACTTCAAACAGCTTATCGAAAAAAGTGAGACACTCTCTTAGAAAATAAGTGGCGTGAAAAGGTCTTCACGCTCGCACAGGAGCATGGCTCGTTGTGGAAAATCGCAAAAGCGCTGAATACAAACACAAATAAATACAAAATTATAAGGCCTATGCACCTGAGCTGGTCGCGCTAAATACGAATGTGCCAAACAGGCCGAACTTCTGGCAGACCACCTACAGTCTGTTCAGGAGGCCACCTCTCATCCTCTCCAGTCGATAGATGTCATGCTTAAATTGACTAAAATCTGAAAGTCCTTCCATCGATTCATTTTGACGATATTAATTTACTTATTAAGTCCTTCAAGTCGGCTAGACTGTCGGGGATAGACTTGGTTCCTAGTGCTGCATTGAAGAGGTTTCTATCGACGATTATAGATGACCTCATACACATCGTGAATACGATTCGCTATTTATGTTATGTCCTAACCATTTGCAAGTGTTCCATCCTAGTGTCTATTCAAAATTGATGGAGTTCCACTCTTATATCAAAACTTCAGGCCAATTTTGTTTAATTATCTGGATCAGAAAGCTCTCCATGGCTATCATTTAAATGAAACTTAAAGACATGGAGTACAGTTTAGTATCCGTAAGGGACAGTCCATAGAATACCAACCCTTTCGTCTAGCGGAGGTCGTCAGAAATGCGCTTGAAAGGTGTGAAATGTGATCTTCTTAGATAGTGCTCTAGCGTTTGATATGGTGTCTACCAGCAATCTTTGTTGACCTATAACCTATTTTCAATTGTTATGACAAATCTACCCAAATCATACAAAATACTGGGAAGAAGTGGCAGATCGGCAAATCCGCCTCATTGGTCCTAACTCAAACAGATCTCTTCTCAAGATCAATATTAGAATGACACTAGCAATCAACGATCAGACTACTTTAGAATGTCTGCTCAACGGTCTGATGAAGTGAAGAAAGATCATAGGGTGATCGTCTACGAATGTGCTTACATCAGTTTCTTTCTGTTATTGACGTGATGTAGTAGGTAGCGTACCAGTGTTAGTAGAGTCAGCACAAATTTCTCAAAATATAAGAACATTTTGATTCATCTTCCGTAATACTTTTGTGATACTACTACTCCTCAGATTTATAAAAGTTGTATTTGACGTTTTACGTTACATATCATTGCACTGATTACAATTCCAACATGAGCACTTTGTATTTAAAACAAATAGCAAAAATTTATCTTGGTCCTCTTTCATAATAAAACGCATTTCGTGTACCTACTTATTCCGCAGAAACGTTCCGCTCGCGACGATTCCATCTGCAGGGTTAATTCGTTCGCCTTGTCCTTGGGGGCATACCTAGCGTAGTAGCACACTCTCACATATGATGGATAGACGTAAACCGCAATGATAAAATCTGTGAGTTTTTGCCGAGTTTCTCCCCCTTATAACGCGCAACTCTCGCGTTCTATCCGACGTTGCACAAGCATCTGACGATTTTTCTCTGACAAAAGTTGACATTTACACCTGATGCCCAATTATGTGTCCTTACCGCTTCCCCATTTCCTCGCTCCCTTTCATGCTTTACGGCGGTAATAAAGTGTGATTTATAAAGAGCACTATCAGATATATGACTACCGGCAACGCGTACATGTATAATCCTAAAGTTTTTGTTATTTTCCAACTGTCATATCTTATATCTTTGCTGAAGTTGCAGGAGGTTGAGGGAATTTGTTATCCATGTAATGTTGCATTTACTTGAAAGCGATGTTTCTCGTTCTCGTTAGAGAATCTAAATAAATGAAGATTACAAACTTAAAACAAATTAAAACTACATACAAGCAAACTAGTTAAATTTTTAATTTATGCGTCAAAAAAACAAAAAGTATAGAATTATGAAAAAAATGAAAATGAATGGTCTCTTAGTAGACGCAACGCGGTCAAAACTCGGAAGCCCTTATAATACAGACTCGGACCGTAAAAGCCTTCGATATAATTTAGCAGCATAAATATGTCTTTTCTGAATAATTAAAATATTTATATATTTTGAAAACATGGTTTTACATTACTTACATCAAGACGTCTACAAGATCCAGACACAAGATTGAAACTTCGGTAAGACATTAGTTAAACAAATTGGAGTGTTGGTTTATTGCGAGGGCTCATGTTTAAATGTGTGAGTATAGCAATGTTTAATTCGGAAAGGCGTTCCAAATAAAGATGATGACAAGAAAGTGAATCTGATAGATTAGAGTGATTTGTTGTAATATTATTTGCTAAAATATTTATTCTGGAAAGTGAAACTGATTAGAATTAAGGTTTAAACAATGGTTACCTATATTAGCAGCAATAACTGTTTAAGCATATCCCTTCTTAACACAGTTAAACGCCATGAAAATAATTTCTGGCAACAAAATAACTAACAAATTAGCAAGAGATGCCAGCGAATGAGCGTTCATAGGTACAGAATCGATATGTGGGAGTTCTTATGGCAGCATCAAAGCTTTTGTGAGATCTGAACTCGCTGCCAGGCATTGCTCTTACTAGAATGCACTTGCTGGCGTGAGACACTGTAAAACTCTAAATGTGTAGAATGTGTAGAAATTGCGGTAGTGCAGAGGAAACTCAAGCCCATCTGCTTGCTAACTGCCCAAAAACCTACAGTGAAAGGGGAATATAGTTTGCGGTCGATCAATGAGATGGCCCCGAAGTATGTAAATTAACTCTTGACCAGGTTGCGGACTTCTTTGTCCGTGTGCAACCTAGTTGAGAAGACTAGAACCGCATGGGGTCACTATAGTTCTATCTCTTGGCCGAATTTGCTTTTAGGGGTGGTCCCACCTGTGCGGCCGCAAAAAAAGCGCCGCTATTGTATATTGTTTAAATATAATGCAATCACTTCACTATCATTCTATTTCACGCACCTGAAACAATAGATATTTTCTTATTAAAAAAGTTCTGATTGTAGTAGTAAGAAAGCCATATGTATATATAAAATCTTGTCGTCCCCTGCTTTGCAAGTGGTGTTACTATCAAACTGCAATGATTTAAATTGAACCAGTGCTAGTATTCAGATCATTGTTGCATTGTTGAGCCAAATATCTATCATTGGTATACATCTCATTTTCACAAATAGTTTGTCCAAGTACCTACAAGTTCTGCACCTAGTCACACTTAAAAAGTGATAAAATATATACCCACTGCGCATGTGTGCTTTTAAGTTTACGATCATCAGTTAGTCATGCTGAAGATGTTACGCAGTAAGTAACGTAATAGCCATACAATTAAAGAATACATTCAAGTGAAGTTGGATTTTACCTATTTTTTATATTCAACTGAATTTTATATACTTATCAAACATTATTTTTTGTAGCAACAAACTATCACTCAAAGCAAGGCTAACCTTGATAAACACTACGCGAACTCAGCATAATCAGAATCATTGATAAAGAAGTAGTTGTAGATGCATAATTGAGCCCACTGCATTCTAAACAATTGAGAAAAATCAAGTGTTGGCCGATCAGTGATTGAAGTGTGCAAGTCTGAGGCATGCCATATCGAATAGTGTTTTTTTCTTCTATTCAAGCCGGCACTGGAGAAGGCAAATATAGTCTATAAACGAAAAAGGGCATGACACGTCATAATCCACGCCCATTATATTCAAAAGAGGAAAGCAATCACCGATGAATATTACAGCAACTTGTCGGATCGCTTTAATGTCGATTTGAAAAAACACGGCAGTATCTGACTAAGAACAAAATGTGCTTTATTAGGACAATACTCGGATGCTCATGTGCTGAGTCGTCATTGTGAAATCTCGTTAATTTGGCTACGAATTGCTTCCACACTCACCATATTTTTGAACATAGCTTTCATTAATTATTTTCTATTTCCAAAGCTCATTCCTGTAGCTTTGGATCAACAGCCAGAAACGTGGCCCCAAAGATGAAATCATCGCTCAACCAAACACATATTTTGAGAATCTTAATAAGAGAGAAACATTGGTCTAAGTGTATTGAAGCCAGAGAAGATTTATGTCGAGAAATAAAACATTTATTTGCCGAAAAAGCTAGCATAGATTGAAAACATCAAACATATTGATCCTCTCTAGAATTTTCTTGATTAAAAGTGAAGCTCAAGTTAAGTTCAAGTCTGTTGATATTAGTAATACTAAAATCGTAACTTTCACAGCATTCGTAAAGGTCTTGAAATGATGCACTAAAATTCGCTAAATAAAAATTTTAAAATCATCCATCTAAAGGATGGGCCAATGTAAGTTTTATAAATAATGACGTCAACAGAAATAAAGTTACGGCCAAGCTAACTTATTAAATAAAATTTTACAAAATCCAATTTCGTGGTATCGAAGGTTTAGACCTATAAAGAGAACAATGTAATTTGACTTAAATTATTCTGCCATTTCTTTATCTTAATCAGTGGAACGTTAACTATGAAATCACGCTACAAAACAAATGATTAATTTTGAATTTGCATTTCATTAAATAGCACAAAATAACAATATTTGCGCGCTTCAAAATTTGAAATATTGGCGGCAATTTCAAGAAGTTGTTGATTTCATTTCTTATTAAAATCGATTATATTTTATACAGTTATACATTAAAAATTAGCTGTTTAAGAAATTTACAATAAAAATACCACATTTCATTGAAATAAATGCAAATTGATTTCGGTATGACGTTATGATGAATGGTATAAAATCCACATTTTTATTAAAATGTTCTTCTCTTAGAACTCTATAAGTTTACCTGGTCCGATTTTAAATTTCTTATTTAGTTTAGCCATAATTTCAAAGCATTATTTTAAGTGGCCCACCCTGTATAATATAAAAATGTAGGACAATTAATAATGAAAATGATCCTGATCCTTTTCGATGAGTCATTTTAACTGGATTGTAAATTTTCGTATAATATTTTGAAATATGCTCTACCACGCTGATAATACCGTATAACATTAAATTCTCATCAAAAACACCTTTAAATCGCTGATAAAATTATTGAAGTAAAATAAATCGAATAAACTTATCAGCCAAAGAAAGTGCTGGCTAACCAATAATCCATTGTTACAAGTGTCAATAATGATCACAAAAATTTTCAAAACTTACTGCTTTATTGCTAAATTGAAATCCAGTATCTATCTAGTTATAAAACAACAAAACTATGTGAGCTAGTTAAACGAACGAGCAATATTGTGTATAATTCCATTTGTCTTCCTTTACAGAGCTGCCCAGAAGCTGAACCTGTCGTCCTCGCCTCACAGACGGAAAAGACATAATTCAGAGGATGCCGAGCCTTCGGGATTTTGCGGCGTTCTGCAAAGGTCGCCGCCACCCGTACCACCCGCCCTTCTCCGACGGATAGGAGTCAAAGAAATCACCGGAGTTGGCAAGGTAAGTAGGAAGAAGAGATATTTTTATTTGTCCTTTCCGCTATCTTCGGAAGAGAATCTCTCTTTTCCTTCCTAGCAACACATCCATTCCGAAAAAGAAGAATGTTTATCTATAATTCTAATCTGCCATGGAAGAATCGTCCATCTCCTTTCTGCTCCTTTCACTTTTTACTACTTTTATTTTCCTTTATGTATCCTCTATACCTGTGTGTGCCTTTTTTCCTTTCAATTTAAATCTGCGCGAGGCGTCGTTTGTTTCTGCGATCAGATTTATCATCTTTACCGTGACTTTTTTTTTTTATCTTTTCGGTTTTATCATTTCCCGTAAAAGGAAAACGCATAAATGATGCTACAGAATATATATGTACGATTCTCCCTCTTTCGCGGATTCTCGTCTTTCATGAAAAATAAATAGTTTATTACATTGATAAGAAAAATAGAAAAGGGGTCAAAATATGTAAAATGTATTCCGATTCGTTTGTTCCTTTTATAGTTTTACGTTCTTTTGATCTTTAGAATCCGCGATGGTATTTCACGTAAATGGAATATAGGATCATTTTTTATCTTTAAATCGGTTGGCTTTTTTTCCTTTTTATGGAGGAAGTGCAATCGATTTCTGGTATTCAAGAACCCCTTTTTTGATCATTTTTTTTTTATTATTTTATTTATAATTTGATATTCTAAATTATAAAGTAGAGTAATAATTTCGACTTAATCAGTTCCGTTGATTTCTAAGTCACTATATTGAACTGCGAATAAATTGATCTGAGTGTGAAAGTTATGAAGGAGGCACAAGTGTTACCCCAGTCTCGTTTTATAACCAAGGTCATAGTTCCAATAAGATGGAAGTTAAAAATGGTAAACATTTAGCTTTAGACACACACATAACTACAAGTTATGAAATAAATAACGTTTTTATTAACCAGAAAAACTAAATTACAATAATTGTTGGAAATGTCCCCCGTTTTATTCAGTGCACAAGTTTACGCGCCTCCTCATGATGTGAAAAGCGTTTTGCAGCACTTCCGGCGTTGTGGTTGCACATTGCAGAACAATTTTTTCTTGCAGTTCTTGCAAATTATGTATCCGATTTGCGAAAATCTTATTTTTTAAATAAGGAAAGATAAAATAGTCAATTGTCAAACAAGGTGATCTCGGAGGAAATTCAACTTCCGTATGCAAACTTATCAGCCGGTCATCAAAAAACTCGCGGAGAAAAGCAATATTTTCTCGTGTAGTATGTGCTGTTGCATCGTCTTGCTGGAAATAACCGTATTGAAGTTCATCATCGTCTAACTGTTGCACAAATTCAGTCAAAAAAATATTTATGTACCTTTCTGCGTTGACGGTGAAATTGAAAAAAAAATGGCCCAATTATTCTTCTGCGAGAACCTGCCATCCAAACACCAATTTTCTGAGCATGTAGTGGCGTTTCAATAAAAATATGCGGGTTATCAGTGCTCCACATATTCTGAGAATTGATGTATCCCGAAAGGTGGAACCAAGCTTTGTTAGAAAAAAAAGTTAAGTTCAGCAGTTGTTCATTAAATTATTAACGAACCAATGGCAGTACCCTCAGCGTCTGGGGTGGTCTGCAGGCAGAGGAGCTTGATATGAACTCTTGGTCTACCAGCACCTTTTTTATGCGTCACAGAACCAGTTTCGCGAAACACTTCAACACAATTTGTAAGGCTGGGAAGTGCTCTCGAAAATTGTCGAAACACAAACATTGACTGTATTCCCAAGTTCCATTAATTAGCACACCGGTTCGAAAATAGGCTTCAATCATGTAAATTTTGTGCTCTGTAGTGAGAACCATGATTCAAAAACCGTGCAGGATTAGAAAACTTCAACACAATAATCTAACAGATACGTAAATGTACGCTACGACAATAATTTAAAAATCCATGACCACCATTGACCAATTTTATTGTTGATATCATGGTATATAAAACCAATTAAATGCTAAACTAATATACGAGATAAGCTCACTCACTAGATTCATAAATTGAAAGTTTTAATAAGAGATATACGGCTAATCCTTTCCTCTTGACATATTTGAATACATCGAAATAACAAAGTGAATTATTTATGTTATATAAACGATGAGTGTGTTCCTGTTATCGCTCCATTATTTCCATCTCCGATTAATATAGTCTATAGTAATTTTACGTTTAGTTGACAATTCCCGGTTGACCTTTACACATTTTTTATGTCGCCTTTACTGGTTCATTTTATAATCAACTATAATGGTTTAAAAAAGAGCTTTTAAAACTCTCTTGTTTTATAACTAATGTTGGCATATTTGTACCACATACATACCGGGAAATATTTATAGCATTATCGGGCTTGCAATCGATAGCGTATTTATGAAAGGACACT
The DNA here is from genome assembly GCA_023690525.1 of Holotrichia oblita. Taxonomy (NCBI): domain Eukaryota; kingdom Metazoa; phylum Arthropoda; class Insecta; order Coleoptera; family Scarabaeidae; genus Holotrichia; species Holotrichia oblita. The sequence goes on from CM043018.1 coordinate 114,350,727, forward strand.
TGAATTGCAAATTAGTATGCAGTCGTGTTATGTCGTGTATGAATACTCCGGGATGTGTAAGCTCGCTTAACCATTCAACGGCGAATACAGTGCGTAATTTTTTGTCCTATAATTTAAATTAAATACAAAATTGCAGGAGTAAACTGCTGACACGTGCATCTAATTTTCCACGTCTATGCATAGCTCTGACACGAAATTAAAAATATCGTCGTCGAGGTGCAGAAATATGAAAACATTGTACTAAACCTATATTTTTTATGGCGTCCGTGTCGTTGGCGGTTGTGATTAAACGACTAAATTTGTAATTAAGAAATAATGTAAACTTGTTAGAATTATGAATAGTTTTAAAATGATATAGAAAACAAATTCTAATAGGTCACTAAAGAAAATTTCGTCCAACATTCATGAATCATTCATAGTGGAGAACAGCGAAGCCAAGCTTTTGCTGTGCAAAAACAATGTATGATAAAAAAATCTTGTACATTTTGTTAACCAAAATTGGATTGACTAGTATTGCACGCATACACTTCACGACAAATAATTTTACTTTTCTTTTCATAACAATTTTTTAAACAATGGCAAGCAAATAAGCGATTGATGTGACTCTAAAAACATTATGTAACGTTAAATTTCTTTGTGTGGTGATTTCACTATTGTGCATTTAGTCGTAAGGTATGACCAAATTCATAGGAACTAACGTGCTATAGATACTTGTTTTCTGCTCGTGGAGTGCTATGGTGGTGACTTCCAATCAGAGTGGTTGTCACACCTTTACCTATGTATCCCAGTTGGTGGAATGATGACTGATCAACACAGTGGAAGTTGATTTTTCACTTTTATTCACTAACTTAAAAACAGCAATTAAAAATGATAATCAAAGTAATGTCATTTATAAATTAAACCGGAAAGATTGTAACAAATGCTATATCGGTCAAACTAAACAATATTTTTTAAAGACACGACTTATATAAAAAGTTATATTCATGAAATAATATATAGGGTAATCATAAACTAAGGGGTATACTTTAAAGTCTTATATAATTTCAAGAAATCAAGCTAGTAGCAAAAAGTAAATGGAACCTAGTTGCTTTTGGATTTTCGTTGTCGTTGTCGTTACAATTTTTGAAACAAAATCATTCAATTTGGAGAAATTAAAGCTTAAGTAGACGTAGAGTTCAAACGATTCACTCTGTAATAGCATGGATTTACAAACAAGAAGTGGTTTAGTTCACTGTTAGAATTAAAAGACAATATTATGGAGCAAATTCGTACAATTCAACTAGAAATGTTATGGAATGCTATGTACAATTAGGAGGAAAGGTTGGTAATCTTACAAGAACAAAATGGAAGTCATATTTAGCATTTGCCGTAACTGGTCTTGTGCATACTAAATTTCATTTCTTAAGCAATTCGATTTCATTTATTTTTTATTATTAACTTAATTTGTTAAAAAGTTATAATAATTTAAAATATATCCCTTGAGAGCTTGACAAAACATACATTGATATACTTACGGATAATTCACATCATTTTCATTTTTTTAGTCATATTAAATTTACCTTAATAAGTGCTTTAACGGGTCGATGGCCGCAGTGGTTAGGCGGCTGACTATTGTTGTGAGAGGACGATAGGCGCCGGGGTTCAATTCTCTGGAGGGACTGTGACATTTTTTCAGAGAGTTTAATCCCGGATCGACTTGCCATTCGCTGTTGGGAGCAAAGTGATTAACAGCGCGGCATCATAAAAGGCGATATGATGCTGTCACAAAGCCAATTGAACACAACATACACACACAAAAACTACACCGCGAGAGTTGCAGTGATAGCCAGACAAGCGATACAGTTTACGGAGGCACTGCAACTAAGCACCCACCACATTAAAAAAAATATATATGTTGTTTGAGAATCTAACCATGTGAAAGATATATAAATGATTTCTTCGCTTGTAGATATTTTTGTTAATAAACACGACCATATCCTTTAATATTATTTGACACATGTTTTGGATTTTTAATTAATTGTTGTGGTGGTAATATATCTAGGATTAAAAGATAAGTACTTATAAGTATAAAATATAGAAATATGAATTTGCTTATTATGGTTGCTCTTCATTAAATAGGTTCTTGTAGTTTATTGCAAAGACGGTTGAACTTAGTTAACTAATGTTTCGTCAGAATCTGTGTTCCTTATGCAAATTTACTTCAGTATTGGAACTACATTAAATGTGTGCTCTCCTCCAAGAACTGATACCATACAAAAACCAAGCACGTCAACAAGCCAGAACTTCTTAAAGGTCGATGTTGAAACTGTTTCATACATTAAACAGTAGGTGTGAAACAGTTATATGACGTGTTGACATTTTAGTGTAACAGAATATATTCGCCATTACCAGGACATTTTATACTATCTTGTGAAAAGCATCTAAAAGGGAACAGGAAATGTAAATGGTTTTGAAAATTAATTTTATAAATTTTAAAACATAGTCAACCTCGTCTATATTGTTTATTATTAGAAATCACATCTGTTCTCTATAATATTTATATGTTACAGTTACTTTCACATTTTTGGAAATCTATACAGAAAACATCTAAATTAGAACTCCTTTATAAGACGCCGTTTCATTCGTTACAAATTAATATTTTCCAACCAACAGCGTCAGCCAAAAGAAACAAAGCAAAGTCTTTATTTCCTCTTACTCTTTCATAGGTTTTTAACCAACTACTTGAAAAAAGGACGTCTTCCCTTCATTCACGTCTTTGAACGGAGAAAAAAGCTGCCATCACTAGGAAAGGAGTGTTTTTTGTATTCATTAGCGCGCGATAAAAGGAGAACCTCAAACGAAAAACAAAGGTTTTTTTATACCGACCGCAAAGCTGGTTCAGTGCGCATAAAGGGATATCTAACGTTAGCACAAGCCCCCCTTCTGACTGAACACCCTTTCTAACAACCAGAAAAGGGAAGCCGGAATTTCCTACTCCTTGTGCGGCAAGTATGATAATTGAGGTTGATTGGGGTTTCATTGGCGGGTCGAAAATCGAAAATCGGGCGAGGGTATAATGTCAATGCAACTACCGCGACATTCAACAGTAGCATAGTAAGGAAGGTCTCGGTAGGTCTGGAAACGCACAAGGCAGACGTGATTGATGGCAATTTACCGATGCCTTTGAAATTGAGACCCTCTCCTCCGTGCCCTATCCCGTAATAACTGCGAATTTGGTGATTTGGAGAAGGCGGCGGTTCGATAAAAGAGAAGAGAATCAGCATCGCCTTTTGCTAACATTCTGCAATGGAAAAGGGGTAAGGAGGTAGGTTGTACCGTTAATGCTGTTTGATGGAGGGGGCTAGCGAACAAGTGAAATCCGATTATTTAAAGTAGTTGCTCGAAGTCTCTTTGCCAGTTAATACGGAATTATTAATATCTATTGAATTATATTAGTGTAATCAGACTTGAAAGGAGGAGGGATGATTTCAATGAATTATCCTCTAACGAAGTCTGAGCGGCTTTACTTATTAGTAGTCAAATATGCTGAGCTTATTCAATATTGATTAAAAGAGAATGAGCTTGCGTTTCTGAGAAAATCAAATACATACAGTACACAAACAAATATTATATACTACAGGTTGGTTTTGGTATGAACAAAAAGTATTTGGAAAGCTTGTATAATTTGGCCGAGACATTGAAAGAAAATCATTGCGCAAGGAACTAAGACCTACATAATATCTTCAGCGTTAAATCTTCTGTTTGTACATACGTTGGCATGCAAACATCATTGTCAATTCCTGGCTGATCAGAGAGGAACTGTGAAGCACTCTTTGGAATTCCATGTATGGAAATGTGTCACTGTCACAAATTTGCGAATTCAAATGCACCAAAGATTGTGAAAATTCGTGCAAATTTCGTAATATCATTTGCACAGTGATAGCTGTAGACATTATAAGAAAATTACCATGTTAAACATTACGCTCGGTGTTCTACTACCTTCACAATCTTCTCTATTTACAATCGAATTCTAGAAGTTTCTCTCGAATAGTTTAAAAACATCCACCAAAGTTGTATCTATCAGAATTCAAATTGAGCAGAACACTTTTTCAACATTCCATTTAGCTACCATGTCTCCAACCCACTAGCTCTCTACTCTTTCTAAACCATACAAACCCTTTTTAAGTATTGCAAGTAGTCTTAGCTACTTTGTCAATATCTGAGGAAAAGGTATTCTGGCCGTTCACCTCTAAAAGTAGTTTTATCTAGGCGGTATATTATATTCCGAAGATAATATCCCTACCTTTGTCCTTGACAAACAGGTTTGTTTCTCTGTTGCTATTGATTCATTCAACAAGTACTTTAACATATTTAATTAAGACCTTGACTAGCGACCAGTTGTCCACAATAATAGTTTTGTTTTCAGTTTTGTTTATTATTATTGTTACAATATGATTTTCTGCAAACACAACTCTGTTGCGTAAATTTCTGTCTGAACTCTAGTTTGATATTTAGAAATTCTAAGCCATATAACACTTAATTACAAAATAAAATTATTTCCAATTTATTTTCGGAGAAGTCCGTCGCAATTAATAACTGCTTTACATATTTTGGTCAATCTTAATACGAGTCGATGAAGTGTATGTCCTGAAATAGCTTTCCATGCGTCTTGGAGATGTTCCCAAAGCTGTTGTAGTGACTGTGGACAATATGCGATAATCCCTGAGGTCTTAAAAAGTACTCAGTTTTCTTATTTTTGCTGAGAATACTTTCTACAAACTATGGCGAAATGCTTTGAGTGTAATCCAAATCCTTCTCCAACCATAATCCCAATTGATGCAGTGCAGATCTCTAGTATAGTCCATGGAAAACAAGCACAAAACTACTTCCATGTCTTACAATTGGCACAACATAATCGTCATTCATTCTTTCCCCCTGTCTGCGTGGAAGGTAAACATGCCGATTACTCCCAAAAATTTAAAATTTCTATTCATCGGTTCACAATACTTTTCTCTGCATATCAATGTCCCAAAGCTGGTAATCGTTAGACCATTTCAACCGTTTTTGGCGGTTTTGTGATCTCAGTAATGGTTTGAGGACAACAATTCGCCCATTTAACCCTGCTTTCGTTTCATACTCTTTTACTGTAGTGTAAGTGACGCTGGGATTCTAGTGTAGGCGTCGTTCGTTAATTTTGGACTCCTGAGTTGCTTGCCAGACTATGTTATTCCCATTGTCTTGTATCGTTTTACTGTAGCTTGGATAGCTCGATAAATTAATTTTTGCAATTGATCAATGATTGCACAAAGGGTCCAAGCGCCATTTTAGTAGAAATTGGGTTTAATGGCAATTCAAGTTCTTTAGATGAATACTAAGCGATAGAGTGCAGAAGGAAGTCAATTTGCATTTCGAAAGTAGCGTAATATCTACAAATCTACAGCAAATTCTGTTGAAACTACAAAAACCCCTAAGGATAAATGAATTCCATTCAATATCAGGACTTTCCATCATGTTAGCTACCATATCAAAGATGGTAAAGGGATAGTGGTGGACAGAACCTTTATTAATTCGTTCGTAACACATACTTTTGTATTATCTCTATCTGAAAATCTACGTGATACTCTTGGAAAAGCCTAAACTGAAGGGCAAATTCCTATTATTACAGAAAAAATGGACTGCTAAATTGGTGGAAGATTGTGAGAACGTAGAAGAGTTTTGAAAATCAATCTTCGAGTGGCCTACAAAAACTAATTGACTATGTTAGTTATATTGCAAAAATATGTAATATACTCGTAGTTCCAGTTGTGCTTTGAGTAATATGTTTTTGGCTTTTTGTATTAAATAAACATAATTATGAGTTTCGTTATACTTTTCTTTTCTAAAATCTTGCATATACCTAGTGCAGAAAGGGTATATGTGCAATGAATTCTAATGCCGGTTTTACATGCTCTTCACAAATATTATGTGATAAAACTTTTAAATTATGTTCAAATCTAGAAATATATTTGATACAGCCCTCAACATGCTTTACCTTTGACACGTAGGAAGCCAAAAACTGTTTTTTGTTTTTTCTCAAAACTCATCCTTTAACACATATATGTATCCTTTCTGTAATCATCGATTCAATTTGTCGCGATGAACAATTTTCTTTATATAAAGTTATCACGGCACCACATGTGTCTGAACTCTTTTCGTTTTACGATTTTTACTAGATTAGTAATATTTATTCTTACATACTCATATTACAAGTATCTCGGGCGGCTCTGAAGTACAAGCCAATAATTCTTCTATGTCAAATAAGTGAGTGTATGTTCCTGTTTATAAACAAATAGCAAACATACTAAACATCTTTTACTTATAGTGCAGTTACTTGTGCAGGTAAATTTATGAAGTGGCGAGTCTGTATACTACTGATCCCTAACTTATAGCCGCTACTGCTATGTAGGTTTCTTCAGTGTCGTGCATTTATCGATTTTGGTTCTAGTAAGTCATTGGTTTGAGGATTTTTCTTCCTTTTGGGATTATTTACGTGATTTTTATGACATTCAGTTTTAGGACTTGTACCTCAAGTATGGTTGCATTTTGCTTTGTTGTTGTATAGGGTTTAGTTCTGGAAGATTAGTGACGAACGAATGAAACGAATTTTTTTGATTCAACATTATTGGTCAGTACTTCGAACACATTTAGCACCGAAGGTAATTTATAATACTTACCACCTTCTGCGTTAAATAATGCGTTCATTAAATTCTTTCAATTTCTCAATTCAATATTAAGACCTACCGATTTGTTATCTTTAATTCCTATTATTCATAGTAAATATTTTATATAATTTGAGTCAGCAATCTGATAAACCGCATATGTCGAAAACGGCTTGTTCCTGGGTAGAGTGAGTAGTCCCCATGATAACAGGAGCTCAAGATTGTTCATGGTTACTTAATCAAGGTATCTTATTTTGTTATGATGGCTACAAATGTACCGGCTTCCTAAGCTGTATTAACTATCAAGGCTATCTGCTTTTGCTATGTATGTATGTTTCCATTGCTTTGTTACGTCGCTGTAAATGATTTTAACACTGTTAGTTACATGCAAACAGCGTTGCAGGTAGCCCAACCACAGTATAAATCTACCGTAACGTGCCTCAAGCTATACCATCAAGATAAATCGTTAATAGAAAGACATTTTCCATTTAATTGTTAATACCTTAATAACGACGCGACTTGAGTAATAATACTCTACTGCATTGTTTTATAATTATTAATATTTTAGCCGCCAGCATATTGGTTTTTAAGTTTCAGTGTACATACATATAAGATTTGTTTTTTGAACATGATTTTTTATTTTATTTTTTCTAAATATCACCCTCATATTTGACAGTAAAATTAATTAAGCCATTAATTATTTTAAGAATTACAAAGACTCTTTCTAATGTTGTTGGCCTTATGCAAGCTACAGACATGGATTTAGACTTTTTAAGAAGTAGATTCTATGGATTTAAAATACCAAGTAATATTAGTTCTACTCTCACTAACATAAATATGGCAATCGTAAACTGCTTGCGCGTTACCGCTATTGCAGTAAGGTAGACATCACTTTATATCTCATAAAGCATCCACTCGAAAATGCAACACCCGCACACCCGATATATCGATTATCGCTTGCAAGAATTTCATGTCCTGAGCACCGAAGAATATTTAACCTAAGAAAAAGTCCAGTCCACCGCAGTGACATATCGAGTACACATAGCCAAATTACATATGAAGTGACATATCGGAAATGTTCGTTAGCCAATTAAGCGAAAAAAAAACGAATCTAACTTGACAGCGGGCGCACAAAATTATGACGGTAACAAAGTACACGCCAATGCTTTTTTCATAACGTATCCACCACGTCACTGCTTTCAGTCTATCTACTGCGAAAGCCTCACGTTTGTATACAATGGGCGCAAGCAAGCGAGAGAAGTCAATCGATACCGCCGGATGTATGACAAGACTAATAGCTTTTAAGGACACAGTGATATTAATTCTGCAGGATTTTATTAATCTTTTTTTCCTCTTCCTGTGTAGAAGAGTAGAAGGTATACGGTTTCCACGACGGGATAATTCTATTATATAGATTGTGTGGAAAGCGTTTGATGAATGGACGGTTTATACTTGATGACGTTTCAATGTTCTATTAAGATTTAGAAGCACTAATTCATAGTTTGAGGTATTACAACTCCTTTTCAAAACTTATGGCAACTAATAATGCTTGACAGTGAAATCTTTTAAGTTATTTAAAATTTGAAGATAATTGTTTTCTTGAACTTTCTGAACCTTCATTCCTCTAGAGTACCGACTTCTAATATTATAGAAGATTATATGTAAAAAATATCTATTTGATTGTGTCAGTTTATCCTTTAATAGCAAACTTCTAGAATACAAGAATAGTAGTTAATAATTTTTACCTTATGGAGACACTATACTCTGATATAAACTTATATAGTTGGCTAAAAGTCAGAGTCTAATAAGATAATAATAAGAAAAAACTAAGTTCAAGTTAGCACTAAAAACATGCTAACATATACTAGCAGTTATTTTAGCTAATTTATAGTCATATGCATTAAAATTTTAGACGTATACCGTTACAATATTGAAGATCTTGAAATCCAGTAGACGACAATTCATTAATAAAAAGACGGTGAGTTAAGAGGTTTGCCTTTTCTACTCAAATATAACATCAATGTGGCAAAAGTATCATTGTCATATGTGGCACTTTTAAGTGCAGTACTCAGATTGCTTGAAATTGGAATCTTTTAAGAGAGTTGCAATACACACAGATATAACAGTGCCACAGCCATTGTCTTCTGCATGACCAAAATAAAAACATCATGAGAGTGATAGAAGCAGCAAGTATGACTCCACAAAAAAAAACAGACAAAACTGACCTTTCAATCAATTCCTAAAGAAGTCCAACTAGACCAAATAATAAAAAGAGCATTTTGCTAACTAAGAAAGAAACCGGCTCGGTACAATCGTAACAAAGCAATGTTTTAAATTATAGTATCACCTTAAAGTAGTGCGACCTTTAGGCAGCATGTAACACTTTTACATTCATGAGCTATTCATGAGCTTGCCCGACGAGCAGAAATTGCCTTAAGCAACAAAGAAGTCGCGCTAGCCACCTTCCTTGATATAGAGGGTGCCTTTGACAGGGCGTCCTTTCTGTCGATGGGTAGGGAACTGCAAAGACGTGGAGTCGAGCCAACGGTGACAAGGTGGATCGACACCATGATAACTGAATGGTTCATGTGTCATCTCTGCACTATAAAGACGACCGTGGCAGCTGGCTGCCCACAGGGCGGAGTCCTGTCATCCTTGCTGTGGTGCCTGGTGGTGGATGGCCTGCTTTCCGAGAGGATGCAAGTTGCACTCGGACTTGTGGAGAGGTGGTGTAAAAAAGAAGGGTTAACTCTAGGAAAACGACTATGGTCGCATTCACGCGAAGACGGAAGCTTTTCAGACTTCAGTGTCCGATCATTTTCGGCACAAAGATACTCGTATCTTCTGAGGTCAAATACCTAGGGATGACTTTGGACGCCAAATTGACGTAGAAACCACACTTGGAACAGGTAACAAATAAAGCCACGAGGTCCTTTTGGGCCTGTAGAGGAATGTTTGGCAAAACGTGGGGGCTAAAACCTATGATGGTACACTGGTTGTACACGAAAGTTATAGTATCTTCTATAACTTACGCAGCGTTGGTCGGGTATCACAAAGCTAGTTTGGGCTATGCGGCCAACGCACTCAGTAAAGTTCAGAGGATTGCCTGTTTAGGCATCACTGGAGCCATGTCCTCGACGCCGACTGTGACGATGGAGGCGATCATTGGGCTTCCTCCGCTGCAGTTTGTCATGTGGTCGGAGGCAGTCCTAGGGGCCTACAGGGCAAACCGTAGTGGATCCAGGGGTTTCTCTGGTAAAACGGGAGATCATACCAGCATCTTCACCTACATAGAGCAGACAGTACCACTGTCCATGAGGGCGGACAAGATCTCGCCTACCTTCAGCTTCAGTGGGGGATACAATGTAAACATCAACAGAGAGACTGCCAAAACTTTCGTCCACAAACCGAGACGGGAGGTATCTCGCTGGTTTGTCGACGCCTCAAAAACGCCAAACGGCACGGGAATTGGAATTTGGAAAGATGGTGAAACCGAGGATGAAGCTCTCAGCCTAGGGAGCACTGTGTCCATTTTCCAAGCCGAAGTAATCGCAATCCAGACCTGCGCGGAAGGCATATTAAATTGCCCGCAGGTTAATGGAGCAGTAGAAATCCTTTCTGATAGTCAGGTTGCTCTCAAAGCACTACACGCTGTCAGGTTTGACTCCGAGGTAGTGCTACACTACCATAACACTCTCGTAAAACTGGCGGAACGTCTCAGCACAACTCTGAGATGGGTGCCAGGTCACTCTGGAATCAAAGGTGAAAATGACTGACAAATGAAAGGACCATTTGTGGGTCCAGAACCTATATGTGGGAACTCCCATGGCAGCATCAAAGCCTTTGTCAGATCTGAACTCGCTGCTAGGCATTGCTCCTACTGGAATGCACTTGCCGGCATGAGACACTGTAAAACTCTCGGGATTCGCCAGTACGAGGCAGTCTCCATGAGCAGGGTCTGGCTGAGGTTACTCACAGGAATCTTAACCGGAATCTGCACCGCATTGCATGGGCATAGTAAACTCTCCCCTTTGTAGAAACTGTGGGAATGCGGAGGAAACTCCAAGCCACCTTCTTGCCTACTGCTCGACAGTGGACAGGGAGAGGCGGAATTACTTCGAGGTCGGACGTCTGGACGATCCCGGACTAAGAAAACTAACTCTCTACCAGGTTGCGGACTTCTTTGTCCCAGTGCAACCGGGCTAAGAGGAGTAAAATAGCACGGGGGCACAATAGGCTTCCCTTATGGCCGAGCTTGCCTTTACGGTTTTTCCGCCCGTGTAGTCCCAAAAAAAATAATAATAATCAGTTGCAAGGTAGCTGAATTAACAGTGAGTGACACCGTGATGAAAGGGCTTTTAAACAAATATTAAAATACACAGAAAAACTCTTGCACACATGATGGTCCCGTTGCAGGGTAATATAATGAATCAATATTAAAATAAGTGCGCAGTAAAGATCCGTCATTTCGAATAAACGTCTCGTATACAAACATACGATGTTCTAACGTCCACTGCTCCATGTTTACTGAAATGGTATCACATTACAATAGTAGTGACATCTCAGTTGCTCCCCTCCTACGGCGCTTAGCTGAGCATTGTGTTCCAAAACGTCCGGTTCCCGATTGTCACTCTCTACATTTTCAGAAATATGCTAGTTACTTCTGAATAGAATGCTGGTTAAAAGTACGTAAAGAAAGACTGAAAGAAAACAGGAAAGCGTCAAGAGTCTATTAAGAAATGTCAATCCAAAGTGTTTTGTATATAAAACTAATCTAATATAAGAACTATAACGTTTTACATATGTGTTAACTGTGCTGATCAAATTTCGAACGCAAAAAGGTAAACGCGATTAGAAGAGTTACGTTTCTCCAGTAAATTGTCGCTACATCTTCTCAATTGTTAATTTTTATAAAGTATGGTAGTATGAAATACTTTTAAATATTGACTGGCTTCAATTTGAAGGGAATCGTAATCTAAATCTGAACGTTACACTCAATTTCATTCACTAGATATGTTACCACATATTGAAATTTGCTCCTAAAGACGGAAAATTACGGCAAGGCTTTCGAAATTACGTGGAATACTTCTATCCCATTCGCAATGCATTAAATGTTCTGAAACCGAATTTTCTTGCTTCTCCGTACCTATCGCACCATTTGAATAATTCAATTCGGCCATTCGTAGATTGTGCAGAGCACGTCCTAGGCTCAATCAAAAGGTCCGAACCGAAAAATCGTTCCAATCTAAAAATCGATCACGACTAGGCGCGTTTTTCGGGCTAATAAGAAAACTAGAGAACAGGAGAGAAAAAAAAACAAAAGCGAAGCAGCCTTCGCCTCTACCTTCAACTACTCAAATCCCAAACCAAATCAATGGCGCATAAGATTCAATGAAGCGAGTTAAACAGATTGGATACGAGACCGGGATGTGGATGAAGGGAGGAGAAGAGCGGGATCCCGGGGTGGCATGATTGCCAATATGCGACCCCTGACCCACACAGCTGATGTGAACTGACCATGTGTTTCGTCCGCATTTTTCTATCTCCGCAGTTCCTTTCTACATAGAGTACAAGTATGTACAGATTTATATGTATATGAAAGTATGGATCTATCTGTTTGAGTGTATAGAACTCGAAATGTAGGTAGAAATATGTGAAGGGTCCAGTGCACTATTGCTCCTAACTTTTATATTGGTGCTCGAAGATGTGCGGACAGCGTAAATTAAATTTGCGAGAGATTTATTGGCTGGAAATAAATTGAATGGCATTGGATTACTTATAGATTATAACGTTTCTACCTTTTCGCAGTCCGCACAATGTAACAATGTATATTCATACATAATATGTAATGTATGGTATGCACAAATGGATTTGTAAGGGTACATATATAATACGAGGGAGCGTTTTTATATTCACGGAATGAGCGGGTTGTAGGGGGTGATTAGGCGCATTGGGTGGCCTGTGCAGCGATTCATAATTAGTATAAATACGAAGTATCATTGTTATTAGACAGTTAGTCTTTGAGCTATCGTCAACCAAGTAACATAATCAGGAGTGAAAAAGTGAAATATGGAAAAAATCGAATATCGTGCCGTTATAAAGTTCCTTACCAGGCAAGGAAAATCAGTCGCGACCATAATGAATGAGATGTCATTGGTATGTCCACGGCGACTCCAGGAAAAACCATGATGTACAAGTGGCATAGTTTATTTAAACAAGGAAGGGAATCCCTTGAAGACGACCCGAGGCCGGGCAGGAGCATTGAGGTGACCACGCCAGCACTTATCCAAAAAGTTGAAAAAATTGTACTCGAAGATGCTCGACTAAAGAAGAAACAACTCGCAGAAATGGTTGGAGTAT
>CM043018.1:114364263-114444523 GCA_023690525.1 Holotrichia oblita
AACTCTCTCGCAAAATACTCTTTCGCTAGCCTATTCTATTCTGTGTTTATGCTTGCAGGCCATCGCTCAACGTTAGTCGGCAATATTGCGACTAAATGGCCTGTCGTAGAAGCACAGGTAGTGTTTTAAATTTAGATCTCTTGTCTACTGAATGTGTTGACCTCGTTAACATATGAGAATGAGACCTGATATGAATAATAAAGTTGGATGCATTATGTGTGACGATATCTAATTTTAATATTATAGTGGTTGAGCATATTCCGTGCTGCACGTATCTCTGGATTTACGCTTATAAAAATAAAAGAAATACTGAACGGAGATCCTAAAATATCCATTTTGGATTATAATTATAGTTTATGTATCATTATTAATAATAGAAATGTTTCACGCACGCTGTAGAAACAACATATGTATACATAAATTCCTTGTCTTCTTCTTTTACAAGTAAATTTTCGATAGGAACTTGGGAAACTCGGTAAATGCAAATTTCGTCCATTTTATATTTTTGTACTTCATTTAATTAATCACTACTTTTGTTCTTTACTTATAATAAACAGCACTTTTAAAGTTAGTGTCTTCAATACATACCATTATCACTGTTTAAGAAGCAAAGATTATGTCTCACCTGAAACAAAAAATGATTTATTAGAACTCGGAATAAGTGATACTAAATAAATATGAATGAAGTGATAATATTATTTATCTAAAATTGAGGTTTGTTGAATTGATACTTCTGCCATAAAATTCATTTAAATTTTTTGAAAATAATTTTCCTTTTACGATAAATACGATGTTTGTATTAGAATTTCTGTAAAAACCGCCACCCATCGTGCAACTTAAAATTATTTTTAGGATAAACTCTCTAATGAAAAAAACGACAAAAAATGGAGACTACAGAATAGGAAATGCCAGCGTTTTGTTTCCACCAGAAAGGCTTCTCCAAGGAAAAGCACGAGTTGTGTATATTTTTTATTTTAACGCTCTCCTCATCATCCACGGCACACAGAATATTAAATAGATATGGAGAACTGATCAACGAATCCTCGTGAAAACTTTCAGTACTCAAATTTCTCCATAAGTTGAAATTCTTTTATAGCAAAATCTGGTAGCCATTTTCATACATAGGTACACGTTTCTACAAACTCTGTCAACATCTGTAGCTTGCATTATTTTTAGGATAAAGGATATTGGGGTTACGGAAGTTCCACTGTATTTATTCAATTTTGGTAAAAGTGTCTGCTCTCCTTCTAACAAATAGGCCATAAGACTTATTGCGACAGGACTGTTGTATCTTAGGTTTCCGATTTGCGTCTAATTGAGAATTGGAGATACAGTGGTAGAAAAAATGTTCCATTTGAAATACCTAAGTTGCTGTCAGTTTCAAATATAAGTGGGAATACCATGGTGCTGCTTATTTTACAAAGTTGTGTTGCAACTGTTTCATAACGTTTTTACATTTATCAAATATTAATAGTAGAATTATTTGAAATCACAGTTATAATTGTTATGTCACTTGGTGAGAACCAAATTCATAGCCGTATCATCATCAGCCCTCATCCTTATCCCATTTAATACTGGAACCTGATTCCCATCTCAATTTTACGATTCAGAAATACAAGTGAGTACCTTACTAAGGTAAGAAATAGATGAGAAATGTCAAAATTTGAATAACGTATTAATGGTTTTTTGCACTGATGACGACAACATTTATTTGAAGCTTATTAATAAATGAAGATGTAAATAAGTGTAAGAGAATTGATTGCATCAGTGTGGTGGACAAAAAGTGCTTGCTGTTTATTAGCAAAAGCTGTTTTAATTCGCGGGTTCTCGTATACAACAGAAAACAAAAAAGGAGTAACAAAAGAATGTTTTGAAAAGTATGTATATAAGGGCTGTAATTATGAGTTGCATGTAGAGGTTTTTAAGATTTTGACTTTTACATACTTTCTACTTTAGAAATCTATTTTCTCACCAAATATGTTATGGTATTGGTATCAGTTGTTCGTCAAAAATTCAAAATAGCAACACGTTTGAAGCTACAAACAAGTAAATAAATATTGTGTGTGATGTTAAAGAAATGATGATAGAAATTAGAGATATGATAAAAGAGCAAAAAGAATATCATGAAATGTTGAAATCATAAATAACAATAGAGAATAAAAAATTAAAAAAGAAGGTAGAAGTGTTGGAAGAAAAACTGAGATAGAAGTAGAAAGAGGAGTACGTCAGGGGATAGTTTATCAGCAACGTTATTCAATATAGCACTAGAAGGGGCAATAAAGAGCAACTAATTTTAAGGGAATAATTATTCAGAAATCCATACAACTAGTGGCATACGCGGATGACATCGCAATAGTGGCAAGAGATGTGAAACATTTAGAGGAAGCAGTAAAAACAATAAGCAAAGAAGCTTGGAAAAGAGGATTGGAAATCAATGAAACCAAAACGAAGTATATGGGCATTACGAGAAGGGGTAAGGCAAATACTAGCGATGCTATCAAAATAGATAAGTATACGTTCGAAGAAGTGAAGTATTTCAAATATCTCGGAGTAGTTATAAGTAACAAGAACGTGGAGGACATGGAAATTAAGCAGAAAATACAGGCAGGATACAGAGCTTTTTACAGACAAAAGACAATTATGAGAAACAAAAACCTGAGTAAGAAGACAAAGGTAAAGGTGTATAAGACAACAATAAGACCAATACTAACATACGCAGCAGAGAGCATGTGCTTTACACTTAGAGAGGAAGAGCAACTAAAAATTTTTGAGAGAAGAATAATAAGAAAGATTTACGGAGGAAAGAAAATAAATGAAGAACAATATAGGCATCTAAAAAATGATGAGATAGATGAAATCTTGGAGGGAGAAAACATAGTTAGAATAATAAAATCTCTAAGAATTAAGTGGTATGGACATGTGTGCAGAAGAGAAGAAAGCTCGGTAATAAAGAAAATAATGAAATGGAAACCCCAGGAAGGCAGACCAAGAACGAGACCAAAACTAAGGTGGGAAGACCAAGTAGTCAGTGACATAAGAACTATGAAGATCCATGGATGGAGAGAAAAATTGAAGCATAGAGATGAATGGAAGAGGATAGGAGATCAAGCTAAGAAACACAACATGATTTGGCCGATCGTTCCCACTACATTTTTTGGCCAAGAAGCTTTTCCCAGAGCGACTACTTTCTTCATCACCTTTCTTTAAATGTTTTCAATTAATAATTCATCGACGCTTTCTTTCTCCATCAACTCTTTCCCTTTTATTTCATAATCTTCACTTTTAACAATCTTTCTTTCTTTATTCTATTATACTTGGAAAAAGTAGTTTATTCGGAGCTGAAACTGGACGGGTAAACCTAAAAACTAATATTACAAAATCAATAACTCCTATGACAGTGACGTTTACTGCAATATTCATGATCGATGTCAATCTTGACGATTAAATCCTAGGATAATCACTTGCAAGGAGCTGGAGCATTTGCAGTAGTAAGCGAATGATTAATAATTAGGGGCGGTAATGACCGGACGAGCACACCGGCGATGAACAATCCCTTTTAATAAACTATTTGGAGGATATTTTCCCGGCGTAAGTAGAGCGCACACCGGCAAATGCAAATGGCATCAATAATTTATACGGGCGAATTTGTAATTCATGGGACCATTTCTGCGACAAGAAATCTCCATTATGCGCTGCTACATTATAAATGTTAAATTTGAAAAGCCGGCTTTGACATTATTGAACTCTGTTTCTACGACAACGTAGACGACAGTGAAATGTACTAGTATCTACTAGTATTACCTGTCTTCGGTGCATAATAAGGTAACAGCCATAGAAAATTGGTCTAGACATCTATTACTATGAAATAATATAATCAAAATATATGTATATACAAAGTTATACGTGTTTTTTCACTGCTCCTGGTGTTGTCTTAAATATTTATACTTTGAATCTGATTAAACTAAAATTATGTAAATTTACAACGGCTCTTTCAGTAACACGATCCGTTCTATACACAAGGCGCTACATTAATGATGTACATAAATCAAAAGCACTTAAATATTGCTACAATGTATAAAAACATGTATTGAACCTATGCAGTCTTAACAGCGGAAGAAAATATGATTCCCTCTCGGATAAAGTACGGCATATATCGCCGCTGCGTAGCCCATTTACTTTCTCCTTCGTTAGCAGCAGATCTATATGTCGTAAAACGTTATGGACCACAAAAGTGTCATAATATTTATGAACACTTTAATTGACAGTAATTTATGGCCCAGTAAATAAGAGAGCCTGAAGCACGATGCGGCAACGAAAAAACTAACTGCTATTAGCAGGAAAATAAAAATATGGGTTAATGTCAAAATTATGTCGACCGTGAAGGGTACCTACCATGCGAACGTAGTTAAAGTTATCTTCACGTTACAAGTTCAGTGACATTTTAGATGGGATATTTGTGTGAAATGATGCAAGGTAATTCATCCCACATGCTTGGCTAAAATAAATTTTAAAAGTAGAAACTCTAGCTACGAGTAATCACTGTGTAGGATGAATATCTACACCACATTGTGAATGTCATGGAAGGTTTTATGCCAACATTCACCAAAGCAGTCAAATCAAACACTATTTTCTTTGGAATAGCGCAATGAGACGCCTACAAGATCATCGTCCACCGATATTAATTTGGACTCGTCGGGTTTGCGTAGATAATTACGTACGTTGCGTTATACGAGGGCGAACTGAAATGTTTCCAGAATCGCCAAGAGATGACGCATTAAGGTTGAAGTGGATTTATTGGTCGGCAAGGGCAACCTTTTTTATAGCAACTCTCAACATTTCAGACATCTACTATTAATAGTTGTTGCTTAAGAGTGTATTTTGTGTAGCAAGTCAGGCGATTACGCAAAAATTGATAAAATCGAATTTCGTGCAGCGACAAAACACTTCTGGATGACTGGGAAAACGGTCACGGAAATTAGAAATATTTTGCTAGAGTTTCATGGCCTTTCCATCGTCTCTTAGCTTCTGGATGAGCGAGTTTAAACGAGGGCGCACAAGCACAAATGATGAACTACGTAGTGGACGCTCAAAAACCGCTACCAACGAGGAAATAGTCGACAAGTTTTATGACGTCCTGTTAGTCGATCGCCGATTGAAGCTGAAGGAGATAGCAGAGATAACAGCCATCTCAGAGGAACGCGTTGGCAATATCCTACACGAACTTTTGGGCATGAAAAAACTTTCAGCGCGATGGGTACTGCGTTTGCTCATACCGGAGCAAAAACGAAATTGGGTGACCGTTTCGGAGGAGTGTCTGGTCAGGATTCAACGCAATCCAAGGGATTTTTTCATGCGTTTCGTAACCGTGAATGAAACTTGGAGCCACCACTACATACCGTAGCCCAAAGAACAGGCGAAGCAGTGGACTTTTTCGGGCAAATCAGCTCCGAAGAAAGCAAAGACCGTTCCATTGGCCGGGGTTCCCAAGATGTGATCCTCGTCGACTGTCTGCAGAAGCGAAAGATGATCACGGGGCACCACTAGAGCGATTTATTGACCCGATTCGATACAGTATTGAAGGAGCAACAGCTTCGTTTACAGCAGAAAAAGGTGCTTTTCTACCACGACAATGAACCGGCTCATTCATCCCACATCATCGTATCCAAATTGAATGAGTTGCGCTAGAAATCAGTCGCTCGTCCTCCATATTCACCGAACCCCGCCCTCAACGACTTTTTCCTATTCCCAAACCTGAAAAAATCGCTGGCAAGAAAGAGATTTGTCTCAAATAAGGAGAGCATCGCCGCTGCAGATGATTATTTTGCAGACCTCGAAACATCCTACTTTTCCGACGGCTTGAAAAGACTACTATCCTGTATAAAGAATTAAGGTGCTCTCTATTACACATATTACACAATAAGAGATGCAAGAGAGAGAGAGAGAGAGAAAAAGCCGTAAGTTTGAGAGTGGGTGTATGAAAGCAGAACATAGAAGAGGCAGAGAAGGCAAAAGGTAGAAGACGGAACAGCAGATAGTAGAAGACAGAAGTTGGAGGGTAGAAGGTAGAAGGCAAAAGGGAAAGGGCAAAAAGACAACAGACAGAAGTATGAAAGCAGAAGGTAGAAGATCGAAGGTAGGGGAAGATAGACGACATAGAATAGCAACACAGAAGACAAAACATCATCTACAAAAACTAAAAGGTACATTTAATGATAATTTGACATCAAACGAAAAACTTGAGTATGCGAAAATACGGAAAACACACTTGATATCTTTGCGTGCAGTTGGACGTAAGCGCACCTAAAACCCATGCATACGTTGATACTCGGAAAGCAGATAAGCTATGGAAATTCCACGCCGAAGGTACATATTGTGTAAAGTATAAGAATGTTTCATATCCGGGAACAATCCGGGAATGTGGTTATGCATTCCGTCTTGGTCATAGCGCGCGTTTAGATTAATTTTATTCCGTCGGCGACGTGGAACCAGAGAGAACGAAGGAAGCAACGAACTCTGGGACGACGAAGACGACGCACCGGGACGGCAACGTTCGGTCTTCTAATTGGGAGAAAAGTACGTGACCGGATAAGGGGGAGAGCAAAACGGAAAGCTACACGGCACGTCTCCCCGCCTACCACCCCCCTTAAAGTTAATATCGAGTAACAACTTTTTCTCTTAGCTTTTTCGCATTGCTCTGCGCGCGGTTTCTTATTAGATATATGTGGCGCTATCAAAAGTTTGCCGAGTTGAGATGAGCGAGAGAGAATATGAAGGGAAAATATTGATTAATTTGTTGGGTTATTAGCGAGCCACGCTTCTGCGATAAATAACTCTGGCGGAGGAAAAGTTGGAAATCAATGTGGACGTCGGAGAACAAGGAATATTTGCTAACTTAAAAGTTCATAAATATTGAGTATCTTAGTAATCTGCATATCTTGGAAGGTTAAGGTTCTTTGTTGACAGTGACATATCCGATGGGTGTCCCATTCTATCATCTTAGTCAACGTTGTAATTAACCACGATTGTACATTGCAGCAGTAACTTTTATTATTATCTTTTGTATATACTACTGCCATTTTGGTTAATGCGATCTGGATCCTACCGAAAGGTAGGAGAATTGGAGTTTTCAAACGACTTAGTCATTTGAAAAGGAAATAACTATTATATCGCATACAATCCTTTGTTATGTGGATTATACGGATATTTTAAGATACGATTATTATTTAAGAATCAATGAATAGTTCCTACTTCTGCAAGTGCTCTGCAATATAATTTTCCTTAAACTATTTCTGTCTAGCTACTGTTACTGTGTATTGGTGCTGATAAACTGCGTTAGTGATTTAAAGATTTGGGTGTTAGTTTTTTTATACAGAAAGCGACTGAAATTTATGTCATAACAATGTAGTAAAAAAGTTTCATTAATATTACTCTCTAGAATAGATAGTTAGGTCGAGTCTGTGAGGATTTGTTATGGTGTGAAGATGCTATAGTACAATGAAAAGAGATCTAATGATAGCAACTCATCTAAGAAGGTATTTTTTTGTCTACGGTTCTAGTTGGAGTGGGTTATTAAGCTGTATTGCTTGTCTGACTATCACTGCAACACTTCCTGTGTAGTTTGTGTTTGTCTAGATGTGTTTAATAGCCTTGTTATAGCACTATTTTGTCGTTTATAATGCTGCCCTGTTACTCACTTTGCTCTCAATAGTGAATGGTAGATCGATGGGGATACAATTCTCTGAGAAAAACGTCACCCTCCCCTCGCAGAGTTGAATCCGGCTCCTAGCGATCGCTCACATGACTGATCCATCGAAATACTGCGGCTATCGACCCATTACATATAATGTTGACGAACTGGAACACCAAATTGAAGAAATCGTAACAGAAAAACCTAAATTTGCATTGCAAAACAACTTGTGGACTTAAATACGACGACGTCATTTGATAATTCTTGCCACTAAAACTTTTGAATATCATCCGTGCGGCTACTGAGCGTGTGGTGCATACTAGAATGTTTACTTTCTTGAAGAGATAACAGTATTATTAATTTAGTGCTAAAAAGTTTTTGTTCTTGTGTGTCAACGGAAACTGCAATATCTATTTTTCTGTTATCACATCTACTTCGATCTAAATGAAAATAATTTTGTAGCAGCTTCACTGTTTGTTCTAACTAAAGCCTTTGACAAGAACAACGCATTGCACTGCACGTAGAGAACGAATAAGTATGTGTGATGTAAAGACAAAGTTGAACTCAGGCAGATGATAGTTTTTGCGTTGGAGTGACGTAAACAGATTGATGGCCAATCCTGCAAAGATAATTTATATACATCCACATCGTCGTAGGAACATAGGATGCTTTCATGTATCCGTTATTGATGCCGCATTTTCTGAGTCATCTAAATTACCGACTGCTTACTTTGACGCAGATATGAGTTGATCTACCAATGATCACCATGCGTTCTGTTACAATTTAGGCATATTCTGAATATAGGGAGTGTATTATGCGCTGAACTACAACGTTGTAGCTGGGGGAGGTTGTTCAAGTTCACATAGATTATCTACTGGGTTTGGGACACAGAAAGAGACATTGAAATATCATTGACTTAAGGCTGGACAATCATCGAACTACATCCTATGAAAGAAATCATATCAATGCTGAAAAATATTTTTGAACGTCCCAACTGCTGCCTTAAGGGCCAACTACGATCTATTCACTTCAATGTACGTTAGAAACAATTCTTGCTAAGCATGGCTTGCTATTCTACGGTAGAATTTATTTATTTTTTATTTATTCCTAAGTTGTAAAACTTTATTGTATATGTTGCACTTATGTTACCCAAAATTTATATTCTACTTGCTGGTATAACTGTTTTACTGTATTTTTGTATCTATAAATAAGCTGTGGCATCATGGACTATTTCAACAGTGTACTAATTGAAAGAACGTATGTACTTTCTATGGAGTGAGGTTATGATCAGAGTTAACGAGGACGCAGTCGTGAAGCTCTACAAATTTAAAAATATTGGCAATTCAAACCTACTTATTGCTACACTTATAAAATTGATTTTACCGTTTCGATCGCTATTTTCTTGACCGTTGCATTGTCAAGAAAATATATGCAAATACTTGAATAGCTACGCACATGCAGACATTTTGGATTGAAGAAAGAGGAGAAGAAAAATTGATACACACTTTGAGCTTTTACAATCTAACCCTATTTTTCTCTCGTTTTCAGAAGGTGGGAATCAATATTAATAAACTGGTTTAGATCACCTATTTGTGCACAAGAATGAGCCGGAATTAATACTCTGTTATAATAATTTTTGCCTTAGCATAACCCATCAGTTTGCGCAAATTACATGAGCCATCAGCTGGTCATAAGTTAATAATACAGCTGCGACTATAAACCGACTTAAGATGTTATCTTTCTGAATTTGCTGAGGAGTTTGAAAAATCAGAAACTAGGCTCAACGTTCGACCGCTGTACCGTCGGAGTATAAAGCAAGTAATGTAATCAGAGGCCTCCTTGTTGTGTGGAAACAGAATATTCATTGCTTCGTTTTTATCACAAACACAAACAGTTTGATTTTGTAACATTTCTAAGTTTTAGTTTAAGTCAATGTTCCAAACCTCATGATTTAAAACCTCCTACCTTGCTAAGCTCGCAATAATTCCAGGAAATTTCGGTATGATTGAGCATAATAGCTCTATAACACTTGAAATAAGAATGAACCCCAATCATCACCTTGTAGAAATATGTTGTTTCTCAAGCGTTTTAATGGGTCATAAGTTCAATGTCCTAGAAGAAAACCCAATATATTTTTCTTAAAAAAATGTTTTGGCTGAAACCAGATTGGTATAGTGCTGGTAGTTCTTAAACAGAGTTAATTTATTTTTCAAGGATTAACAACACAATAGCGTTGTTTCATTGTCCTTTTTGTTTCTTTTAACGATAAATCCTATGTATGCATATCGACAAATTCATTGAATGTAAAGTTAAGCACCAAGAACGAAATAACCTATTTAAAAACTTTTTCTGAGTGCGTACTTGAATGTCGAGGACCACTGAACTATTTTACAAATTACGTAAAGTTCTATATACGTACTACATATCTTGAAATACCTATCTGGCCTATATGTACTGCACCGCACAATTGACCTCCTTTCTCCCCTTACAAACGCATGCGAAAGATGAATTGTATTTCAGCATGCATGTAAGTATTACGAATAGCCGAATTAATAACACAGTATAATAGAATAAAATGTAATTAATTTCGGCAAATATCTTTTTCGAAGCCATTAATCTAGTGGATGCCAACACTAACGCGAGCTAAAATTTGAAATATGAGTAAAATGCACGAACACACGGCGTCGCCAGTAATCTCTACACCAGAAACTAGCAAGTTAATTTGAATAATGGCACCTTTATGTTACAGGCTAGGCAAGTAGTAATTGCAACGGTTTAATCTCTAGTTTTTTTTCTCCATTTCGGTTAGATTTAACATACGCAGTGAATAGATTTATAAATTGTTGCAATTATTCCAACATTAATTCGAATTAAAAGCATATTTTTAACGTAAAATCATATCAGATTTAAACTTGTTAGTTTCATCGAAGTACAAAGCTTTAATTTGCCGTTAATTATCTAGTTGTAAATTCAAGTAATTAAAAATGGTTTTATGTAATCCCACGAGGGAAGGAGTGTATGTAGCGAATAGCACTCATTCCCGCAAGGCATTTTCGAAGTTAATATCTGTTTAAATCCATACCAGCATAGGCGCAAAAATTTCCAACAAGAGGGTGTTTTAAACGTTCCCCAAAATGCAGCTAATTACATTATTCCAAAACATTTCACTCGTACCGTCTCCCCTTAAGTACTAGTTTTATCCCAAGACTAAACGTCAGCTAAATTTACTATTATATAAAGTCTAATCGCGGGCAATATTATGATAACACGATTTGAAAATCTCTACAGCAATTATCTATATTACTTTTTATATACTAAGCTGCAAATTTTATTGCAAGGAAGTTTATCGTTATTAGCTGTATTAGCGACAAACTCCTTATAAAACGAAAGTCTGTTTTGTGTGTTAGATATCTTTTGTAATTGAAGTTAGTAAGTACGATCAGTTAATTAATATTTATATAAAATTAATGTTTAAAATAATTTAGTGTTGTACACTTTATGATGTCCTCGACTGTACAATAACAATATTCAAGACCATTTGCATCCACTTCATCTCGTTTTCTTGAGGGGTGGAGGGATCTTTATGTTTCGTTTGTTTGGTGTTCGGTGTTTGTACTTCTGCGGCGTTGCCTACATTGCTTTCCGATGGTATTTTTAGCAAACTCAGAATGCATCGCTCATTCTGAACATGAATCTGCTTACTCTTTGCCGCTGTTGTCACCGAAGCATGGATGTAAATGGGGCAAAAGTTTGTCAATGGTGCGTTTCGTTTTCATTCGGTTCCATATTGCTTCCCGCAAATATTCGTTTTCGTTAACATGTATTTGGATACATTCGTATTAAATGTTTTGATTTAGGAACTAATTTTAATCTAGAGTAGTAGTTTATTTGCAAAAGAATAATAAATAAATTGCATTCTTCATTTGCGCAGTTGTTACACGAAAAGGAGCCTCAAAATGCAGGTTATTCTTGTACCAAAAAACAGCTATCAGTGACGCTATACGCTATATAATTGTTGCTATACAGTTTTTTTTATATTATTTCAGCTTGTCAAGCGGGACCTTTAATAGTAAGTATAAATAAAAACGTATTACTAGTAAGCTATTCTAGAAATTGTATGAATGCATAAATGGAGATACACAAAACCAACACGGAATACTAAAAATAATACGTATTGGCTTTTGTAATGGTTGCTTATAACTCTTCCAAGTTACGGTGTCCATTTTTATACACCCATCGTTTTAAATAATCGAATAAATAAAAATCTAAGAAAATTAAATCAAGAAAGCGTAATGGTTAACTGCCTCTGGTAATTAGACGGTCCCAGAATGCTGAAAGTTGACTGACATAAATGAAATAAAGCCAAAACAACACCTGACTACAACCATTCAAGAAAATTGATAAGTTAACGCTGACATTTTGTTAATGTGTAGTGGATGTGTAGTTCCAGTGACTCCGTCAGCTGTTTCGCTTGTATGGCTATTACAGCAACTTTCGCGGTGCAATTTGTGTGTGTGTATAATTGTGTTTAAATGCCTTCTTGCAGCATCATACCGCCTTTTATAATGGTAAGTCGATCGGGGTTCAATTCTCCGAGAAAAATATCACCGTCTTTCCGGAGAATTGAAACCTGACTTCCATCGTTCCACCACAACGATAGCCTAACCACTGGGGCTAAAGTGAAACACACTGAATAATATGTAGCAAAGATGATCGGACTATACCCTTTGAGTAAAGTTTAATGGAAATTTGAAGTTGCGGGTTGCATCTCTTCCTGTGTGTGTTTAACAAACCTGTGCCTTCAGTACCATAAATAGGCTTTGATATGCAATTGGTTGGACTACAACAATCGAGTAAGCATTAACTCAATTTTAGATATTCTAAAACAAAGTCAGACAATGTAATCTAATCTCGGAGGCAACTCGATGGACACATAATAGACTACCAAATGTTGAATAAATTAAAATTATTTTAAATAACTGGTAAATCTTCAAATAGACGTCACCATGGTAGTTCGTAACTTATATAGATTAGACCCCACTTTTTCGAAATTTGAAAGTTTGGAAGTTGTTACATGTTGTTCTAGTTTCTATGAATAAATTTTAGCCTTGGGTTTGGTAGATGACGTAAATGTATTCTGAACACTGTTCCAGTATGCTAACCTTATTAGTAGTTCACGAAGTAGTTCAGGAAAGAGAGATATATTCTTTGTAAATGTGGCTACTACCTTCTCGAATTTGTTGAAGTTCTTCCCGGTTGATCTAGGTTTGTTCTATATTAGCTCAAAATTGTAGCTTAATATGCGAACAATTGAGAATGTTTGAGAATACATACATAAACAACAAGCTGTTCTGCATTACTTTAAGAAAATGCATAGTAGTTGGCTAAAACTTTATGACAATATCTTACGACAGATGAAATTTCGATTTTCTGAATTAGTTCATGGAAGAAGGCTAAAATCTTAAAAAAATATTCAGAAAAAGAAACATTCGAAAAATGAGAGAGATTATTTTTATAAACATTTAAATTTGTTTCAGATTAATAGTTCATTTATGTTTCTAAAAATAATTGCGACTATTTTCTCAATTAAATTTTCTTAAATTAATTAATAAGAGGGGGCCAGCTTCATACAGATTAGATAGCTGTAATATACAGCAGACAAGCTACTGATTCTATGAGATGAATACAAGAACCATCGTTAAATGCACATTCTAAACTTCTCCTTTCTTACTTCAACATAATCTAAGTAACACCGTAACACCATTGTCATCGATGTAGAAATCTGCATTATCATCTTTAAATAAACTTCGTCTGCAATATTCTTAGAAAGAAAATTCCATAAGGAAAAAATCTTGTATATTCATGCTTAACATATGTCCACTATAGCTTTAACAACGCAACCGGTCTTCATTGTGTGGCTGGTATGAGATAGCGGTTCGTACGCGTCGTAAGCTGAAAATACAACGGAAATAAGCCGCAATAAAGGCGCCCCCTATCGCCCAGCTTGTATCGTATAGGATGTCTCCTTCCCCGCAACGTTCTAAATCATACTTAGCTGGATCCGTGTCCGACAATAAACTATTACGTGGGATTTACCGTAGACGTGAGACGTAATAGAAATTCCGCGATTATTACACCTAATGTACTCTTTCCGGGCAAATTAATGGTCGTACATCGGTGATATGGCCCTAAATGCCGCCGCCACAATTGCATCGGGTCAAAATGAAATAAGAGATGATAGTTTCGGTACCCAATAGGTAATAATACAGAAACGATGTTAAGCACGAATATTTACGAATACAGGTTTGGTTAAATGATATTGGAAAATATTATGGTTTCGAGCCAGTAGAATAAGAAATGCAAGGAAATTAAATTTTATGTTTGTTTGCGTTGTATTATCTGCTTTTCTTTTCTTTACGGAATATGATATTTATAAACGTTTGAAATGTGTGAACAGGCAGGATATATCAAATTAGAAGTTGTAAAGAGTGAAAACACATTAAGGACGACGAATAGCATATGGTCCTGGACATGTGCGTTTGTTAAATGTTGGAATGGAATTGAAAACTGTATATACTACATGTAATTGTTGTAAAATAATCATATATTTATGGAAGCTCTGCGTCATGAAAAGAATCTTCTTTGTTTCTGTTTTTTCATGTACAATTCGAGTTTAACGGTTAACGCTAGAAAGCTCAACCAGTACACATACCTACTCCAAAGTATTTATGTTTAGTTTTAAAACCAATAAAAATTCAGACAATCCTTATAGTAAACAATCGCTTTCACTTTCATTGTTGTCGATAGCTAATGATGAACACATAGACACAAATAACAGAATACTGCACTAAAGTGCATATATTTATGGTATACTGCTAACATCTATCCTTAAGGTAATCCAATATTTATGTATTCTTGTCTTTTACATATTCATAACGTAGATCATATCTACAAACAACCTCTAAAACTTGCAGTGATTCACATCAAATAAATTATACGACATTGACTTGCAGCAAATTCCTCAGACAAAAACTAATACTTCGAGTTCAATAATTGGCCATTTGCCAAGAGAGAAATCAGCAATTAGAGATATGCAATATGTAAATTACGGAACAGCGTCAGGAAAAGACGATTGACAATAGACAGAAGAAATAAATAAAAATAAGTACATGAGCTTTAAATACAATATACAGTGTGTTTGCTATGTAAACTAAAGTATTTGATATTATGATTCCTCAAAGCATTTAATGAAAAATGATTCAGGAAAGAGTATGTGCTAAATTGCATGCCTTCCAATAACGTACAAAACATTTTATTTTTCTGAAACTGTAACCAGTTACCAGATCTGGTAAGTTTACAGAAACAAAACAACTTTGGGCAACTTTCCGTGCCTTCTGTTCATAATTTTATCTCGTAGAGTGGTCAGTAACGTCGAATAATAATTCCCACTTATTTTTCTACCCTTATTCAGAAAATCTATCTCGATTGCTCCATGGCAATCCCAAAAAACTGAAGCAAGAACTTTTCCAGCAGATTTTTGAACACGACATTTCTTAGGCCTTGGAGAACCACATAGTCTCCATTGCATCGATTGTTGCTTTGTTTCTGGGACGTAGAAATGTACCCAAGTTTCATCCATAGTAACAATATGGCCTAAGAAGTCCACATTATTTTCAAACCGAGCACAACTCGAACGTAATGCTTTTACCCTTACACGCTTTTGGTCAACATTAATATTGTTATATTAAATATTCAATACCTCCGATATTCGTTGTAGCGCAATTTGACGGTCACAAAATATCATGTCATGAATTGCATCAACATTTTCGGGGACGGACACAGAAATTGGCTTTTCCGATTGGTGGTTCGGTGGAGGTGCACCTTTTGAAGCTTGCAATCCAATTTTTCACGGTCGTATACGATGGAAATTGATCGTAAATCTGCTTACCTCTTAACTCCTTTAAATACAGGTACTGGACACTCCAATTTTTCGATTTCCTCAATTTCGGTCGATGATCACCCTTCAAACAATTCTGAAGAAAATAATGGTCAATACAATGGACTCCAAAAAATGTTACCTGGTGTATACCTTCCAATGTAGCACGTGAATTTTCCTTTACCGTGAATAAAATTTTTGTTCAGGAAAATCAATGTAATTAAAGTCAGATATCTTATAGCAAAAGTGATTATTTATGGTAAGAGTATAGTCGGTTTATTTTAGAAACAATCTGCACCTTTTTTAGCGCTATCTTTTGGGTAGCAATGGAGTTACTACATTCACGTAACTCCATTGCTAAAGGTCACTGTAACATTGTTTTGCTAGGGATTAAAACTGCAGTTTGTTCATCTACAACAACAATGTATTGCAGTCTTCATTTGTAAAGGCTACTATACTAAAAACTTAAAGCACAAACTATTTCATTCAGATGAAATCAAAAATATAATGGTCATCGATAGATGTTAGACAATTTGGTAGACTAAAATAAACAAATAGCATTTTGCATTAAAATTCCTTTTTTTGATCAGAAGTAATAAAGTAGCATTTTCCTAGTAACCTACGCTATTAATTAAAAAAAAAAAATAGGAGAGGCCTCTTTTGTCAGGTACTCAATGAAACTTCTCATAAATAAACACCAAATTAAAAATTTCGGACACATTTTATTAATACGGATATTATTGCCTACATGCACGTTTGTGGTAAAATACCAAAAGTTTTGTTTCAACAAAAAAATGCCTCCTATTGAGGTAGCGTAATTGTTTAGAGTTTACGAACAAAAACATTCCGTTTGTAAGATAAATAGGAGGAAACCGAAAAGGAAATTAAACGTCAACAACCTGTATTTTGGTTATAAAGTAAATATGAATTGTTTTTCGTGAAAATATACACGAGTACTTACAATCTGAAAATACTAATATCTCCGATTTATATAATTCTAAGGTGAACAAGATTGTAGCAGTTTCTTCCTTATGACGCAAAAAAGTATTGGATATATTCGCTCAAGAAAATGCTACGTTAACAAAACGTCTTGAAATTACTTTATTTCATTATTGGTGATCACCAACACAACAAAAGTTTACTAAGTTTACTGTGTAAGTATGATGAAAGTCAAACATGTGATCTTATGGTATTGGATGTAAGAAAATTTCTTATAAACTTAACTTTGAAGAATTTGTGCTTTGACGATGGTAGAATGTCACTATGAAGTGTTTAGCTGGTATCTCTAATAGCTTTTATAGTGTTCTGTTTTTGATTAAGATGATGACTGAAATTACAGTTGTTATGGCTATTTAAGAAGGCTGGCTTGTGATCCCAAGCCAGTCTTTCAACGCTATAGAATTATCGACATCAGTTCGAAAATGATTTCTAAATATTGATTACAGCTACTAATAGTCTAATAGTGTCTGAAGTGATTCTAATGTCCATTAATGGCAAAGCAAATAATCAAGTTATCTATTTATTTGGAAACGGAAGTTGGAACAGTACAGTTAGCAGAATGGTATCATGGAGTTGGTTTGTTATGCTGTATGCTAAATGCTGATACTACACAGTTACTATCTTAGTATTCTAATAGCAGTCAGAAAATTTAGAGCATAAATACAGCAATAGCTTCTTATTCTGGCAGATCGGTAATAGATTAAAAAGTCCCATAATCTCTATAGGCTACCTGAAGCCCATTGTTACTAATTTGATTCTTTAACGCTACCTGTAAAAATATTCTTTCATATTATTTATTTATATTAGATCAAATAAAATTGAGAATGTGTTTATGAAAATAAAAGCCAAATGGCAGTTTTAAAATAGATGTGCAACTGCGACTTCTACCAGAACAACAAATATTAAAAACAATATATCGACGTTGTTTACTTAAAAAATCCAAAAACGTTTTCCACATGAGACTCTGAACATATATTTTCGTCTCCGTTAACAATATGCAAATTGGTATATGGAGCAATTATAGACATAGGCAATATGAGTAGCATTTTGATTGTTTTTCAGCAGTGTAAACTTTATTAAAACAAAACAACCTATAAAACATATACACAGTAAATTTATACAATAGGATATAATGTAAAGCAAGTAAAAGCTATTACAAGATTAACTAGAACACGTGGATAAAGGATATGTCTTTGTGTAGAATGATAAGTGACAGATTTTAATTTTGTTTGCAAAATTTAAAAGCCACGGTCGTACTACTAGCGTAGCGTCGGCCGTCAGTCGGAAAAATTCAAATGACATATTACGCTGCATTCAACGTAGACACTATAATCTAGGAATGTCATCCGCGCACATACAAACGCATACAACTGATATATTTATAAAGAACGCAAAGCTCTAGCTTTCGAGTTCGTGTTAGCTACATAGTTGATGGGTGGTAGGTATATCAGTACGCACACAAAGAAAGCTCACGGTACGTGACAGACGGTTGACTGTGTTAGCGCGATGTGACAGGTCCCGTGGGTGAACGAATGCAGTGTCGGAATATGCGCAGGTAATTTGATTTGCACATCTAGCCCCCGTCGCATCATCGGACTCTACCACGACGCTATCTAATCATGTTGCGGTTAAACTGGGAATATAGAGTTTACTTATTTATGAATGAATGGAGAAAGGGTTATGATTAGTTGAATGTTGTGCGTATCGCTTTTCCCTAAATTAGGCTATTGATATATAAAACAAGGAGTGATTTTGTTGAAATTGAATTTATTTTATGTTGTATTGTTTACATTCTTCAATTTCAAATTAATTCAAAAAAATTATAAGAAATTTCTACATCACCAGCAGTCTACCTGCAATAAATAAAATATGAGAACCGACCAACTGGCTATTGGCAGATCTTTAAAGAACCACCATAATATCTATGTACACTATTCAACTGCAATATTAGACCAAAGTCAAAGAGTTGGTTTTTACTTAAAATGCCAAAGCTTTTACAATAAATTTACTTATTTGTTGGTGGTCGCAAAAGATGCAATATAATCGCTCGTAACCAACACGTCAATTGCTATTGAAACCTTAATAGTAGCCAGTAGTGAAGCATCTCCTTCATTGTCAAACTACCTATTTTTTTTAATAACGACGAAAGATTCTTCTAATTGTTGCGTATGCATGGCCTTTCTATCGCGTGCCACATGCATTTGTGATGAAATTAATAAAGATCGAACTATGCCTAGTTGGCACGATGTGCTCGTGGCGTTGTCCGGCAAACGAAGCTTCATGGTTCGATTCCATGTATAGACGCATATCTTTAATAGAAATATTGCTTGTAACGGGTCGATGGCCGCAGTGGTTAGGCGGCTGACTATTGTTGTGAGAACACGATAGGCGCCGGGGTTCAATTCTCTGGAGAGACGGTGACATTTTTTCGGAGAGTTTAATCCCGGATCGACTTGCCATTCGCTGTTGGGAGCAAAGTGATTAACAGCGCGGCATCATAAAAGGCGATATGATGCTGTCACAATGCCAATAGAACACAACATACACACACAAAAAACTACACCGCGAGAGTTGCAGTGATAGCCAGACAAGCGATACAGTTTACGAAGTCTCTGCAACTAAGCACCCACCACATTACAAAAAAAATTAATTAACGGTCGTAGAAAAATATTATATATTATAACTATTTTCTATAGAACAGGTAGTGTTATAAATTGAATATGGTTTAGGTATAAAATTTTAAGAACATTGAAACCGGTTGAGAACTGAGACTACTACAAAGATCGGAGAAACCATAATTGCTATGTGATCCTCGGTCTTAAATCAGTTCTTTAAAATAGCCATCAGGCTGTGGAAGTTGTAGAATATTTTTAGCAGCGCCTGTTATGCTTCAGTTAGTTTAAATGAAGCAGGGTGCGGATTGAAAAATCTCGGGAAAATTTCTGAAGTGCATGCCAAGAAATGTAAAAGTAGTTTCTAGACCCATCGCTGGAACCAATCAGTTATAGCTTGCTCTGTATGTGCCCGAGAATTGTTCTGCGAAATGGGTGGGTTCTGTAGAAAGTGTCTCCACTTCGTTCCCAAAATTGCAGTTTGTTTTCAGACAGTAATACTGCACATTGACGATCTGGCGTTGTGTGCACGGTATGAATCACCATACCTCACATTTGCATCAAGTTATGTGCAGCTCCGTCCTATGAGGCAGTTTTTGTAATACGAAGGCGTTTCTTTGGATTGTGAAAATATTTAGAGAATCCTGAAAATTATTCCAGATTGTTCTGAAATTCTTCTAAACACTGTTCTGAAACTTTAGCCTTCTGCCATGTATATTTCACGAAATCTTCGAAATAAAAACCAAATTAAGTAATTCCATTTTGTTGTTTCTGTTGTATACAAAACGCTTAGCAGCAGGAAACATATATGCGGGTTATGTGGTTGAAATAACATGAATGTTCTCAGATACACTTTATAAAATAAAAACATTCTTATAATAACAAAAAAAAATTTTCTTATAATGTTGCTTTACAGTTCAAAGAAAAGCTAACACAATAAAATGATTTTAATTCAAACCAGCGTTCTCTGGTTTGAATTACTTCACAAACCACACAGTAGAAGACTAAAATTTTGGAATAATACGGAGAAAATCTGTGTTTAAGGCATTTAGGACAACAATATTAGACGAGTTAATTCTAATTCTCAAAGACGTAGAGGAAATGTTCATTTAAGTGAAACATTGAAAGGGAGGAACCAATAACATAAACCTCATAGCACTGAAAACAAATTAGAAATCTTTGAATTTATCTCATGTGTCTACCTTCCATTCCTTATAAATAACTGCATTGCGGTGTACGTATGTAGGTACATTTCGCGCTGATATTCCAGCACATTAATTGCATTTAGAATTCAGCGTGCATCCATCTGCCATTTCGTTTCAACGCCGCAACGTGGGATTTACGACGGAATTTCGACAGTAGCAGCAACGTAAACTTCTTCTTCTTCTTCTTCCACCCCCGGAACGAAATAACTCTACTTTATTATTGTTGAGATCAAAGTGATGGTGCGTGGCGTGTATCGCATCGAAGATCATCAACTGAATACGAAACGAGTTGCTCGAAACAACGAAGGAGGATATCTAACCAAAAACGTCACCAGACGAAGGAAATCGGCGAAGAAGACGTAAAGAAAACGGAAGAGACGAGAAAGTTAGAACAAAAATAATGCAAACCTTATATTTACTTATGTATAAGAAGATCAGGGGAAAGAGGATGATAATCGTATTTAGACTCTAGACGACTCTAGCATCTTTGTCGCTTTGGAAATAAAGGCAAATACCCCCATGTTATTTTGCGGGATGCAGCAGCATCTTTAATATTGCGGTGATCTGCATCTAAACATCACGAACTAGCGTGGATCTCATCAATTTATGCATGTCTTATGACGGAGGATGAATATTTCTCTTGTCGATTACGGTTAGGGTTGAATGTCATCTTGTGTGGAATTTACGATATTGATGTGTTTGTTCAGTGAAGTCAATGCACCAGCGTCGATAGTTGTACACTAGATTACTCAGGCTAAAAGGGCAACAACAGAATAACATCTTCTAATTTAATTGCTAGAAATAATGCAATGATGCTCGTATTCGAAGTTTGGAGGTTGTTCATATAAACTCTGTTCATTTTTTGTAGACCTTAAATGTTTTTGTTTCGGCTAACATTGCGTTACATGTACAACTTGAATATTGTGCTAGTTGTAGTTAGTAAAATTGTTAAGGAAAACACTGGATAAATGTTGTATAATATTCTGAGTTTTTGTTCTAACGGTAGCTTCTATTATCTGTTCTCAGTAAAATATTAGTACGGCTTAGTTTGATTTCAATATGATGGGTGATTATCAGTTTCCAGGGTATCTGCTTTTTTCATCTGTAACGGATTCATTAAATTCTTCATGAAACTCATAATCGTCCAGCATCTTTAAGCATATCTTCTACTTTAGATGACCTCTCCTCTCAATAATGGTCTCACTAAACCTGGCTAATATAATTGCTTGATGGTATGATAATTGTTTTTTCAAAAGACCAAATTTTATCCCATTCAGGATTTTTTAAATAAATTTGGCTGACAAATTGAAGCTCGAACCATGCCATCTGAAAAATGCCATTGAATTTATATTTCACAACATTTCGCAAATGATTATTTGCTTCATCAGGTGACAATCGTAAACAGTAATTTAGAAAATTAACAATACTACATAAGAATATAAAAATTACTACGATATAGGGTTTAAGGAAAGCTAAGCCAAGTGTTGAACATACATAATAGTTGGTAAAAAAATATATTTTTGATTACATATTATCAATTTAGTAATGAAAATGGTCAAGGCGGTGCAATCACCATACCACGTGTGAAAATTATAGGTAACAGGAGGTTATAAAAGGCGGCAAAACGGATGGAAATGGAACATTGACGAGCAAACAGTATACAGGGTCAAAACAGTATACAAGGTTGGTCAAACATTGGGACGATGTCTGAGAATGTTTTGTAGGATGTTTCTGTGTACTATTACGTTCAATAGGTTGGTGCCTGTTTTAAAATTAGCAGTGCTCAACCTTGGACAGTAGATACGTCTTTATTACTTAAAGTGGAGAACAAGTCAATACAGCAAGTAACGACTACCAGATTCTTAGGACTCTATGTTGACTGTGGTTTGATATGGTACACCCATATTGATAATTTATGTCAAAGACCTGCAAGTACTTGTTATGCCCTGTTTAGACTGCCATATTTGGTACAAAAAGAAGTCCTATTGTGTTACTATTTTTCAACTTTTGAATCATGAATTAGATACGGTCTAATTTTTTGAGACAGTTCGCCAAATATCCAGCGGGTATTTAAAATGCAGAAACCAACAGTACGTAACTTATTAGGTTTAAGATCACCGGAATCCTGTCGACGTAGGTTCAAAGGTTTAGGCATACTACCATTACCGTGTCTATATATTACTCAGACATTCTCTACAATTTATCAGAATATGCAAACTGTTATAGAAGCAGCGGACACATCTGCAATGACTTATCAAAAACTAATCTCATGAAAGATCTAGCAGAGACTGTACTAGCGGTAAGTTGTGAGCTACTATAGTACTATTAGCTATTTTAGCTGTTATAGTAGTGAGAGGATTGGGTCCGATACATAAACACAAATTACTACACAATGCTAGTGAAGAAGCTTCATAATACATTGAGCTTATTCCACTTACTTTCACTTCTTCAATTAGCCCTAAATCAGTGTCTAAATTTTTTGTACATTCTAATCCATTTGGAATGCCGTTCAATGCTCTTCCTCTTTTCACTTGACTATCCTCATTTAATGTTAGTTACTTTTTAACTTCACTGATAAACGTAAAAAGCTGCCTTGGTTTGCTGTGTGCGTAGTTCCAGTCAGAAGCACAATTCAGTAGTGTTGTTCTATTAGTGAATGTAGTTTTGATAAATAAACGTAGCTTTACTAAATTAAAAGCTAAATTAACGGAGCTTTTGTGTGTCGCTCTTTTAATCCCTAAATGATGGCTAAAGTAGAATTGGACTTATATTACTTGACTTGGACTTTTATTATGTGCCGTTAGGTTGGGTTTTGCTTATAGAGTCTGAAGTTGCTACGTTTGTAAATAAAATCCGGCTAATTATGTTGATACTAGTAATAATTGTCCTATACTAGAGTAGACTATTGGATAGCAAACCACTAAAACTATCGTTATAATCGTTCACTACATCTTTATAACGAAGATGATGGTCGTCCATTCAAAGAGTGGAAAATGTTTAGGAATATCAATTTTCTTAATCTACCTTCCATTCTTCTGCCTCGTACCTTCTATTCTTGTTCTCCCTTGGTTTCTCATTCGTCATTTTCCCTAGTTGTATTATCTTTCCCCTTCGTCTCTACTTCAATTTCCCTTCTTATTTTATTCCTTCCTTTCATTTCCTTACTTGTTCTTTCTTTATTGTATTCTTCAGTCAATACACACCGTGCATCAGAACTACTACATTAACCAAGTAGAATAGAATCACTATTGCAAACTTCCGATCTTTATGAAGCGATTTGAGAACGCCATGGGTTGCTGGCACTCATTATTATTAAGGTTCCTAAGCCGGATATCCTTGTTTTGAACAGATTGTACAGTACCTCGGGATATTTTTTACTTTCCTCCGTGGTGTGATGTGGCACATAATATTTGTACAGTTGTTGTATTGATTTGCTAAGTTCTTCACCCTCTACACTAAATTTTCCTCTGGCATATATGCTTGTGCTTGTGCTCCAATGTTTCTGTGTTCATCTCTTTCATCTGATTAACTTAACAATGAATTTTACGTGCAGCTTTATTGAAGATGCTAATTTCATTATACTACTACGACGTTAGATAAAATGATTCAAGAAAATAATGTAACTGTGACATCATATAATATCTCAAATTCATTTTCATATTTCACGCAGCAATAAGATGGAAAGTTACTAAATCTGTGCAAATTTTAAATTGCAAAATTAACTTTAAAGTTATCAAGATTTGTTGCACGCATATACTCGAAATTGGGAATTATCATTTACATCATAAATATTGTATACATAAACTGTAACTATATCTGTATGCACAAGTTTTACTACAGCAGGCAAAAAATAAAACAAATAATTACAAAACAAAGCGTCAGATAATATAACTCACAATATTTAACTACTATTAGGTTGCATAGATAGTAAACAGTTTCAAATTTACCGAACTGCATTCCCAACGGGCGAACATACAGAAATATGCAAGAAAAATAGATACTGTAGTGTAGGTTATATTAAATGGATTCCTGTTGTAAATACGCAAGCATTGTTTTAATTAAATATTTGAACAGCAGATGGTAACAATGCGCTTTCGAAACGGAAAAAGTATTTACAAAGATCGGAATTTAGACAGTAATTTCGAACTCACACAGGCATGTTGTATCCCGAGAAATAAATTTAACCTTTATAATTAAATAAATTTTATAAATACGAATTAGAAAAATATTAATTACTTATGCAATTATTCAAACAGCATTCTAAAACAGACAGGAGTGTTTTTTCGTGTTGGATCTGCAACCGCTTAATAACTACAGAATTTCGGCCAGAAGGTGAATGACGGCACGGCTGACACGAAACCAGAAAGCCGCGTGCTCGTTAACAGCCGTCACAAAGCGCTAAATAACATTTCACCGTGAACTTTTTACTCGTGGAA
Source organism: Holotrichia oblita (assembly GCA_023690525.1). NCBI lineage: Eukaryota > Metazoa > Arthropoda > Insecta > Coleoptera > Scarabaeidae > Holotrichia > Holotrichia oblita. The sequence continues at coordinate 114,389,139 of CM043018.1, forward strand.
ACAACGCGGCCCATTTGTCTTCTGCGATGTAACATTTTTCAACCGGACTGGCTATTCGCAGTGTCGGAATGAAAATAAATATTTCACGGTCGAAATAGTACGCGTAGCAGCCTTGCAATGGCAACGCTTAAAGCTCTTTGTCCGTAGGATTTCGTAAATCAAAATGAAGTCGAGTAAATCGACAATATCACGGTCGAGGATCTTGTAAGCTGTGTCCTTAACCTTGAATTCGGAGCAATTATTTTTGACAGTTCTATGTGCACTTATTTAGATTTTTTTTTAATGGAGACTGGTACCTATTATTAAAGTCGTGCATACAGGATTGTTACTATGCTAGAAAATATTTTCTCTAATTCTTCGAGATTTGGTATATCGTTGTTAATGTACGATTCTACTTGAGCCAGTTAATCAAACATACTATACTAGTCAACACCGACATGGAGGTAGTGATTAAAATTGCTACCTATTTGGTCATGCATGTTGTTAACCATTGAAAAAAATTCAACAGTCATCCACACTCTATTGTCAATTTTATAATTTATATCTGGTACTTATTTAGTATTTTTAACACATCTTGAATTGTTAGATTTGCCGATTGCCGATACTTACACCGGAAATCTACCTTTGAAGAAGACAGTACAGTGCAGTTTTATATACCCTAAATATGCCTTCGAAAGAGAAAGACGACAGTCCTTCAGTCAACCATTTACAGTAAACATACCAACTGTAGCTGCTTCATCATCAAATTTTCAGGTACTAATTGAATATTGCTTCCTTAATTTTTCATTAGCTTTCAAGTCAACTTAACATTAGACAAATTGTATTTTATTATCGAAGATTATGTGTTACAACGAGAAATTGGTTGGTCAGTCAATGGACCTCTGTTGTAAAATCATTTATCCTGGCGTAGTCTATCGCGTAAACCCATAGGCGTTTTCGCCATAAATTTAGTTTACCAGTGCGTGCTGCAATTCCATCAAGAAAAGCAATTTTGTGGTGGGTAAGATATATGGACAAAACTGAAAATTTGTCGAAGGCACACGTACAGTTCGTACACCAGGTAATATTGAAAGAACGAGAGTAGGTGTTGAACGGAGTCCAACGTGTTCTGCAATTCAGCATTTAATTTCACTGCGAATTACAGAGCGAAGTGTGCGACGAATTTTAAAGCTGGATTTGAAATTGCATCCTATAATATGCAGATAGTCCAGAGGCTGAACTCTGTTAATAACCTTAACCACCTCAATTTTTGCAATTTCCTGAAATATTGAACAACAATGGAGGAATTCTTGATAAACTTATCATGTGACGCATCCATCTGAGTGGGTTCGTTAATAAGCAGAACTTTCGCTGCTGGGCGAAACATAACACAAGAGAAATGCATGAACATTCTCTTCATGGTCAAAAAGTACCGGTGTGGTGTAGAGTGTGCAGTAGTATATGTGATCGGGCCATACATTTTTGAAGTAAACGGCCCCACCATTACGATCGATTCATTTCGGTACGTTGAGATATACCGGGTGTCAACGAGATCATGTATCAGTCCGCTATTTATTTATTAGTTAAAATAAAACTTTGAAATTCGGACCGTATATATGAGTGATTGGTGGGCTTCTTCAGGTGCACTCAGCTTTTCTATAGCACTTCCGGTCCAACCGGAAGTGACGTTAATTTTGAATTTTTAAATACAATATGTATTATTTCTGTTCATATTCTGTTTCCTCTAAAAATTTGCCATCTAGTGCAGGTCAACTTTTGACATTTCTCTCAAAGATGGCGGTATCTGTTAAATTTATCCATTAAAGTGAAACTGCTTCGCAGCAATTGTCGAAATGTAACAACTATCAAAGTTAGCTTTGAAAACAATTAAGAAACGTATTTTTCACATTTACACGCATTGGCGAAAGAAACTGTGTTTTTTTCATTTGAAATGTAATTGTTTTGTTGCTTTGGAATTAGACTACTTTTAAAACATTTAAATTTTGTACTACCTGTGTTGATGGTTGTTACATTTCGACAATTGCTGCGAAGCAGTTTCACTTTAATGGATAAATTTAACAGATATTGCCATCTTTGACAGAAATGTCAAAAGTTGACCTGCACTAGATGGTAAATTTTTAGAAGAAGCAGAATATGAACAGAAATAATACATGTTGTATTTAAAAATTCAAAATTAACGTCACTTTCGGTTTGACCGGAAGTGCTATAGAAAAACTGAGTGCACCTGAAGAAGCCCATCAATCACTCATATATACGGTCCGAATTTCAAAGTTTTATTTTAACTAATAAATAAATGGCGGGCTGATACATGATCTCGTTGACACCCGGTATACGAATAGGTCACTTTGTATTTGATAATCGATCGATATTCTTAAAGAATGATGGTGTATACTCAGCGATGTCTACCAGGAGCTCTAAAGTATCACCAGCGATTAAGGTTTTAGCTATCACCTGATTTTAAGAATATTTAATATATGTATTTTCTGACCTTTATGTACTTATTCTTTTAATTCCTGATTTATTTCCACTTAGAGGTCAATAAAACAATAAATAATTAAATACCAATTTATTCCATAACATATAATAATATGTTTTCGTTAAATAACTTCTTCAGCGGAAGAAATTGACATTTAATATGTGTCAAATTACTAATAATACAAATATAAATTGCCATGCCTATCAACAAAATTATCTAAAAAACAAAGAATTCATTGATATATCGAATATTGCAGCACAGCTTATCTCATGGACGGATGCTTTTACACCTTTTTTGATTTTATAAATGAGTCTTTCTATATATTATATTTTGTTATTGTATTTAATCTATATTCTTTTTTGTAAGTAGGTGATATAAACTGTCGCTTTTTAACGTGTACTCTATGAATATTTAACACATTAACAAAGCTGATATCGCAAAATATGATCGACAGCAAAATAAATATGTATTATTATTCTAGTTAACTGTAAACAGAACAGAACTACAATAGGAAAGTTTAAATACATGAGGAATGGACCAAAACTAAGAATAACACAAATTCTGCTTTCATAAATAATGTTTTGTTTTTTGACGAGGCAACATTTTATTTAAGCGGAATAATCCTAAGCATTAATCAGATAAAAATCCATGCTGGATACAGGGATACCACACATAGTGGTATTTGGGCACCCTATGGAACCCAACAGGATGGTGCACCAGCACATTTCATCGTAGATGTTATATTATATTATCTACATAAACTAACTCGCGAACTAAAGTAACAATTCACAAAGGAAATGGAGAGAAGAATTTATTTGTCGTTCACCAACTGAAAACAACGAATCCCTAAATCCTTGATCCATAAAAGGATCCCCAAACGTTCGTTTAGAAAAAACTCTACCTTCCATTAAACGATTGTCCCGACGATTTTCATTGAATCTTGGTAAACGATGGTAGTCATTAGGAGCCAGATTGTATTAATAGAGAGGCTACTTTAAACGCAACTATTTCAACAGCAGCCATTACAGGACAGCTTTTATAGGTCGGAGCGTTGCTTTGGTGAATCAGTTTTCCTCTTCGATTTTCTTTGATGGCTTCCAGAACTTTCAGTATTGTTTATTCGCCTATTACAGTATGTCCTTGTAGTGAAACATCTATAGAAATAATTGCCTCAAAATTCCAAAAAACCGTGGCTTGACCATGAGTTTTCTAGAAGATAATCTACACGAAATTGAGGGTGGTGGGGAGGCCATTTTACTATGGATAAAAGTAATGAATTCAAGTTTACTAGAACGAATTTTTATAAAAAATTATCTAGATCTCTATTAATCATTTTTATTAAATTCGTCTTAGCGGAAGGTGCGCTTTTGATCTGGCTTTAACATTTGTTCGAAACCCAAATCATCGGGCACATTTTTTCTTTTATTCAATCATTTAGTCTCACATCATGAACCAAATGAGTATTGTCTTCGATAACTACAGTTGTGAGAGGACTAATGTACGAGGGAGCGTTTTATATTCGCGGAATGGGGGATAAGGGGTGGAAATAAAAAAACCAAATTATTTTTCTTTTTCAATATATTCACCTGCAAGACGGATACATTTTTCACATCTTTCAATTAATTTATTTATATCCTCATAAAAAAATTATTTCTCTTTATCTGCAAAATACGCCGAAACTGCCTCCTTGACTTCATAATCGGCAGTAAATTTTTTACCCCGCAGCTCTTTTTTCATTTTCGGAAACAGGTAATAATCACTCGGGGCCAGGTCTGGGCTGTAGCGTGGGTGATTCACAATTTCGAAGCCCACCTTATGGGCAGCTAACGCCACGCGGCTCTTGTGGACGGGCGCGTTGTCGTGCAAAGGCAGCACACCTTTCGTCAATTTTCCTCGTCTTTTCTCTTTAATGGCTTCTTTTAGTCGCTCTAATATTGAAGCGTAATATTCCCCGGTTATAGAAACACCTTTATCTTTATAATCAATCAACAATATTCCTTCCGAGTCCCAAAGTACCGTTGCCATGAGTTTCCCAGCTCGGGTCGTCTTCAAGGGATTCCCTTCCTTGTTTAAATAAACTATGGCACTTGTACACCATGGTTTTTCCTGGACAAGAGTCGCCGTAAACCAATGACATCTCATTATGGTCGCGACTGATTTTCCTTACCTGGTAAGGAACTTTATAACGGCACGATATTCGATTTTTTCCATATTTCACTTTTCACTCCTGATTATGTTACTTGGTTGACGATAGCTCAAAGACTAACTGTCTAATAACAATGAAACTTTGTATTTATACTAATTATGAGTCGCTGCACAGGCCACGCCCCCAATGCGCCTAATCACCCCCCTACAACCCGCTCATTCCGCGAATATAAAAACGTTCCTTCGTACATACATATGTTTATAGGTCTCTCTACCCAGTTTAAAATCATATAACCAATTGTCAATTGCTTGACTTGTAATAAACTAATATTTAATATATGTGAGGAGACAGAGATATGTCATTTTACATTCACTAACACGAATAAACGACAACAGGTTTTGGTGTGTCAGTCAACGCCAACTATTTAAGCAACAGTAAACACTGCACTTCCTTCGTAAGTCATTGTAATTGGAATTTTTATGTTTATACTTTACTGGTTGATCTTGTATATTCAATTATTATGTGCATATGATTCGCTTTTAGAAACAAGTCACCGAAGAAAGGCTGAAAATGAAAAGAATATAGGCATTTAACTTAGAAAAAATCTAAGACGATTCACCCTATAGGAATTGAATGACCTATTGTGGAAAATACGGTAAATAAAAATCGAAAATCGTCCTACGACTTACGGGAATTTTGAAGAATATTATTTGTTTAGCTAAAGAGAAATTTGTACGTTACTTTATAGACGCACTGTATATAGATTTATGTTGAAATATAAAACATTTTTGTTTTAGGTTTTATAGAGAGATCATTATTTTTTCTATTGAGTAACGTTAACTTTAAGAACTTTGTAAATAGGAAAAAGTTGGTGTTGAAAAAAGCATCATTATAAGTTCGTTCATTATAAGAAACAACAATTGAAAAACTATATGTGGATCTTTAGTAGTTTCCAAATTGGTTCACTTTAACGGGATAAGTTTTGTCGCTAATAAATTTGGGGTAGAAATTTCTTCAGTTTTCTAGTTTGTTTTGCTCTTCACTAAATACTTCATTACATTGAGCGTGTCACCACTATCAGGTAACCCCCTTTCTGTCAAATTAATACGCCGAAGCGCTTTCACCTAGCATTGTACACCTAGAATATTAAATGCAACTGCGCGAAATTTGTGACATAAAACAGAAATAATGTAGAATGCAAGATGAATCAATTTGACCATAAGAGACACATTAACAGTGCACAATATAGGAAAATGGCTGAATAATTTTATTTTGATTAATACCGAATCAAAATTTCTATTTGGTGTTACCATTACATACAATTTACTTATGTCTTTACGCGCGAGTTGATTTCGAATTTATTCCTTTTAAATTACAGCTTTGATACTTTTTATATATAATAATATTTCTGATGAACAATAAACCTAAATCGAATTACGCAACATTCAACGCAACCATATAATATACTTCATCCCTACTGCCACGTGTCTATATAAACACACAAATTGTACAGAAACATTTTATACAACTCAATATCTAAACTATTCCATTCCATTCCATTCCGCGCAAACATTCCGGCAAATAATATATTTCCGACTGAAAAAGATGAAGAATCAGGAATTGTTTCTCGAACCACGAAATTCACGTACTTTGGTCGATCCCCTAAATCCAAGACAATATAAAATTCCATGTGTGTTTATGAAAAATGATCTTTGTCTCCCTTCCACTGCACTCGCGCGTCCGTCTGAAACTTTTCTGAAATACTCTTAAATCGCTCAGATTTACAGGTCATGTCCTCCGGTCGGTCTCTCAACTATCAGGGCCACATGTGTATGGATCTATATATGTGCATAGTCGTATATGTGTGTGTAGATATATAATATAGAAAAGTATTGTTTCTTGTCGCCCGGAATGGTTTCGGTGCAACGTGCAGAATACCAATCATACTTTTGCGGTGCAGTATGTGTTCGTTTACAACAGACAGCTTCAGATGGACGGTAACTTTATTTCTAACGCTTTAAATTCTTCACAGAATGACGATGGAATAAGATGTTACCAGTTATAATGGAGTTACAAAATGAATGTTTTAAAAAGAAACGTGACATTGTAAGAAGTGAATCGATCTCTTGCGGAGAACCACTTCATACGGTCGCTTCAAACTCTCATGTGATATTTTAAGGAAATGCTTGACAGTTTTAAGATATTTATTGAACGTTCAAGCTATAATATCTGTATTATACACGTGTGTTCTCATTGAATACCTCGTTTTTTGCCTTCTTGTCCTACTCCCCTTTCCCATGCTTTACTAGGTCTTCGTCTTGGCATTTTACCTCTTGTTTTTGTTCCATATACTCTTCTTGGAAATCTTCCCTCTGCCATTCGACAAACATGTCCGAACTATCTTAGCTGGTTTTCTCCTATTTTGCCGTTTACGGGCTCTATTCGTAGTTGTCTAAATGTTTCATTTCTTATTTTGTCTCTTCTTGTTTTGTTTTTAATCTTCCTAAGAAATCTCATCTCCATTGCGTTTATTCTTGATTTCTGTTTATCTGTCAACGTCCACGTTTCGCTACTGTATGTTATTGTGGGTCTGACTATTTTCTTTACTGTCTCGGCTTTTATTTCCTCGTCAATTGTTCTTTTACTTAGGAATGTCGTTTTCATTGTGTTGAATACTTTTCCTGCTTTTTTCATTCTTTCGTTTATTTCACTGTCCATTTTTCTTTATGATCGTTCCCAAATATTTATCCTTTTCTACTTGTTCTATGCTTTGTCCGTTTATTTTAATGTCGTGTGTTTTGTTTTGTTTTGATATATCAATATGTTTGATATATCAATTGTTTTTCTGTCTATCCCCCTTTTTTCTAGTGTTTTCCAAATGTCTTCTCTTTTTATTCTGTCGAACGCTTTATCAAGATCGATGAAGCAAATATAAATATCTTTGTTTTTCCTCAATGCTTTTTCACTTGCCTGTCGTATTATGAATATGGGGTCTTAGGTGCTTCTGCCTGTTCTGAGGCCACATTGTGTTTTCTCTCTTCTATTGTCTATGGTTGCTCTTATCCTTTTCTCCAAAATTCTTGTTAATATTTTTCCTATTGTAGTTAAGGTGGTTCCTCTATACTTTTTGCGATCTCTTTTGTCTCCATTTTTATATATCGGTTTTATTATACCTGTTTTCCAATCATTCGGTATTTTCTTTGTTCTTATTGCTAAATTTAGTATTACAAGTAATTTCTCCGATCCTTCCTTTCCTAGGAATTAAATCATTTCTGTTGTTATCTCATCTTTTACGGAGGCTTTGCCCATTTTTAATTTTGCTATCGCTTCTTGTAATTCTTCTTCTGTGATTTGTTATATTTCGTGTCTATTCTTATCTCTTTGATCTTCCTGATCTATTTATGTTACTTCCATTTTTGATTCTCCCTCTATTTTATGTAATTCTTCAAAGCATTGTTTCCATCTCTGCATTATTTTGTCTTCCTCGGTTATTACTGTTCCCTTTTTGTCTTTTATATTCTGCATTGAGTAGTCTTCTTTATTTCGGAGTTGTTTTAGCGTTCCATAAAATAGTTTCTAATTTTTCCTGAAATTCTTGTTCATTTTTTCTCCAAATTTTTTCCAGGATTCTTTTTTTGCTTCCTTAATTGCTATTTTTGATTCTGCTCTCTTTTGTTGGTATTCTTCATATTCTTCTTGTCTCCTTGTATTTATGTACTTTTGCCATGTTTCTTTTTCTTCTTTATAATTTTTTGCAGGTCTGAGCTCCACCAATCAGTCCTTTTCATATTTACGTTTGTTATTTTTGTAGTGCCGCAACTTTCCTTTAGTGCGTTCAATATTGTTTCCTTAAATCTTGTCCATTTCTCTTCTGCTCCTTCCCTTCCTTATTTTCTTTTAATTTTTCGGTTATTATTTTTTGATATTGCTTTCTTATATCATTTTCTTTTAGTGTATAGCTTTTTATCTTCTCTTTAGCTTGTTTTTTTCTTTTATCTTGTTTGTTCTGTTTTGGCATTCTTAATTCCATTATTCGTAGGTAATGATTACTTCCTATTTCCGCTCCTCTGGTTACTTTGATATCTTTTACTGGTTTAGTTTGTTCTTTACACATGAGGAAGTAGTCTATGATTAATTTTTCTTTCCTATTTTCCATCTCTCTTGTATATTTGTGTATATCTTTATGTTTAAGTCTTGTGTTTGTTATGACTAATTCGTTTTCTCTAGAATAAAAACAGGAAGATAATAAATTATTTATTCCAGTTGGATCCATTTTCTGCCGAAGTTATTCCTCACAGATGAGTCCCACTTTGACCAATTTTTTTCAAAAAAATATAGTCGTAGGAATGGGAACTATCTATTATGATGAAAAAAGGGATATTGGACGTCAACACAGTTCATTTGTCGATCTACATAATTCAAGAGCTTAAAGTTACAAAAATATAAAAAATATTGTGCAAGGCTATAGTCTTTGTTATGTTGCTAAAATTGCAGATTGATGAAAAGAAACGAAATATTTGGCATTATCTTGCTGTGTTGTTTATCATGTATGAACATGATTCCAAACATGTTTAGTACACGTCTGGAACCATAGCGAATTAACGAAAACCGTCCATCGATTAGCAAGCAATTTTTTTGAGAAAAATCAGGCAAAATGAACCTGAAAAATAAACTGCAAGTCCGTGTGCAGGAATCAACTGTTTTATTTTTCAAAAATTTGTGATATTTTTCCGCTCTATGGGTTGGACAATTTCCTTGTAGAAATTTTAAATTAGATTCACCCGATTTGAGGTGGTCAATGTGAACCATCTTTATTCCAGAACACAGTGACCATTATAACTTTGAATGTCGTTTTGGTACGCTCGACTTCTGGCGGTGGGTGACCAGGAAGCTGCCATTGGGAAGTTGAATTTAGGGTCTGTGGTGATTCAAGATCCAAGTTTTATCGATTGATTCAATAAATCATCTCATGCGGCAACATACTCGTCTACTCGCTATGTTTGTAAGCAATTTATTTTCACTGTCTTTACCTTATACAGTACAAAACTTTCGTTTGATGTTGACAACGTCTCTACTTGTTAAATATTCGATTTAATGTCATACTCCTTGTCTACGGCCTTTCTATTACTTTCTTGTTATGTAACGACAATCACATTTTGTATTCCTCAATGTCACATTTAAATTATTTATAGAGACTCACTTAATAATAAAGGAACAGTTTGTATGTTATTTGTCTTTATACTACTGCTACTTGCTTTGGTATTTAGTTGGTTTCAATATCAGCTAATATCAATTTAATCACGGTGTATGAATGCCTAAACCAGATTTGTACTTTAAATCGGATTCCTATAATCTCGTCATTGCGTGCACTTCCTTTTAAAAACCAATCTCTAGTCTGCTAATAATCCAATAAATTACATTATTCCAGTATAAATCCAATTATATAATACAATATGATGTGCTCTTAACTATAATTCCATCCGGAAAGTATTCAAGTCTTAGTTTATTTGACAAAACCAAAAAGATTACATCATCTTTTTTCAGCCTTGGTTCTTTAAAAATATTCGCAGAGTATTAAACAACCAGTTTTGTAACATAACCAAGTTATATATTTTACAACTTAGTAGCATAATAAAATTTTATTACTGTAAACGGCTTGTATTAATGACACTTTTTCTCCAAAACATATACGCACATCCAACGCAATTACTTGCATTATGCATCGACCTTCGAGTTCAAAATGATATAATATGAACAGGAAGTTCCGCATATGTGACTGTTATTCCATATTGTGCTCATTTCACATCAACAAAAAAAAATGAAAGAAAAGGCGCTATATATGTGAATGTGTCATTCCGGCATATATTATGAATGTGAAGTTGCCATGCTTCGCATATTTAAATATTTATGCAGCAGATGTCAAACCGCTTAACCTTTAAAGGCGGACGAGTTATCTGCCTGTCTTCCCAAGCAGTAAAATAATTCTACGATATGTATTTCTTGGACCACCAACGTTCGTGATAGCAATAATCTGCATTAATTGGATATACTTTTACTTAAATATTGTTTGATAAAGTTGCATATGTTGCTGTCAGATTTTAAGTGAACTTATCTCGGAAAATTAATGGAGTTTCTTGATGAATATATATGGGTGGCTTTGCTTTATGCACATTAACGTACATATATTTATTTTCTTTTGCATTTATTTGTTGACATATTTGAATAAATTTTGAGATATAATGAGTGTGTGTGGTGTTTATAATTTTTTTTTGATACGATTTAGTTTGTCCAATAGGACATATATCATATCTTCGCAATGTAATTTATCGACAATATTAATTGGATTGTCCTTGTTTACTTTTGTTGAGAGATTAGTAAAAACATTTTTACACAACATTGTATATGTCCCTACTTCCTTTTTCTGCAAACTGCAATACATCTTGATAATGAATATCAATATAATTGTCATTAAAGAGAAACCACAACTGTATTATTAGCCGTAAGAAACACAGCAACATACCCGTGTAGCAAATTATTTAAACGTATTCTTTGTGAACAAAATTCATTAACAAGGAGACATCATAGGTTAAGATTGACAAATTACAACGTCTTTTATCACTAAAAAATATTTCCAATGTTATATTAATGCCTATCGTAATAATAAATGAGTTTTTGCAGAACAATTGTTGAACTCAGCTTCGTGGTATTGCGACAAGCATAAATATACATATAAACAAGAAAAATACCCTTTAATCTTTACGAAATTGGAAAGATACTTCACCTGCTACATCCTAGGTTTGAAATATTTCAATACATGAAAACTATAGAAAGTTAAGTTCAGTTCGCATCATAAACAGAATAGACGCCAAATTTCACGCAAGCTATCGCATTTTTTCAAAATTATAAGATGTATATTATTTAGATTAAATTAGACGTGAGTACCCATAATCTTTTATTCCCAATTATTCTCCAGGCTTCTGAAGAAGACTAGGATTTTTTTGGGGCTATAGTTCTAAAAGTAGCCGGTTCTACGTGCGCCTGTTCAAGGTAGAGGAGTCTCTGCTGGACTACCGTCTGGAAGTTGCATATAATGTATTCTGTCGTTTGTCGTTGCCCATCTTCTTCAGATGGTACCTAAGAGGGCTTTGACCAATGAGTAAAGCTGTGCTGAGGTCGCTTCTGTTGAGCTCCAGTAGAGATTTAGCCCTGATGACTGAAAAAGTAAGAGACCTTTTTGATTGTCTTAGTTTGGAGGTGTTAGCTTAGTACGAGATGTATATTATACATATTAATATATATCTATTTTGTGACCTTTATGTACTTATCTTTTAATTTCTGAAATATTTTCACATATAGATCAATAAACAACAATTAATTAAATACCAATTTATTCCAGAACGTATAATATTATGTTTTCGTTAAAAAGACTTCAGTGGAAGAAATTGACATTTAGTATGTGTCAAAATACTAATAATATAAATGACCATGCCTATCAACAAAAATATCTAAAAATCAAAGAATTCATTGATATATCGAATTTTAATTACATTCGCAAATAATAATGAAGGATATATTGGTTTAATACAACTATAAAAATTAAAATAATTTGAATTATTCGTATATCAATCTATTTTTTGTCAAACTCTAACAATTTTGTTCAAGGTCTAGGGAAAAACATGGCAAAAAAACCGGCCAGGAGCTTAAAATTAATAAAATTCAGGCGTGAATTAAATTATTATAAATAATATGCTGTTATAGCAAATTTAGTAATGGAGGACTGCACAATTTTATAAGCGGTATGTAGATGATTGTATATGCTGCATACCAAATGATAAAATTGAACATGTTCTGCACACATTTAACACATATCATAATAGGTTAAAATTTACTTACGAAAGAGAAAATCAAAATTCTATAAATTTTTTAAATATAAAGATAATACATCATAACACACACATAAAAACAAATTGGCACATCAAAGACACTAGTAGTATTAGGCATTTAAACTAATTTTCAAACACTTGGGGTAATTTAAAAAAGCGTAATTAGCAGTTTAATAGATTAGGCTATTAAATTAGTTCACCCTGATTTTAGGAAGGAAAATTTAAGCAAGGTTAAAAAAAAATAAGAAAAAAATAGATATCCTAAAGAGTTTTATAATAAATTGATTTCAAAAAGAATAAAATATATAACACAGGTACAAAATGAAATCATAACATATACCACACTATGCCATACATAAACAATTTAAGCGACACAATAAAATACGAATTAAAAAAAAATGTTGATAGGCAATTTCTTCCACTGAAGAAGTCTTTTTAACAAAAACATAATATTATATGTTCTGGAATAAATTGGCATTTAATTAGTTGTTGTTTTATTGACCTATAAGTGGAAATATTTCAGGAATTAAAAGATATACATATACTTAAATTGTCTATACTTTAAGCATGCTATCGATGAGTATAACTTTTAGCACAACATAGCAAAAGTGAATACCTAGAGTACTACTGAAATTAATTACTTCATGAAGACCTATACATTTTCGATAAGTTTAGAGTTGAATAAGTAGTATGTACCAAAATTTGTCAAATGTATCAAAACACCTAAATATTGTTAAAATCGTATACATTTTCAAAAAATTCTTCAAACAGAAGTGTGTTGGTTTTAATAAGGCTACTATTAAGGCATATTTCTAATCCCGATGTCGCAAGTGTTATTATAGAAATTGTATTCAACTTCCTTCTTCAAATAGATTTCCAAATAGATTTCCACTAAGAAATAAGGAAAACATTTTCTTAATTCATTTTAGTGAAAACTGAAAGGTTGTAGAGTTATTCGTAAACGATAATACAAAGTAATTTCTACCGAAAAGCTGTCTTACTGTCTGTACACGACGATGCAAAAATAATGCATAGTAAGAAATTATAGTAATTATTTTTGAACTAAAATGAATTAACCGACAAAATGAGAGTGGTTAACTTTGTTAATTACGAATTGGAATTGGTGATAGATTTAATTTTTGGTTAAATTTTGTCAAATTAACCAAGTAACTTACAAAACATACAAAACGCAAAGAAGTCTGATATTGATAGTGATATTTTCATCAAGATCAGTACCTATCTTGCGCATCTCCAGACCTAAAAAGCATTGTAAACTCGGCGCTTTTTGATTTAATATCTGAAAAATGTAAACGAGGGCACGAAAAATGTTTGAAGATTGGTGTGATAAACAGAATTTGAAAGTGACGTTTGGTTTGGGGGCCGTTGCTATGTGTGTTTAAAACGCAAAATACTAGCTTCGCATGCGATTGCACAAAAATGTTTTAATGATCGCTTTTGTTTGAAAATGTTTTGATAATTTCTAACCAGTTTCAAAGATAGTTAAGAGTACCGGTATATTTGAATAACCCTGTATAGTGCGCTTATAAAGTAGAGAATAACGGGTCGATGGCCGCAGTGGTTAGGCGGCTGACTATCGTTGTGAGAGAACGATAGGTGCCGGGGTTCAAATCTCTGGAGGGACGGTGACATTTTTTCAGAGAGTTTAATCCCGGATCGACTTGCCATTCGCTGTTGGGAGCAAAGTGATTAAAGCGCGGCATCATAAAAGGCGATATGATGCTGTCACAAAGCCATTTCAACACAACTTACACACACCAAAACTACACCGCAAGAGTTGCAGTGATAGCCAGACAAGTAATACAGTTTACAGAGTCACTGCAACTAAGCACCCACCACACATAAAAAAAAATAAAATAAAATACATAAAATCGACGATTATTTCTAAAAATGCTGGAACACCTCAATAATTTTATACAATAGACTACTTTCCTGGACAATAGGTACTTTTTAATTCTGGGATGTCATCGCTTTTTTTTTGTACTTATTTTCTTCCACGTGCTCAGTACGGATCAAAACTGATATTGGGACGAAGGTACACTGAATTTTGTTTTCAAGGAAGATATTTTCCAAAGCAATTGAAGAAACAAGTTAGCTCTCATTGTCGCTCCTTTTTTTGTATGTCAAGTGTCTCATCAGCACATCTATCACAATCTATTACGGTTACTATTATGCCATGTCTACCTTAGCAAAAAATATGAAACTGGTATCGTAATAATCTATTATGTAATTGAGCTTTGATATATCAGATTAAGATATCGGAATTGGGAATTGTCCGACATTAAGAATTTGAAAATTACTTTTAAAAAGTTGTTGATATATCAGACTTCAAACGAGTATGTATACGCAAAAACAATACAACCAAGAAACAAAATAAAATAACCATAATATGCTACAAGAACTTTAACTATGATGGCCTTGATAAAATCCCACACAGTTTACTAAAAACAGGCACAACTGATAACAATTTAATTCTTTAAAAGAAGAAAAAATCTCTCAAACACCTAATATAGTATGTCAATACTTTGGAGAGAATTGGGACGCCGATTCACTTTGGATTGGTACAAGGAAATCTTATGTAATGAAAACAAGGATGATGAAGAGCAACAAGGAGAAAATTCTGAATTACATCAGGAATGTGATTGTTTAGAAGAAGACATTGAAATTTATATCTATTTTTTAAATTTAATATCTTACGTTATTACCATTTTTTTTAATATGTACCTCGAATTTCATATTTCAGTTTGTTCCTAATAATAATTATGTACGTACCTAATTAATATTGTTTTTTAATAAAGAGGATTATAATTTGTCAAAAACTACAAGAAGAATAAACGTCAAGTTTAAATCATCTGTTGCTGGATAAATTAAAGACTTGCATGTTCAAAAGAGATTCAGGAACTGCATTAACAAAAAAATTGTTTTCAGAACGATTTCTTAGATGAGGTGGTAATAATTTGACAAGCAAAAGGTATCTTGTATGAACGATATATACACTGCCGTAATATATGTATAACAGTTAAAAAGAGTTAGCTAGTCGACTTTATTATTGAAAATATATTAGCAAATCCAAATCCTATAGATTTTATGCAGCTTTTGTATATTTATCAAATTGTTTATTTTTTTGGTTACTTCCCAAAATATGCTGCTGCATATTTGCACTAGATCAAAGGGATGAAACAAGAAAGCTTCTTGACAAAGTCGGATATCAAAACAGACCGAAGCCGACTTTGATATACGTAACATTATTTTGAGACGAAATAACGAATCGTGTTGTTATTTACCGGCTTAAACAACTAAGGATTGCGTATAAATTTCGCGCTTCAACTGTAATTTAATACAAAGATTTTTTGGTCCACGACGAGCCCATATGAATTCGCATGCAATACACGACCATTCACCTCCTCTATGTTTATATGCGGTAGCACTATATTTAGTGGGTTTCGTGAAACAAGGCGAATTCCGATGCTGACAGTAACAAATGCGGTATGCTCACTAACGGGCAGGTGACGGCCAAAATGTTTATTGTGACATCATTAGATTCGCGTGATTCTATGCCCTACCATCGGTTCCTCGTCGTATTTATGAAAGGAAAAAAAAGGAACGTATATTCCAACTATTGTGTTTGGTTTGGAATGATTCTAATGAAAACCTGATTTACCGTTCGCGGTATAGGGTCTCTCTCGGTGTTTTTCTGTTTCGTTTCGTGATATCATTTCCTATATTATTTGAAATGTAGCTCATATCTTCCTGTGGAATTCGTTCAATATGTAACGGATTCTTTGAAATAAGGGAAACATTGATCTGATTTATTTATTTACTGCTATCAGTTATCTATTTTGTTATATTAAATCTCTTTCGAAACGCAATACCACAAATGTTATTGGAAGAAATAAAAACATTTCAATAATGCCTTTAGATTGATTATATGTTATTCAGTTTCCACTTTCCAATAAAGCAGCATAAATATGTTTTGATTAAACCCCTGTTATGGTCTTATAATTAGTTTTAGATGCCAGTGGGCATTTAAATTGTTATACAACAGAAATTTGCAGAATCTCATCCTTTTACTTCATGTGCTCTTGTATAAAGAGTGTCGATATTTACACATATTACATTATAACACACATGTGAATTACCAAATTCTTGTTTATTACATTCTACTCGGTTATTCACTCGAATTTCGTTCCCAGTTCTTCATTATATCTCACATATCTGCTGGCGTTGAAATTAACCAACCACACCATACACAAGCCTACATCCTCGCCGTAATCAAATTATATGCTTAATGTTGTGCGAAAATTTTCAGCCATAAGCTAATAAAATTCGTTACCTTATTAAACGCATCATTTTAGTGCTTCACGAAACAAATAAATAAAGGAGTCACATTCTAAATGATTATACAGCCCTGCACATCCATATAACTTTCACGTGGTTCAAATAAATGCACACAGAGAGAGCTTGACAGGCAGTATCATATTCCCTTTAAGCTATTTAATTTCTTCTTACTTCCTCTTGAGCATTACCTTTTTTTCTCGACACGAGCGTTAATTTAATGTTATGAATAATTTCGATGCGGTGCATATAAATCAGATGGCTCTTTTTTTCAAGCGGGTTAGAGGCCGCAGGCTTATTTCTTGCTCAATTTCACCGGCAACGTACCCAGTCCAGCATAAAATGAACGGAAGCACTCCTATATTATTGGGTTAATCTATATGGATGCTTCGTATTGATGTTACACATAAAAAAGTGACCCAGAGGGGTTTAGTTGAAGTGATACGTTGTATATTTTCAAGTGAATCGCGTACAAATGAACAACACACGGTTATTGCTGAAGGAATATGCGACCGCATTTTTATGATGTAGTGTAGTGAATTTCGAAATAATAAAAAAATATTTTACATTAGTGCCTATAGTGATTTTTATCTTTAATCCTGAGATGCATAACAACCCAAAACAAATGTTATTTTAAGATATCATGAATATTCTTTAAAATAAATTTGTTATATTTATGTTTTTTTAATTTTTAATCGGACCCAAACACAAACTTTAATATTGGAATACCTAATAAAAAAATGTTGGATGTTATGGACTTCAGAGGCAGGACACATAATTAGTTTGAGTCATACTTGATAGAAAGAAAAGAATGTTTATAGGTTGGATTGGTTAGTGGCAGACAAATCAGGCGAGAGTTGTACGAGAATCCACTATGAGTTGCTCAGAGCTCGATATTAGGACCACTGTTTTTCTGTCATATATCAATCCTATTTTGACTTCTGAAATAATAGTCAATTCAACTTTTATAGCACCAATATTCTTCTTTTATTAGATTTAACTCTCTATAAAACGTACAGAACTTGACATATATGTACTGACATATGTTAGTAACTATTTATTAAAAAATAGACACACGTTGCTAGATCTTATCTTTTTCTTCATCTAGATATTAATATATTTCAACACTCTCCCTTGTTAAATAAAAAGATAATAATATAATCTATATAATGACAAAGAAAAAACTAACTTCATAGTAATCCCATTTTGTCACAAAAAAATTTCAAACGCGTGTTAGCCAAGGGTTTGATCATAATGTCTGCAACTTGATGATTTGTTGAAATCTGTTGAACCCCTAGGCTTACTTCAGCTAGTTTTTCACGAATGAAAAAATATTTAATAGCTATATGCTTGGTCCGACGGTGAAATTCGGCATTCTGCCCTAACTTTACAGCTGGTGTGTTCTCGATTTGTAAAATAGGAATATATTTCAGTTCTGTGATTTGGTTAAATAGTCTTACTAACCAAATGATTTCTTTCACAGCTTTGTTTACAGCTATTATTTCAGCCTCTGTAGTTGAAGTTGCCACTACAGCTTGTCGCTGACTCAACCAGGAAATAATTCTTCCAGCGTAGTTGATGACAACTCCAGATGTCGATCGACCTGTCTTGGTACACCCGCCAAAATCTGCATCGCTATAGCATTCCAAACTATTACCTTTTATTTTAAATATGTATGTGATTCCATAGTTAATCGTTTCCGCCACGTACCTAAAAACTCTTTTCAATCTTAATATATCCTCAACAGTAGGATTCTCAAGAGATGTTCAAAAGATGACGTTTTTAAAGCTGAGCGGTCTCTCAAACGATCGCCTAGTCTTTCTTCGTGAATTTCTATATCTTCATCTTCTACTTCTGCATCGGTTTCAACTTTATACTCGGTTTCACTATTTCTTTGTTAGAATCTTCATCACTCTCTTGATTTCTTACTTGAACTACCTCCTCTTCCTCTGGTACATCTTGAATTGGAAATTTGACATGTTTAAGACAGCTGCTTTTCTTCAAACTTAACATCTCTTGACAGAAAAAACTTTCTGATCATTTTTAATCCAAATCCTATATCGTTCATCACCATCATATCCTATGAGATGTCCTTTTATCGCTTTGGTATCTAGCTTTCTTCTTTTTTGACTTGGAATATGAGCATAACACGTAGAACCAATGATCCTAAGATGTTTTATTCGTGGCTTTTACCTACCCACAATTTGTAAGGACTAACACCTTCTACAAATGATTTTCCTCTTCTGTTCAAAATGTAAATAGCTGTATTAACCAACTCAGCCCATAATCCTTCAGGATAGATTAGCTCTGGATTTGAAAACTTCAATGTTCTAGCTATTTCAATTACAGTTCTATTATCCCGCTCGAATATACCATTCTGCTCTGGAGTGTAGGGCGCTGTCAGTCGTTGTGTTATTCCGTTTGCACGTAAGATAGACCTAACATTTTTATTATCAAACTCCCGACCATTATCACTTAACATTTCCTTGACTGAATACCCTAATGTCTGTCTAAGAAAATTCTTCAAGGCTTCAATCACCTCTGATTTCTGTGCGAGAAAGTAACCGTAGCGAAACTTTGTATAATTGTCTTTAAACAAAACAAAATACCACTTCCTTTGAGGTGACTTCTCAAAATGTCCACATACATCTGTCGATATTAGTTCACCAGGCAGCGTTGACTTCTCTCTCGTGCCAAATGGTAAACAATATGCCTTCCCATACATACATGGTTCACAGATCTCTGCTTTTACCTTGACCTCAATGCTAAAATCTCTCTTGAGCTTTGCTGTGACCTGAGTGCTGCAGTAAATCAGATTTATCCTCAATGACAACATTTACATCAGCGCTACGTTCAGGAATTAACGGTTTAATTGCTGTTTTGTAAAGAGTACCATTTACTACAGTCGCATTTGACCGTTAATTTTAAGAAAACAAGACGTAGGTGTTGACTCAAACGTGCTCTTCTCATTACGGTCTTGTGCTGCTAAAACAGGGAACCGATTTTTGGAAATCGTTGGTACATACCAGACATCATTAAAAGTTATTTCTTCACATCTGTTTCCAATCGTTGACAAGATCCGTATTGATCCTTTTAATATTGCATTTAGAGATTCTTGTCCAGCAGCCTTGATACTATGTTAAATGCTTCAAAACTAATAAAATAATCTGAACAATTTGTCAAATGTTTTGTTGCACCAGTGTCTATCCACCAGTTGCTTTCATCTAATCTTTTTTAGTGCCATTAAAATGTTTAAAGTTTGATCTGTTGGCATCAATTGCTAAAAGTCAGCAGCACAATTCTCACTGAAATGATCAATCAAGACAAAACTGCTTGGTTTGATATTTGGGACGAAAACGTCCGTTAACCAGGGATTGAAATGACGATCTTGACGAGCAGAGCAGGAGTTCCGATCAGCTGTAATCTATTAGAGGAAATTGAAACAAAAATTCCAACAACTACTACGTAATCATTTCAGAACAATATTCTGTTCAACAAATGAATTTTGGATGGACAAACTGTTAATTATTATAATGGACCAGAAGTAAATACAGGAGTCCCTCCGCCTAAATGAAGCTCAATAGTTGATGCTATGAAATCGTCATTAATAGCATCAAGTGGAGGTCAAGATACAAAATATTCCATTCCATATTTTACTACTTATTAAACTTATGTGAAAGCTGAAACATTGCGTATAATTTTAAAAGCTAATGTAATATGTGGGTCTGCCTGCCATGAAATTTAATGATTCAAATTATGAAGAACCGCTACAAGAATGTATATAAAATGATCTAAACGGGAGGAAAACATGGTCAATACATAATATATATTTGGCTATCTTTCACAACAGCTACACTTTGAAAACCTACAAATTTTAGTATTGAACAAAGCTTAGTCACGTCTTCTACAACAGACTCGTTATTTCGCGAATGAAGCAGAGTGTTACAGCACGTGTTGCCCCGTTTCTGCGCTACAAAGTAGCAGAATCGCTCATAAATCAAACGGAGTTACGTCATTATTTTTAAAGTGTATAAGAGAGAGAGAGAGAGGGATCTAGCATCTCTGTGAACATAAATCAGGCATAAACGTAGCCATATCGAATAGAATGCGAGTGCGACGAACGTATCTTCACTTGAAATAATAAATCCGACGTATCTGGGTTTAATGCATTCCGCTTTATTTCATTGATGAGTACGTGTGAACATATACGAACGGTACTGTATATACAGAACGTACATATGTACACTACAGGAGAGCTGAAAAGTAAATATATACGGTTGGAGATCTATTTGCGCGCGAGTGGGATTTTGAAGTTAGTTGTTAAGTTTAATATGTTGACAGAGTAAATTGATACTATGGATACGCATGCTGTACTAATCATATTATTGACAAATATATATGTACGTGAAAAACAATCCTATGTAATACACACTATAACATATTTCAATTTAACTGCGTTTGGTGCCGAATTGTCACACTCCACAAACACTGCGTTAGTGACACGTAAATGTATGGTTGTTTTCGAGGTATTCGCCTGATATATAAACTAGAGAGTGGTGGAAAGTCGAATATACACTGCGCTTACAGAATAATGTAAAGCACTAATTTTAACAGGTCACCAGTTTGAAATATTTGAATACGTATTATGTATCTGTTTAACTTTTCTTTCCGCTTTACAGAACCAGAGTGATCATTAAACTAATTAAAAAAGGGACATAATATTTAAGAATACTTCTCTAAAGCAGCAACATTTTCTCCGTCGATTGAGCTTTTTACAATTGTATGATATAGAGCTTTAGAGACGAGATAGCTTTAGTAAAGTTCAACAAGGAAATCTCATCCTTCAGAGCAGTTCAAACTATCTCTGCATATAGACACTATACTGATAATGTTATTATGCCAAATGGAAGTGTACAGACCCAGTTTTAATAAGTGTTAATTAAGTTCCATTGTTGGAATTATGGCTATGAAATTTTTCATTGTAAATGGTTGAAGTATGATCGAGAAGCCCTACTTTCTTTTCTCTCGTTGAATTTACATTTTGTTAAATAATTATATTCCCACGTGCTTTCCATTTAGTTTATACCTTGGTTTATAGTACTTTTTGAACAATAACTATTAACTTTGATTGTAATTTGTAAAGTAGGATACACAAAATAGAAACTTAGGTATAGAAAATAGTTTTGGTTGTTATATACATAAGCAAAATTTGTATATCAAATGTTAATTAGGGTTAAAAAAAATAAAAAAAATGGTGAAAATGTTTTTAACAAATACGAGATTAAGGATTATCTCTTTCGATTGGGATAATTCCAATAAGTCTGACCAGTACTGCCACCATTTTGGCGATAGACACTGTATAATAATTAATTTTAAGAACAATCGAGTTAAATTATAAAGGTTAACGCTAGTTTTTCGAAAACTTATCCTTACTTTAATTCAATAAGAAACAGTGATAAAACAATTAATTACAATTATTTGTTTACATCATGTTGTCCATCTGTATACGTCCATATACAGATGCATGCGGCACCAAGTACGAAAAGAAAGGAAGCAAGGAATATATCAACGTTAACATTTACATAGTAAAGGAAGAAGCGCAGGTCAAAGGCTGCTGGCTGTCGTTTCTCTATCGTGACCTCTCCTGGGATCCCGAATGCCTTATCAATATCGTCATTCGCGCAGCGGCTTCTGCCACTACTACTACCGGCACGTCTAGGACGAATAATGCTTTACGTCGTGTAAGGACCACCGTCGTAGTAGTCGGCACCGTGAATATGTTGTATCTGTCTCTACAATAGAGGAAAAGCAACACTAGCACAACTACCGCACGTACCGGAATCCATTGTGTCGTATACGTCGCTTCTGTTGGGACAAATGTATCTAATACATGCATAGAATAACATAACTTTGTTGCTACTGTTGTTGCTGTTGATGTAACGGATTCGAACCATTGTGGTTTATAATTGATATGCAGATATATTCTTTTACGAGAGATTGATTTTAATACTTCCGCTTATACTTTTACTCATTCACAACTGTGCACCTGTTGCATTATATACATTATATTATATGTAAATAATTGAATAATAACAAAAATGGAAGTACCTTGCTTTATATTGCAGCGGTCAAGCCTTCTGGTGTGCAAAACTTTTAGTTTTGAAACGGATCAACCGTCTACAGCGCATTGTACCAGTATACTTGAGATACTGTTAACAGTTAAGTTAAAAAACAAAGCTATCGGCTATAGTATATAGTATTAACCGACATCTTGCGGGTTATTCATTTATTTTTAAGAAAAAGAAGAGCATACATGGATACTACAAAAATGTATTTCTCTTCACCATGAATTAGTAATCATGTACGGCACTCACTACTATATTTACAGGATGTAGAATTATTTGAAATCTACGGCCAAGAAACATATTTATCTGTTGTTTTTATAATACTTTATCCAAGCTATACTAGATTTAACCAAATATATTAATTTAATTTGGAACAATATGGGCATCTAAAGTTATCGAAAACCCGCAGTGCAGCTGTAGCGGTTTCCTAAACTATATTGTCTGATAAAACTACCCTCTACACCTCTTGGTATGCTAAATGTGTGTGTAAATATATTTCCAGGGCTTTGTTGCAATTTCTGCTTTCCATTTGCTTGTAATTACACCTGAAATATTCCTACACTGCTCTGCTTCTCATTTACACCATTCAACACAAATGGAACAGTATATGAATATCGTATGCACCTGTTTAACCCAGATATACGAAAGCCGTAATATGCCAAATGACAAATTGTCAAATGCCATTGGAATTTTCAATTTAATTATTAAAATGGTGGAAAATATGTTATAACAGGTAACATTTTAATAGTGAAGAGTAGTGCTTCAAACTAAACATCGGTACACAAAGCAAAATTTTTTCGTTTACGTACAGAATATTGTTCAACATTCGAGTCTGATGTTTCTGAATTAGATAATATTTTTATAAAGGTCTGCTGTAGAATAAAAACTTAATTTCTAAAGCTTCCTGCAGACGAAACAATCGGTTGTACATCCGTTGTTGTACCAACTATATTTTAAAGGCGTTTTTTCCTGACTTTGAGGCTTTATTTAAAAAAATTGGTACAACATATTTTATTCAAAGTATTTTCCTTGGGAAGCTACAATGTTTTCTCATATTTCAAGGAGCACATGAATACCGTCTCAATAGAACCGCTCATTTGTTGAGGCCAAGAACGTATCGACCCAATTTTTGATATGTTCAGCTGAAGTGAAGCGTAGTTAGGACAAGGTGTTCTGCATTGATCGAAACAACTGCTAGTCAGAAAGGACAATATCTAAGCTATACGACAGGTGAGGTACTACTGATGCAAAATCAATGAATTGTGTCTAGTCGCCCATTCTGACCGCTTCAATTTAATGAGTTACTGTTGATCGCGATCTCCAGTAATTGTTTCACCTGGTTTTACCAGTTTCGGATTATCATAATGTATCCATTTTTTGTCCCCATTAACGATAAGATGCAGAAGAAGAAGAAGACTTCCTTTTTTATCGTTACACTTCGAAAGAATGACATACATATAATGATTTCAATAGTCGTAATAGATAACGCTTCAATGTGAAGATAGTCCGACCTAATTTAATACTACTAATCCTCTCTGTTGAAAGTCCTTTAAAATATATTTGCGCATCCACTAATATAAATTCCATTTTTTCCTCTTAAATATCGAAATTTATAACCCAAAAACGTAATTCAAATAACCTCATTTAATTTGAATTTGACAGTTTTATTTGTAAGCCAAACACAAAGACAATATTAGAGTAATAAACATAAAATTTTGTTAGTTTTTGAAGGAAAAAGGGAGGATAAAACAAAAGCAAATGAGGAGTGTCATGCACTGACAAATGGAACACTAAAAAAAATATATATATATAATTAACATTAATATTGAAAGAAACTATCGTAATAGAGATTTAAATAAATGGCACGTAAATGATAGTTTAATTTCTCAGAAGATGCAATTTAATGCAAATCTATTTTTAGACAAATGGTAGTTTTCCTTCACAAACTGTTGTCCAAACACGTTTAGGTTAGTTCTGAATCAATATGCAGCCCAAGAAACTTAATAGTGTAGGTACTTCGCTATGACTCCTAGTAGTTGAAATGCAACAGATGAGTCTTGCCAACATTCAGCTACAAATTAATGCATTCCACGCATTCGGATAGCATAGTGCTTGAAAAGTAACACAAAGTTTCAGCCCATATTTACTATATCTGTTACTCTAAACAAATTGAAGTGGATTTTATTGTCCATGGTGGGTGTTAATTGCTCAATAATGATAATAATTGATCCCTTAGCATTTCGTCAGCAGCTGCGCCAATTACAGAGGATCTTTGCAGGCAATGGGTTATTAATACGCCGGCTGAAATCATCTATCGCCTCTTCCGTACAACTGAACTAACATGTCAATCTCTCTCTCCAGCACCTCTCAATTTTTCAAAGTATATTTTTACAATTTAACATCTTGACTTCCATTTTCATATATTTCGCGATTGGCCATAACAAAAATGAATTCGATATATGTATATTTTGCAGAAACTCAGACCCCAGTGTAAATATTAGACTATATTTAATATAAAAACAAGTTCCCAGCTGCCCCGATGGCATTTTTTTTTCGGTCTTACAGTTGCTTCCATGCTGACCCTATAAAACGTGTGCAGCTTGAATTATTGCCTACGAAAGATATTTATGTATATGCAAGTTTTATCCTTCCCAAGTATACATACATATATTAGTATCTAAGGCTTATATCGGTTTATAGCGAATAAATCTGAAATCTATTTAGTAGTATGTAGATATATCATGAACCCACTATGTAAGTATAAAATGCACCGCATAATAAGTAAGATCTCTTCTTCTCATTCCTCACTATAATAACTTATCTCTATCCTTTCGCTGTACCAGACAAATAAAAAGCATACGAATATTTTATTACCTTATGCAATTTAAAATTCTATTAAATGACAAAGTCATAAAGTTTATGTTTTGAAAACTTGAATCCTTTCTGGTTGCGGGCGCGAGGAAACGTGCGCCAGAGATAACATGAATAAGGCAAATCTAATACATCCTGCACCACTGCTCGACAATTGTCGTCGACGAAGTTAATGCCCGAAGAAAATAAAGTTTTGTCAAATCACCCACATGTGGACGCACATTGTACGATGTTAAAGTGAGTTTTGCGAGTTCCGTTTTCTATGTTGCAGTATATGTCATATAAATAAAAATTCCTAGAATGGAACAGATTTATGCATATCCGTCAAAATACGTTGGTAATATTTACATCTGCATCTTTTATAAGGTACATCAGACTATTATTACAATGAGATAAAAGGTATGTGGTTTTGTCATACGAATTTTTCTATCCTTTTTATATAAAAGCTCATTCGTGTAAAAGCTCTTTTTTAAATCGGTTTATCAGATTTACGTACATCCGCATCTTTGACTAATGCGCTCTCATAGAAAAAAAGCGTTAAATTAGTCCGTAATGGTAGCAAATGTTAGTTTCTATATACACAAATCTGCTTTCTGTTTAAGTATCAGATCTTTGTGGAAAATAGTACATACATATACATACGTCTAGTTGATTTATACATTTTAATATTAATTAATCAGTGAAATAATCGATTCTGAGTGTTTTACAGATTGAACGGCGGCGGCCAGGCTCCACCAGGAAATTGGAAGCCACCTTGAATTAGACGTGCCTAGTAATAAGCACTTCAGCGAGTTACCTCTATAAATTGAGTAGTCTATCAGCATCTGCAATGGGATGAAAGGGGTCAAATATGTGTAAGCACAGAATCCCACATATCTCTTGTATGGCCAAATTCAACAATCATCCCTTTTTAAAATCAGGAAAAGTTGACAAGGGGTGAATCTTTGATATACTCAACTTCAGGCAAAAGAATAGAAATATGAAATATCTTTGAATTAACGAGTTGATAATCCATTCTACTAAAACATTTTCTGCTAGCAGAGATTAAACTTGTCACATATAGTTGAAATGGAATCAAGTTGTCAAAACATTGAATATAATGCTTGACGTCAATAGAACTAAGCAGATCTTTTGAATGCTTAAATATAAATGTTCGCAATTAAATTTTTGAAAACCTACAAAGAAAAAAGAATGGCAACGTTCTTGTGGTAGTCACTTCATTTCGATTTATTCTAATGATTTGTAATGCAATTCCAAGACTTAACTGTCTTATTTTACAACGAGTTAACCTATTTCCAGTGTTGTTAAGATTTTTCAGAAAGTTTTGACCATGTTACACAAGTCTACTGATACAACCGACAAAATATCGAGAAACCGATTTATATTTTGAGAGAAACATTCGATAACTGAACAGGTTCATTTCTTACCAAGTTTAATCAACTTACTTATTAACTAGTTCCAAATTTATTAAAGGTAATTAAATGCCAGTGTAAAATTTTGCACAATTTTTTGTTGAAATAAATGTAATATTTATTGCAAGCAAACACTAAAGTTGTGAGTTTTATTTCATAAAATATAAAGCTTCGCCAGAGGCCAATAAGTACTGGGAAAACAATTCACCTTCATGGATAGTAGTGCTGGTCCTTGTCAAGTATGCATCGTAATTGATAATGTTGTAGAGATAATAAAATGACTAGCTGATTTCCGAAATAACATTTTCATGGGATGCTTTAGAAACTGTTGCTATATGAAATGGGATATGAATTTCCAAATGTTAAAGAGTTATTGCACTTTTAACGTCTATGCAAGTGTATATAGTTGCATTTTTCCCTTATTTAACATCCAACAGGGTCACTTTGCACCTCCTATTAATCGCATCAACATATGTAAGACTACATTCATTTTAATAAGATAAGCACACGTATCACTTATTCTGACGATAAAGTTTAGTAGATACTATTAATTTGCTCATGTTTACTTATAAAAACACAATGAATTTATAAAACTATTTATATATAAAGAATAAGACATGATTACTGTAAAATTTATTATAATTTGTTTAAGGTTATATTTATATATCATCTTGTTGGACATCATGGCTATTGCAAAAACAACCATTCAGGCTTCTCGTTTCATCTCTTTGATGGTACAGTACTTCCGTAGTTTGTAGTCGCTTACATCTCCTTCTTACCTAAAGAACGTTTTATAAACTGCCAGCTTGATTAAATTTGCAGGTGCACATTTTTCTGCTGAATAGATGGTAGCGTACAAACTTATACCAGATATAATTATTTAAACATCAAACTAGATCATCGCTGAAAATTAAATATGCTACCGTATTATGTGGAGAAACTTCACTTTAACTGCAGGGACGTATAATCAAGATCTTATAAAGTTAAATTAATTTTGGTTCATTTCCTCCATATATATTCACCTATTTGCGTATGAAACAAATTGATTAGTATGTTTTCTAGGAACTACGTAGTAACTATGTCATATGCGGTTTTTAAGTTAATATAATTATGCTCGTATGCATAATAATAATAATAATAATAATAGCTTTTTATTGACGACATTTCATTACATTATAGTAATACAATAACACGTGTAGCAGTTAAACATTAATTAATATGCCGTCAAATGGTTCCGAGATCAGCTCCACGGATGGCCAGGAGCTGCTTTTATTCTCGGGCCAAAAAAAAAAAGAACTAAACTAAAACTAAAAGAAAACCTAACCTAAATTCGTGTCTGGTTTTTTTTTTTTTTTTTTTTAATATGTGCAGAAGAAAAGAAAAGAAAAGAAAAGAAAAGAAAAGAAAAGAAAAGAAAAGCAGAGCGAAAAAGAGGCAGAAGAAAAGAGAGCAAAGACAAGGGAAGTATATATAGTCCACGGTCCATGCCGAACTTGCTACACAGCGAAAGAAACGGAAGTTATATCCCACGTGCCCGCGATCATAACGGGCCCGACGGTGAGTGGTACAGCCTCTTGAGTTGGCGAATAAATGAGGGCAGATTCAAACCCTTTAATGTAGTTGGAATAGCATTATATAATCTGACAACGTTATAGGAAAAAGATCTCTTAAAAAGCTCAAGGTGATGGACTGGTGGCGTTAAAAGACCCTTGGTCCTGATGTTCAAAGTATGAACATCAGAGCGAAATATCAGCTTTCGGTGTAAATAACTAGGCTTCCTGTAGAAGATTATTTTAAAGCAGAAAAGGGTAGAGAGGAAGTCAGCCCTACGCTCCATATTTAGCCATTTAGCCCATTCAAGTGTATGGGAAATATGTTCGTGCCGGCGAATCCCATATATAAATCTCAGACAGGCATTTTGCACACGCTGTACCCGCAGCCTATCAGTACTGTCCAAACAGGGATAGTATACGTTGATACAATAGTTAAACCGAGATAATACTAATAATTGACACAAAAGCTTTCTAAGATCACGATTCAGGCACTCTTTGCTGCCATATAAAATTTTTAGTTTGAAGAAGGCAGAGCTGACAAGGTGCGAGATGTGCTGCTTAAATCGGAGCTGTGTATCAAGGGTGAGCCCCAGAGATCGCACACTGTCGGAAATGGGCAGAACATCAGCGTTAACACGTATTTTAATATTAGGGAGCACTCTAGATCTGGCAAGAGCCCGACCAAATACCATCACAGAAGACTTCCTGCTATTTATGAAGAGAGAATGTCGGGAAGACTCTTCAACTATAGTCTGTAAATCTGTATTTATATTTTTCACGGCGGTGTCCACAATGTCGGGACCAAATGAGTAATACAACTGTGTGTCGTCTGCATACATGTGGTAGGAGCAGTGACTGAGGCATCTAATTAAGTTGGATGTGTAAATACAGTACAGTAAGGGCCCCAATACGCTACCCTGTGGAACGCCTGAAACTACGGGTCTACAAGTGGAGATATTACCCCTGAGATGTACCTCCTGACTCCGATTCAAAATGTACGACCGGAAAAAGTCAACTGCTTCCTGACTGAAGCCAACGAAATGGAGAATGGATAGAAGAAGGCTATGATTTATGGTATCGAACGCCTTACTGTAGTCTAGTAGGACCAGTACCGTGATCTCGTCATTGTCGATCGCCTTGAATATATCATCGGTCACGTGCGCCATAGCCGAGGAGCATCCGTATCCTGGCCGAAAACCCGATTGTCCAACTGGTAGAACGTCATTGGTTTCTAAGAATGCCCGAACCTGCCTAGCGACAACCTTCTCAAGAACCTTGGATAAAGTTGGCAAGATTGAAATAGGACGCAAGTCGTTTAGAGAAGTAGGACGATTATTTTTAGCTAATGGTATGATGATACTAGTTTTCCAGCAGCTTGGGTAAAAGTTTTCTAGTAGACAGCTGTTTATAATGTGTGTGATTGTGGGCAGAATGAACGGGCAACATAGAAGAAGCATTTTAAGTGAGATGCCATCAGACCCCACGGATAGAGACTTGATCGAAGACAGCAGCGCCATAACGTCATTGGCTTCAACCAATGTGAAAGTGAATCGAGCATTGGCAGATGTTTCTGTCATGTAATATTTCATTAGATCCGAGTTGACTGGAAGTTGAGACATGGCAGCAATAAAGTGGTTATTAATACCATCGACATTTGTCAAATGATCAGGAATGATGGCTTTCCTCTTGGAAGCTGAGATGTTCAGTGTTTTTAGAGTGCTCCAAAGATTTCTAGAGCTTGAATTCCGGAAGGTGAATTGCAAGTAAGCACGTTTAACTTGCATAAAGCAAGTTAAAATATAAGGGATTCAAAAAAATCCTTAAGAAACGGCAATGTTTATTGTAATTGAACTTAAAACGCATTGAATTTTAATGTAACATTCTACATTCGTTGCTGTTTTTAACAGATTCAAAAGTATCCAAATTATTTGGGAAGTCGTAAGAGCTGCTCAGCATGTATCTTTCTATAATGATTCAGATTTCGTTAAGAAAGCCTGTTCCGTAATAGGATGTTTAAAAACATAGATCAACATACATAATATCATGCCCCTCAAGATATCAACAGAAATTTAAAGAAGTAAGAATACCTATTTCTCAGTCTCAGATACGATTAAATTTGCCATATGGCTTGACGCAAAATTAGATGATACATAAAAAGGAAGCGCTTCATATCATCTAATAAGGAAAAGGCATAGCTTAAATAGATCAATACGACGAAGGATCATACACCAGATAGTGATCCCATAATACATAAAATTCTTTCGGAGTAATCTAATAAGTTGTATTTATCATCATGATTTGCAATGCATAAACTACGATAATAACTGCATGCAGTCCCATTGTAATGTATTATTCAGCATTGTCGAAAGTTTTTTAGAAATTCTTGAAGACGAAATATAGACGATCTAATAGGAGCAATCACCATGCACCAATTTACATTTTGAGAGAAATACTCAAGAACTTAACAAGTTCGGTAAATTAGGTAAGTCTTATAACCGGAAAATACTGCTATCCAGCCTCTTCAGACGTGTCTTTGGTCATTGACAGGCTTTGGCAAAAAATTGAATCCCACTTACCTATAGCAGCTTACAGGAATGCTTAATCTATATTGTAGCCCACTTCACCAAGATACTGCCATCTTTCCTCAAAAAACGATAAGGAAAACCTGGAGACGTATGACCGATTCAAATTCAACAAATACTTGTTTGTTTTTATGAGCACAGATTCAATACGACATAAGCGTATGCATACTCTATAAGAATGGCAGAGCATTCGTGTGATTTAACAGGTCTAAATATTTAAAACTTCGACATAAAAACAGCAGGAGATTAGACACGTATCTTAAAATGGGGTAAATCCGGAGTGACATGGCTTGACTATTGAACGCAATATGAAGCCCGCGAGGCAAGTCGGGGAAGCTGGAGCATTTTTTATGAAACAGTATCTATGCTAGAGTAGCGTTTACAAACATTTTAAAATTGCAATGCTAAAAGATGCATCAATAACAAATTCGAACGTTTAATTATCAATGTAACCTTTTTAAGAGTAAAGACAAAAGCGAATATTTGCCTCGACAGACGAAAAAAATATATAAAATAGAGTTCAAAAAATATATGTACGTCAAATTTATAATTTTGAATTTAGCATTTACAAATTAGCGCCACTTACTAGTTACTTTGTAGTACATTTTGTTATATAAAATAAAGCAACACTTTACTTTGTTAAACCACTATATTTAATAAACTTGATTGCAGTTTCAACCTTTTTAAGTCATTTTCAAAACTAAACTGAATTAGAATTAAGACATATTTCTCTATATACATTGCAGAAAACATAGAAAAAAGAGTGTATACATCAGACCAGGTTGTTCTTTTAAAACTGTTATATTTGACTCATGACAGGTTTTAAAAATCTCTATCGATTCAAGAACGTTACGCTATTTTTCATTTTTTGTTAAATGTAATATTTCCTCCAAATGAAAGACCTAATTTCATTGTAGTTCAGTCGCTTGTTATAGCGTAAATCCATGAATTGTCGAAGCTAGAACGGTATCTGCTATACCGACGTATGTGACCTTGCTTACTAGATGGAATAAGGTGAGAATTATACCATTGTCGGAGATTGTTATACGATTACGTTGAGAGGCGATCTTCTTCATTGCACTCATTTGCAGAGCGATTCAAAAATATACCTCGAGCACCTATTACAGACATTATTTGGTTTGATTTTTTAGAAAAAACTGACAGAACCATATTTATACTACCATTATTGCTTGCATAGTTCACTCCTGATATGTTTCCCGTTTTTTATTGCTGCAGTGTTAAGGTAAGCTATCTCTTCAAAAGGTATATTCTCTCTTTGGGTTGTAATTTCTGATTTGAAGTTCTTTCATGTTATCTCAATCAAATCAAAAGATTCAAGAAGGTAACGTGTGGCATTACAATCGTATATTGTTTGCAACATCTACCTCAATTACTTTCAAACTAATACGTTCACTGCGTCTCATACAAAGGTAAAAGGTACAATATTTCTAATTTTCCTTGCGTGCCAGATATGCTTAGTTTTAAAAATAATAGATGGCTACATATTTTCTCCAACATGGCTTTCTCATGATTTAACGATTTTCATTGTTGAAAGATTATGTGAAGAAACATAAGGATAAAACTTATTAAGTATTGTTTCTTATTTGACCGATTACAAAGTGGTAACACAAGACTTCACACAATACTTATTTTCATTCCCCAAATAGTAAATTGTTAACTAAAAAGTTGGAAAACGAAACGTATTTAAAAAATTTGATAATTCTTATAACAATGGTTAATAATTGGTAGTAGCACATGATGCATCTATAAACAGTAGCCAGACTACCGTTTTATAGTTAAAAATGAGTCATAAATAATACAACAGAATATATTTGAATGAATATGGAAAATTATTGTATACCACCGAATGCCAGCATATGTGCCGCGATATCTACACGGGCAAAGAGCTTATTCACTGTTTCCATCAACCCCGAATTACTTTCGCTTCCATTCCCATTTATTTTCATTCCCTATGATATTCATACGTTCTGAATTATTAAAAATCAGCACGTTACTTTTTGTAAACGTATAAATACGTATTATGCGCTATATTCCACATGAATATACCAACTCATCTACATATACAATACACAACATATTGGAAAAACGAAACGATTGTCGTTTGTTTATAGCGTCAGTTTCGTTTTATTCCAGATGGGATACAGAAATGTAAAAACGTAAAAAATCCAATAACATAGGAAGGAAGAAAAGAGACGCGCAGACGCCCCGAAACGAAATATGCCGCTTCGTTATTTTCATTCAGAAACAAGAACGACTCTCCATTCCGGACAAAAAATAAAGGAAAAAGAAACAGTTCGCAAGTACAGTTCAAACGGTAGAGAGGAGAATCGCGGATGTTCTTTTGAGGATCGCGAGATTTCGTTCATTCATCCATAACGTCATCATATCTTCGGATGATTGAAGAGACTTGAGGAGAAGTTTGACATAACTGAGATTGATGTTGCGTCTTTTTTATGAAGGCAGTAATATTGCAATGTACGCTAGACGATACTGACATATGAGAAGTATATTGTTCACACGTTATATAAAAATAACCTAAATTAAATTTAGAAATTGCATTCCCCAATGTGCAAGTAATATTTCCTTTGGTTCATCATTTATTTCGACAATATTATACATTGAAGCAAAAAATCATCTAACACATATTTTACTTAAAATTTCAAATATCATTTATGTATATAATTAAGGCATTTGGTATTTTGATAAAAGCTAAGACATTTTCTACTGAAACCGTCAATAACGTTGTTAAAAGCTTGGAAGGGAGTAGGAAAATTGAGCTTATAAACATTCAGTTAAAAATTGACAATAATACTCTTAAGCTTACGTCAGCGATGGTTTCACCTCTTCAACCGCGTCTACTGCTTCCAAGCTGGTACTTTATAACAATACAACAATAAAGGTGACAAACAAGGGGATACCAGAAAGTTTGAACTATTTGTCCGATTGGACAAAATTCGTTAAAATGTCAGTGCTTGGGAACTTGACAGTTGGTCCAATGCCAATGTCTTCTGGTATAAACTTTCATTCAGTGTACGTGATAAGACGAAGTATCGAAATTATTTGTAGATTACAATTAGTTATCAAAACACCCCCTCCCATTCCTCTCCGTCCCTCTCCCATTACCCAAATGAATATGATCGACACGTGGCCTGGACCCTCACCAGATTTGCCAACTTTAGATTTTTTCTACAGAAACATTTCATGGTAAAAATAAATTATGGAAATATTAATAAAACAAATTGATACATCTACCTTTTTTCTATGTACTTAGAAGAAACCCAATAATTATAACTGTGTTTCTAAGGCTCCTAGCAATCAAAATTTAACTGAAACAAAGTGGGGGCGCAATTTTAAAACTAAAGTAAGGGGAGATGCTAGGAGAATACTCATGCCAAGAGTATTTTAATGACAGAATTTTATGTACAATATCGCCTTCACTAAACTGTAATTTATTGCAAATAACTGGAACAAAAAAATACCCAACCAAAAACCGTGTAAAAAAGAAAACAAAACTAAGGAATAGAATATAAGAAAGAGAACCACAAAGTCATACTTTTTTGTAAAAAAGGCTGTAAGTATCTAATCGCGCTGATTATTCGAGACTCAAAAATCTGTTGTACCTAATAAGTGGTTAAGATTATCGAATAGTTTTCCAGTAGTTATGCCAAATGGACGAAAAGAAATAATGTTAAAACTTCACTGAACAGAGATAATGAAAGCAAGGTCAATAATGGGACGAAATACTAAAGAAAACTTATCGAACAAAGTCATAAAAGATATAAATCATATTCAATCGGAGCGACATTGGTAAAGAAAATGAAATCTGAAATATTGAAGATATTACGAAACATACAATAAAATAGAATAAGAAAATGGAAACCAAAAAAGATACTGGTGAGGCTCAAGATCATCATCAGTATAGTATAATGTTAGTCACTTTCAGATGTTTAGATAGTCGTAAAAATTCCTGAAGGCGCGGTGGACTCTGGCTCCCCTAATCTGTTCTAAGAGCTCTTTGAGCTTAAAGCTCAAAATTATTATCTATACTGACGGATACTGAGTTATGGTGCCCTCACCTGGTCCAGCGTCGCTAAATCAAAAGTTAAGAGGCTCAATGTTTTGCAGAACAGTGTGCTACTTGTCATCGTTTATGCCCCTTGGCTTATAACAAACGTACACATAGAGATCGCGTGGTACCAACTCTCACGAAATATGCGGATATTCGGAGAAGCTATTGGTCCAGCAGGATTCTTGACGCAGACAATTAATGCCGTCAAGGAGGGATACCAAACAGCTCGACACAAGGTGAACGCAAAAATGTAATTCCTGTGGCAAGACCGGAAGCCGCCTCGAAGAGAATAAAAAGGTCCAGCCTTGGAGCATAAGCAGACCTCAGGATAGTCGTAAAACATGTATGGATGCTTTTGCCGTACTAAATGGAATAGAACCCAAATAGCCATTGTATCTTACACCATTCAAACACCGTGGAAATAAATGGTAGATTAATTTGAAAATGTTTGTAATAGCTGCTTTATGGCATATTGCTACAACTTACCATGTGAACGAGTGCAATGAAAATAGATCAAGCATCACAAGCGAACCACATGATTTCGACCTCCCAGATCTCGTCAGCGCAACTACGAATGCAAAACCTAATTTCATCGCACTTCGCATCTCAATTTTAATTGTATAGTACATCCGATAATGGACTAATTCCTTCTAACTCCAGACCCTCTAGTGGTGATTTCCAACAATATTATGGAATTAGTCCATTGTTGGAGGTATACAATAACCTAACAATGAACTATTTTATATTATTTACTATACTATCAAAGTACCAAGGTTTCAGAACATTAATTTTATTTATTTCTAAAGGGATATTTCTGAGAGACATATATAAAAATATAAATAGAATTTTAAACCCATTTTAAGTAATTCTAAATGTAGTTGCTTACATTTCCGATTCAGTTCGCCATCATGGAAATTTCTTGCTAATTTTGTTATAATTTTGCTGTGCCTATCAAGAAAACCTGTCTTTAAATGTAGTCACTAATGTGGATAGCCACTATCACCAGAGAATGAAATTTTGTTTACACTTTTTTGCTAGTGTGTTATACAATAACGACGAACGAAATTTTCTACGCTTATGAAATGATCCGGGTTACCGAATCAACACATTCCGAAACTTCGTGTGGTCGTATATAACCTGCATCTAAAAATACATTTACATTTATGAATATGCTTTTCGATATTTTATTTTTTAATACATCTAATTAATTATAATTGAAATGCTTCTTTATTTGAATAGAACAAAAGCCATTTCTATTTATACAAGAATCTGGGCCGGCTATTTTATTTTAATATTTATATACAGTATATATATAGCACCAATTACAGATAAAAAAATGTATGTATTTGGAAATGATGCTTAATATCAATGTTTTTCTCTTTATTGAACCAAGCTATTTATTAATTAATCTGTATTGTGTATTCGAGTACATCTGTCGAGCTCCCAATCACAATGTTGGGATAACAATGCCACACCACTTAGGGCGAGACGGTGTAAGAATCAACAAAGTTGATCAAGTTGGTAGGTTATTTTCATATAGGAATTATTCATAATATTAAATTTTAAGCTGCCAAGATCAATCATTAGGCTGTTACTCGCAAAGCGGTAAAGGAGAGCAAAAGAGATTGATGGTACTGATCAGAAAATACGTTCTTATAGGTTATGTTATCACTAGCGTAACAAACTTGAACATCTTTTGATTGAATAATTAGTTAAGCTTCCAAGATCAACTGCAAAAACATTCTTTATTTTGTAATGCTGATATTTATTTAATTGAGAAAATTTAATTCGCTTATCGTTTCTTTGCCCCTTTCTCTCTCTCCCTCCACAATCCCCACCCCTCACACCCGCCGATTTCTACGACGAAATTCTCCCGACTAATTTCGAAGATAATAATAGTAAAATTAAACGCTGGATGCTTTAATTGAGGTTTGTGGAGTTTAAATTAAAATGTAGATTCGGCAGCGAGGAATTTTGACTGAACTGAGTTAACGCACCCCGCACACCATCATCGCAGGCGAGATTTTCTGCCGTTTCTTCGTCTTCTTTAGAGCTGCTCGCCCAGCGTTAGATATATCGGGCGCAATAAAATCATTTCCAGCAGTTAGCCGGGGCTCCATTCTTCTAAAGGGCGCGACCTGTTCCCTTAATTACGTAATCCTCCGAATGAGAAAGCCATGCGGATGAAAAGATTAAAGATTAGTTACTGGAAAAGTTTTACGGTTAACTACGTATAGTTTTCCTACAATTAAGTATTACTTGGATGTGTTGGCGTTTATCCAGATCCCGAACCGTTTGATTTCTAGAGAGTAGGTTTTGATGTATAACTATACTTATATATTAAATAAATAAAATTTTGGGAAATTCTAATATGACATTAAAAAAAGATATGATCTTCGTCAAAATTTAATCCATAATTTTTCATGGCATAATAAGAGTCAATTTTTTGTTTTAAATTATGCTTAAGATTCTTGCACAGTCAGCCAAAAAGATATCGTTTCTATCCCCGAAACTTAATAAACTTCCTTTCTAATGTTCTTCTTATGCAATTCCCGAGAACCCACACCAATTTAATTCTTCCCGTCCGTGCGTCTTTAATTACCGTCCCTGTAAAGAGAAAACGTTAAATTACAATACCGGAATTGAAGAAGTTTATTGTCCATCACGGTTAGGCCTTCGGCTTGAGGGCCGCCGCTTCGTGGATGGATTAAATGCATCTGAGACTTTTAAATTGCAACGATGCGGTGATTGCGTCTAAGAATTTCATTATTTCTCACCGATTATAGGCGAGAGAGAAGGGGTTCAGAACTTCAGGATGATGACTACGAGAGACTGGAGGCATTCGAGTCGAGGGTCGAGATTCCTCAACGAGAGAGCCGTGATTACAGAATCATTCGGCACAGTGAACATAATTACTGAACCCATCGCATCCCTCCCCGTTATACGACTCCTCAGCCTTCTTCGATACCGCAACCAACATAACAGCAGACACAGGCGGATAGCTTCCCTTATATTCTGACCCCGACATTGTGCGCTGTTGTAAACTTCTCCACCTCCTACTATTATGAAATTTTCATCTGTGGATAAACGGAATGTGGAGGAGCTGGGAAAACGTAACAGGTATGAAGTGACAGTTTGACATGTTGATGGACCGGATGGTTAATTGGAATATAATGCGGGAGGATAGTACGGATAAGAAGCAATTTCTTACGGACTGGGCTTACCGAGGAAATATTTTGATGAAGTATAAAGAGGGTGGTGTTAATCTTCAAATGAACAAAGGGAATTTCAAAGTAGTTTTATAATATTCTTTTCTCAAACTTCTGAGTATATTCTTTTCCGAACGTCTTTCTTTCTAATTTATATCGGATACAGTTATGTTTTAAGACTTTACTTCAGCAATTATCGAATGATTGAAATTGAAAAGGTATAAAAGTTGAAATACTATATTGATGTTAATGGTAATTTGGTTCATACATTTAAACTAACTGGTTAACCACCATTAAAGACTTTATAGATGTGCTTGAATATGAAATGAAATAGAAGACAACTGGTATTATACAATACCAGCTGTTACCATTCAAACTAATCACATGATAACTCAAACTTTAATATAGGAATCAAGCTTATTTGGTATAGTAAATAAGTTGACCTATATTTCATTCATGAAAATATGAACATGAAAACTTTTCTGAAATTTTAATTAAGTACCTGAGTTTGAAAGATAATTGTATGAATGTGAGAATATGATAATATATCGCAAAATTCAATTAAAATAACTTCAATTGACACGTATTCAGCTGGAAATACTTCAGAGAAAAATATACTACATATTGCGCAGCGGTAGCACCAAATTGAAATTAATAAATTGGAATCCAATATCAGCTGGAGGGACTGCAGTAATATTTCCAACAGAAGGTCATCCCAAGCTCAAGATGGCTTCACACACATTCTAAACTAGATCACGATAAAGATCAAGGGGCAAGGTTAGAAAAGCGAATAATAGGGCAGCCATGGACAATTGGTATTAGAGTGTAAAGTATTTAAGCATGTAATTGACACTCTCAAAGAGAGAGATCAGATCGATGTGATTGTTATAATGAGAACAAAGGTAAATTCTTCATAAGTGAATAACAACATTTTTAGACAATTATAACAGAGAGAGTAACACTTTACATAACATAAGTAAGAAGCGTTTTCCTCTAAAATAGGTAATACAGATAAAGGTGGAACTAAACTGTAGTTAGAGTCCCATAAAACGATAGAAGACATTTATGGAATTATATATGTAGGTATATGCATAAAATATCCAAATGTAAAAATATATTTAATGAAATACAGAAAGATTATAATAAATATTATTCAAAAGATCTATGTTGTAAGATAAAGTATGAAATATAGAATAAAATGAGAGTTTTTACTCCAGATACATGTTTCGGCAAATAGCCATCATCAGTGTAGAATAGTCAGTTAAGAATCAATATGTAGAACATGTTTTTAAATGTTTAGAAGACGTTTTTAAATCACAAATTTGAGCAGAATTGTAATTAAAAATTATAATTTTAAATGTCGTAATGACGTGGTAAATTTATGTAATATAATATGTAGAGACGGGAAAACAATTATATTTGAAGGAAGGGAGATTAAATTTGGAGTTTAAATTAATGTAAAATGAAGTACACGGGGAAAGGAGTAAAAAACACAATACGTTGAAGACGTCTGGTTACGTTAACAGATATGAACAAACAATTATAATAAATATTATGTTTTTCCAGTGAAACGATATTTTTCACAACTAGTATCCGACAGAAATCAATAATTTACCACCCTTCGACATAGAATTGTTAAAAACAATTTTACAAATGGCATTACCGAAATATTACCATTAGATATTAGCCCGGCGGAATTATTTCCGTGTTTTAATATGATGGAAATGTTGAATGATTATTGGCAGGTACTGAATATGATAACTTGTGCCAGCTCTATGCAATAAAATACAAAAATTGCGTTTATCCAAAATTTATGTCAAAGTATTCGTTGAACTAACAGAACAGTGGATAACTCTCGTATTGTTATAGTTGTAACATTTTCATCAAATTTTAACTGGTTAACTATATTTTTTAATTTTTTACTACTGTACTTGCACTATTTTATTGTTCTGGAAACATCTATGCTATCATTTTGCCAAGGATCTTACATTTAGCCTGGTAATTTAATACAAAAACTAAAGCAATTAAACAAAAACAATTTATTGCATTAGTCTGGCGATAGATGCACATTTTGAGATAAGGCAAAGATTGGAGGGACAAAGTAGCACTGTTTGTTTATTTTTTATAGGAATTGAAATAATTTCCGCTAGATCAATGAATGTTTTCGTGTAACAAGATAAAAAGAAGAAAGCGACTATAGGAATTGAGTAATCAATATAGTATTATTTTCTGGTGAAAAATACAATAGCTTCATGACCAAATCTGAATGGCTGCACTTGAGTTTCTTCAATATTTTTTTACACCGTTTGGCATGACTTTGTTTGACAACTGCTGTGAAATTTCCACGCGTTGAAACCAGCGATTGTAAAGCTTGTGTATCTACGAGAAAACGTTCATGCAAAATCGTATGTAGTAGGGCAATATCCAGCGTACTTGTATTGTATCTCCTTCGCATAAATTCATTTCGCTTTAAAACGAAGCCTCCACCTACTAAACACAAATTTCCAGCTTCAAAATGCGCACTTAATTATCAAATGACTGTACAAATCATAAATTACAAACAACTTTTTCAAATAACGTTAATGTATATTGTATGTATACATATACAGGGTGTCACAGAATAACTATTCCTAATTTTCAGAAATGATAGAGGACACTTAAATAAACATGTCGTCTTTATAAACTAGTGTCCGGAAATATTTCAGTATCGCGATAAAATGAAATAAAGCAGAATCACAGCAACCTATAAAAAACATCAGAGCAAGCTATGAAAAACAATAACTATTTTCGTAGCTGTCATTTGTCACGAATTAATCTTTATTGTTATAAGTGTGTTTAATTGTCATTTTGCATTAGTGTTCGCTGCCTTTACCGTTGCTGCCTACGAAGCAGCTAACGGTAATGCTAACGAAGCAAGGGCCCTTTATGCGGAGCAGCATCCTCAGCGACACCTTCTCTGTCATACAGCATTTTCAAGATTGGATCAGCGTCTTCGAAACACTGGTAACGTCAAAGTAAAGATAACAGATTCGGGAGCCAATCGTACTGTCCGAAATGTTGCCTTTGAAGACCAAGTTTTGCAACACTGAAAATTACCCGAAAACAAGCACTCGTGCCATTGCCCATGAGATGCATACAAGCCGCACATCTGTATGGAGGGTATTAAAAGAATACCAGAAGCATTCGTTTCACATTCAAAAAGTGCAATCGTTAATTCTAGATGACTATCTCAACAGAGTTCAATTTGCCGAACGGTACTTGAATCAAATTAACGTCGTATATTATTATGGACAGACGAGGAATGGTTTACAAGAGATTGCTATTTTAATACACGCAATAGTCACATTTGGAGCGAGCAAAATCCTCACGCCGTTTACAGGCTACGTAATCAATGGAAGTTTTCTGTTAATATTTGGGCTGGCATTGTTGACAATTATGTAATGGGGCCATATTTACTGCCTGCAAGGTTAGATGGTCGTGTATATAGCATTTTTCTGAAACATACTCTACCAGAATTGCTTGAGGATGTCCCACTTAATATTCGAAGAAATATTGTTTTCCAGCATGACGGTGCACCAGCACGAAATTGCCGAAATTATTTAAATGCATAATTTCCAAATGGATGGACTGGAAGAGGGGGGCCAGCACGTTCACTAGATATGATTTCACTTGATTTTTGTATTTGGGGTCATATTAAATTACTTGTTTATGAGACACCTGTTAATACAGAAGAAGAGTTAGTGGCTCGAATTATTCTGGCGTTTGATGAAATTCGTGAACGTCCGCAGTTATTTCGAAGAATTCGGCCGTCGATTACACACCGTTACAACTTGTGTATTGAAAATGGTGGTCGTAACTTCGAACAATTTTTATAAGTTTTATATGGACAACGAGAAATTTCCGGACAGTTTATAAATAAAAAATGTTAATTTAAGTGTCCTCTATCATTTCTGAAAATTAGGAATAATTATTCTGTGACACCCTGTATATTGCGAGATGTAAAGACTCTAAGGGGTGACATTAGACAAAAAATTAATACAAAGGGTGCTCGAGTCATGTTCCTTAACAATATACTCTCACTATCATATGTAGGGTAGGTCATTATTCCCTTGTAATAAAAGAAAGGTAATAGATATTAAAATAAAAGCATACATTAGATAACAAGGTATCGCTAAACGAAAAGGTAAATCACACTGATTTAGTTTTAAATGGGACACCTTCCCTGTAATCTAATCTTTAACATGTTCTACTGGTTACTTTGAAAGATATGGTCACTTTGCACGAATTTAGTAAATTAACGCTTCCGTTGCTTGCTGTAGCTGCAGCTCAAATAATTTGTTTGCAGTTATTATGTGTGGTGTGTGC
This sequence comes from Holotrichia oblita, assembly GCA_023690525.1. Taxonomy (NCBI): domain Eukaryota; kingdom Metazoa; phylum Arthropoda; class Insecta; order Coleoptera; family Scarabaeidae; genus Holotrichia; species Holotrichia oblita. The sequence continues at coordinate 114,432,204 of CM043018.1, forward strand.
TTAGCTAAAAAAAACCATTAAAACCATTATTAATCTAGTTATAGATTTTTCGAAGTATTCAATACTTATATACGGTGTAAGTTAGAACTCAGGGTATCTATGTTTTCAGATTGGCTGAATATAGCTCCTGTGCTTATTTTATTATTGTAATAAACTCTTGTTTTAAAAATCGTTAACACTTTCTGGCTATTTCACGTACAGTTCGAGTTTTACACTATTGTATTAGTCAAACGTGTTATTTTAAATAAAACGAGTTATTTTGAATTGCTGATGCTGTGGATGTTACGAAAATTTATGCTCAGCTAAAAATTAGCAAGAATGCTGTGGACTCAGTTTCAATTATATTACAACGTATAAAGTAGGAGGATTGAAATTGAAACGAATAGATATTAATTATTATTAGCTGATAAGTTATTTTGCAAAGAGCTAGCAGTGTTAGCAGTTAGTCAAAGAATTTTCTCTAGAAACACTTAAATACAAAATTTGTACTAGAAAACCAAATAAAGGACGGACTATTGCCAGAAATAGCTGTAGAATTGTTTATCTTTATGTAGCTTGTTAAGCAGCTTTGTTAAGTCTGAAGATCAATGCCACATAGGAATTCCTAGGAATTCATGACTTATGTAATTGTTCATCTATTAAGCAACGGTGGTGTACTTGAATATCATCTCTAATCTAAATCTAAATTTTCTAACAAATGTTCAACGGTATCTTAAAAAATAAGACCCAATTATATAATCCTCAAGAATGGCACTGCAAACATTCAACGACCATATTGTATAACTGCGAGTGAGAGTGTGGTAGAAGTTGAAAACTAAACAAAACTATATTTTATATTACTTTTTTTTAAGCGGCATTTGTTCCTTTAAAACTTTTGCAGTTGGCATTTACAGTTCTAAAAAGCCATTTAGTAGTAAACCAGAGAATGTTGATAACTTTTTCACCTTAAAGGAGTAAGTCGCTCGCACATCTTATACTCATACATACATAGGTATGTACTACATACATCCTAAATAAAAATAACATCAATTATTCATGATAGATTGTACGAACAATCTAATAGATTTCAAAAAGTCGATGTGACGTAGAATGCGTAAATCTACTAAGCTGAAACTTTAAATCATATAAAAATTTTAAAACTCAATAGAAATTTAAAAAAGCTTCTCGTATTTTACTTCCTGAGCCTTTCGCGCGGATATGGCTAATACGATAAAAAAACACAAACAAACTGATGTAATACTAACATATAGAGAAACTAAACCACGTAATACTAAGAAAACTTTACAATTGAATTTAGCTTTAGCGCGCCTTGGTTTACATAACAAAAGCTCATCGTAGAAGAAAGCCGTCTAAGCCGCACTCTATCGACACGCCGTTGAAACTTATACTCGTTAAAAGTTCCAGATTCGCCCGCTAGAGTACAACGTATATCAATCAAAACCGAGATGCATTCGGGATTTGAAACTGCTCCGTATTACAGATTTATACGTCTACGCGCCCTATACGAAATAATTCGCTTTAAAAGTTTTCAACGACGATTTTCAGGTTCTAACCACTACTGCTATCGAATGCAAATTACATGTCAGCATGTGAGAGTTTCGCGAATGCAAGGCAACCGTAGGGGAGCGTCTAACGGACGATGGAGTGGATGCGTGTTCAAACAACATATAATATCGTCCGAGGTGACAAATTTAATAATATCTTTACATAACTTTATAGAAGGACGCTACTGCATTTTGCAGATTAAAATTATGATAACAGTAGAGTGAGACGTAATATATACGAACGTAAATAAAGTTTTAGTATCTGCATATTTTATTTTAGCAATTCAGATCACGAAGATAAATTTGTATCGAGCTAAATTCGGTGCACAAACTCGTAAATAAAACATTTACACAAAGCAGCTTAATTTTCAAAGCGATAATTTTTTATATTGTTATAGACTAACAAAATTAGCCGATGCTATCAAGTTGTACTGGAAAGTTGTTATAATCAAAACTAAAAGTCTATGTAAATCAAGGTATAAGATATTTTCCGAGCACATGTTGAAGTTTAGTTCACATCCTAGAACACAGCGGGTAATAATTCGAGTCTAGACCAAACACACGAATCTAAACAAAGGCTTACGATCGCTTTTTTTGGAAATGCTGCTATTTAAAAGCAATCAAATATTTTTATTGGTTTGCTATAATATTGCCGGACAGATAATAAAAAGCAACATCAACCGCGTTAAAAAAAAACAAAATAAGGAGCAATCAACCGTTTAATGGAGCGTTTCAATAAACGATGTTTTAATATGGTTTATCCGCGATTCCACGAATTGAAAAATCGCCACCAGCGAATGGCGGGATTTAAAAAAGGGGAGCATCCGGCTGGCGGAATAAAATAGAAACAAAACACGACGACGCAACAACAACAAGTACAAAACGAAAATACGAATCGAATCCAGTGCTTTTAATTGCATTTCTGTGTAACTGGTTTACTGGATTGAAAGTGGAATTCCGAGTTCTTTATGGTAATTAAGCAAGGGAGAAACTAAGAGCTCGGGAAAGGTGCGTTTCGCATTCCCGGACTTTTATTAATTGTAATATTACATTACAGACGAACGGTGTTATATTTTATTCCGTGGCAAGGAGCTGGCGCGATGTTATTAATGAAACGTCTCACCGATTGCAGCGGAGATATAATATTTAAACATGCACCCGCTTTGTCATTCCTACTGGCTGTCGTTCTCCCTCTGTGAAACGTTTCCCAAGCGAAAGCGATCGCAAATGCATGCGATTTGCATTTTAGTAGTACACTGGAACAATGGAGTAAGTAGTAGATAAGCCAGGTAGGGAATGGAATCATTAATGTGTGATTGAATTCTACGCTCCTACCTAGGAAGATAATGCAAATGACGCGACGATTTAGCAAAGTTTGATAAATAAACGATTAATTTTATATTAATTATAGTAGAAAGAAAGTCTTTTATACTACTAAACTTCAAGAAATTTGGGAGAAATTATTATTAGCATGGAATTTAAAACATAATTATTGGAAAATACAAAAAATTACATGCCGAAAGAATGAAGTATACACTATCAATCTAATAAATTTTATAAATTGTTTAGTTTCCGTGTGTGACTGGCATTAGCAGACACCCTTCAAGATTAACGAAAATTTAAAAGTCGTTCGGACTTTTTATACACAGGTAAAAGTACGGCGAAAACTGCATTATTGAACATTTCAAACGCAATTATTGTTGGTGGGTATTAGTTTAAGATATGTAAGTGTATGGAGCGTGTTAAGATGTATTTGCAGATAAAAAATTAGGAATTTTCTTTACAATAAACTGCAAAAAAAAACTATGAACCGCAATTCTCATTAATAGTTTACAGTCCGGATAATATATGAATGACGTCTGATATAAGAAAAATAGAATCGGTTTTCACAATGTCAAATTATTTAAAATATATGAATATATATGCTGAATCAATATTCCCTAACGTTGCCTCTGCATCCTGTCGAGTAAGTTTTGGATACTTTGTCTTTGTGTGCACGAAAAATAGATAAAAGCCGCATAAGTAAGAATGGGTTCCGCTATGCATCCATTACGCTCTAATGTCTGTATTGACTATTTTTATCGGATAAGGCCGAACATCCGACACCAGCATTAGTTTCTCTCGAAACAGTTACAGATGCATTAACACATATGATGTCTGTCATTGAGACAATCGGCAATCGTGTATCCTCCTCCATGAAGGTTTAGTAGTAGATTATGCATTAGGGCACTAGGCACTAGCTGGGAGATACCGACATTTTCGGTATCGGGTATCAGTACCAAGCACGCTATCGATACTTCCTGATGCACAGATTCCGTGCACGGTATCGATTCTGAGTAGGTACTCGTATTGGTTAAGTATTGATATTTTTGAACAGATTCCATATCTTTAATCTGTGGATATCAATTTTTTGGCATTGATTACAACCAATATAATGTTAATTTGTCGATTCAAACATATACAGGGTGCCCGGATTTCGTAGGGACAACATGGGTAACTTTTTTATTTGAAGACATTGTAATGTGAAATTTGATTTATAATAAAATTCAAACAATTTGAGTTTTACTCTTTAAATTAAAATTTGGTGTTTAAAAAAAATTAATCTCAGGGGTTTGTGAATTTTTAACTCTACAGCAGGTGTAGAGAACAGAATACGAGAGCTTATCGTACGGCGAAAAATACCCAAGTGAAAAAAAAATTCTAAATTACATAAAAAAGTCAGAAAGATGTTTGACAAAAAAAATTAATTTTATTTACTTCAATAAACCTATAAAAATGTGTTTACACAGTTCAGAAATTGCGTGGTAATCACCACAACTAAAATTTTTACCTTTTGAAATTTTCAAAAATTTTTCCAAGTTTTAGTTGGAACTTAGGTATTAAACAAAAAAAATTACTTTGAAATTTTAATTTTAATTAAACTAAATTGCATAGTTCAAATGAAAAATTTTGAGGTGTGATTAGGTTACTAATAATACATACGCACACATGAAATTTGTGTTATTAAATGTTAGTTTTACGCTCTTCAAATTTTTGATATACGTATAAAATGCATCGTATTTTTCAAAATTATCCGTTATAAATTGAAGTAATAACATTGACACTTCTGACAGGTTCGTACGATAATAACCGTGTTGTTTTCACAGATAACGCGATGAACAAAAAGTTCTGATATCTGCCCTTAATTGTAATTAGCTTACTTTTCCAAATTTTGGCAAAATTTCCATATCATGCGATATATGATTGTATTCAGAAAAGAATCTCCTTTTAAAAGAGCCATAAAAATTGCACGGTGCCAATTACAAAATTTTGAGGTTAGGTGAGATTACTAAAAATTTGCACAAAAGAAATTTGTTCTATTATGCGTCAATAAAAGTATTTAGATTACAATTTGAATTGATTCGAACCGAATCTTAATATCTCAAGTAACAAAAAAGTTACGGCAAATAAAAGGAATTAGGAGATTTCAGTTTTTCTTCAATATTGAACAAATGAAGCCATGACAAGTAAAATTTGAAAATGGATTCTTAGTGAGCTTTTGAATCTACACCTTTTTGCTAATTTAACCGTCTCTTTATGTCTTAAAAAAAGTTCCCCATGTTGTCCCTACGAAATCCGGGCACCCTGTATACAGCATTTTTCATTAATTGCAGTGAATATGTGAATCCGAAACAAGTTAGAATTTAAAAAAGTTATTCTTTTGCTCTAGCGGATTTCATTGATATTTTTACCATTTGTTGGTAGGTATCTTAATATCATATGTTTTGGATCTAATATTACAGTTGATCTAGTAATTCCATGGGGAAGTTGGGTACATTTTTCTGCAAAAAATGAAAATAGCACCGTTTAAACTACATACTTTCAATTTCTATATTTTTTAAACAAAAACTTTTTATCGAGCACGAAAATTGTCGCATCTTGTTTTATAGTCAAATTGACAGTTTCACCATTTTTATTATAGAATATTCTACTAGAAAACTTTCTTGTAGGCAACAGAAAAATTTGAAAAGAAAAAGTCTGACTGGCCAAATTGAAATATAAATTACTGAACACATCATACAACACACAAACGTTCACAAAATTTATGACAAACGTAACAAAACAATCTTATTACAATGGATTTATAATATAAATGAATAATAGAACTAAGACAACATGGATAATATTCAACAATATAACAGATGCAACAAAACAGAATGAAAATATCGCTTTAACTGGAGCAAATTCTTTTGAAATAAAGGACATTTTCCAAGTTCCTAATCACACTATGTGTGGCAAATTCTATCTAACAAATTTTCCGAAAGTATTTGGAAAAATAATGTGTTACAAAATGGCTAGCAAAATTTTGCCCTGGGATCCCGGGCATTCTTAGCAAGCCATAAAAGACCAACGGCCACGAAGACTCTTTGTAATGGACCCGGAAGGATCTCAAGGTGATCTACGCGGTAGGAAATATCGCGAAATACTAAATGAAGAATTAAAATTTTGTGTTCAATTCAAAAAGTGATTAAAACAACGAAAGACTTAATGCGATATATAAGAAATGCCAAATTCTCATACAAGAAAACATCTAACTTTATTATAATTGTTGCAAATTATTAAGAGAAAGACGCGCTCATTTTTGTTTCAAGTTGATAACAGCTCAGGTGCATATAGAATTAAATTAATAGGGTAATGATCAAAGCAATAAAATTCTTGCGTTACAAACAGATTACGTTAAGTATTGTCAATAATAATCAGCAAATAAATTACCTTGTTTAATATAAGCTTTTGACTTTTATAGTGGAATAAAATGTTGATATGTTTGTTAGTAGATTACATTACATTTAGTATTGAAACTGGTGTTATCGAGTAGTAATTTCATATCAAATTTATTACAAGGTTAACTTGTAGAGAAAATGAAAGGAATAATCATTGACACCACATCAGAGGTAAACCTTTACAGTACCGATAAAATATTTACTTCAGAAAAGCAGTTCCTGCACTTAGGTATTAACAATCTGCGGGTGGTCAAAAGCCATAGCGATTATCAATATTTATTACACAATTATAGTTGATTGGATTTACCTTTCCCTGTCTGTAGCTGCATAATATACTTTAGACCACCATGATGAAGGTGGAATTGGAAAAATAATTTATTTGGTTGGTTTGTAATTAAGACAATTCTTCATTATTATTGGTTATTATACTACTGTTAGTAATGCGCTATTGTTTTATATAGAAGCCAAATGTAAATTGCTGCAGTGACGCATTTTTTGCCAGACACTCTAATTATAAAAAACAAGTTTACAGGTGGAATTAAAGTGAATAAATATGCGGGAATTATTTTCAGTTAAACTTTTATGGGCACAGAAGATATTGCAACGCAAACGAGCGTGCAGAACAACCGATTAAAGTCATTAGAGCAGATAATGGAATATCTATATAATAGCAAAACAAATAAGCCGACAAGAGACATGTTGAGTACCACTTGCCTTCTGTAATACTGAGTGGATGTACCATGAGCTTCGACTATTATTATCGTTACCTACGAATATTCATTCTATTGAATGCTCACTTGCATTTAGCTCTACAATTTATAGCTTAATTCAACTATAGTTCTGCGTTCTGGATTATCATATTGGGAAGATTGTGTTTGTAAATGTTGAAAAACGAACCGTACTTAAGTACCTTAAGCAGTTAGCTTTTGCATAATGATGTCTACCGTAATACCAACAAGCTCCTGGGTGTAATTGCAAGTGCAAGTAAATGCAATTACTTGTTGTTTAGCGAAGGAAATAACACGATTCAATTATAACTAGGTGCGTCGTTTTTGCAACTACTGTTTTAATTTACCTTAGCGTCTTACTTCATGATAATTGGTAGAAATTGCTTGTTGAAAAGTAGTAGATGAAATTGCTTACTTTATTTTGCCACCACGAGAATGTCTCTGACCTGTTCCTAATAAGAACACTAGGAACAAGGATACTACTCGCAGAATGTAAAAATATTTTAATCCTGGATACATTTGCATTATTTGAATGTCAAATAATATAGTTACTAATTAAAAATCAACTTATTTTACAACATAATTTATTACGTTTTCGTCAATTTCTTCCACTAAAAAAGTATTGTCAACGAAAACATAATAATTTATGTTCTGGAATAAATTAATTTTTAATTAATTGATGTTTTATTTGACCTACAAGTGAAAATATATTTACGATTAACATTTTAAAGCAACAACGCCAATAACCATGATAATTACTTAAATCAAACGTAACGGTGTGCTAAATAAATTCGACATAAATGATATGAATTAAGGCGTACCACCTTATCTGTATTGGCATACGACCTCAAGATTGTTAACAAGTTAGAGAAGACCGTTTTCAGAAACGCATTAATTCAACTACATTTAATTGTTGAATTGATTACAATATCACCAATAAAAGCTTTTGTAATATTTTCTCAATATTTATTTGTTTTGTTTACCTATTACGTCAAGTTTCTTCACCAGGTGTGTATCCAATCTGCTTTTTCATTTCAGAATGAAACCATGTTTATATTTGTTTCATGTATTCGGAAATTCTTCGCACACCTCTTCTTCAAACTTGAAAGTGGTACTCAGACTTGACAAATATTTAAAATTTTGTTTTTCATTCAAATCACACACATTGAACTTTAAGACAATATATTTTTTTCAGCAAACTTAAATTTACAAGTACCTAACTGTTTTTTTCTTAATTTTGGAGAATTCATTAGTTACTATGGCCAACCAGGCAATGTTTAAAGATAAATTTTCCTTATTCTTGTGGGTTTTAGTGTGCCGAATTGGACCAAAAACAACCATGGTTATTAAGCATTTCGTTATATTGCAATAAGTACTTATATAAATAAAATTCAGCGACATAATCTATTACTGTTTCAACAGTTACAACACTTATCAGTAAAGAAAAAAGATGAATGGTTGGTTACATCAAGGTAAGAAGATGATTGATTTCTTCATCGAACGCTTTGCAACGAGCTATAAAGAAATTAGTGGTCAATATAAACTCGTCAAACACACAAACCCCAATAAAGATGTATTTTCACCAAAAAATGCCTTTAATATGTGCTATGCTGCTATACCGGCTTTTATTGTGGAATACGTTACAATGCGTTACTTCCTACCTTACTCCCTAGAGAGCATGAGGTTGGAATTAGTCCATTATAGAAGATATTATCCAATTAAAGTTGAGATGCGAAGTGCGATGAAATTAGATCTCGCATTCGCAGTTGCGCTGACGAGACCTGGAAGGTCGAAACCACATGATCTGCTTCTAATACGTGATCTATGTTCATTGCATTCGTTCGGAGCGGATTTCCAACAATATACCATGAGCGCCTATTACAGGCATTTTTTTGTTTTTATACTGTCTCATTTATCGTTATGCAACCGTAGCTCACAAAAATTCATTTACAAATGTATGTATATTCAAACAAAATGCTGAAATTTCAGATAACACGTTGAGCGTCAAGATAGATTTGTTAAATTATACTTTCTCTCACTATTAAAGTAAAATTATATCTAGAATACATTGCTTCAATAAAATATTAACACTGGAAAAGTTCGAATAGCGTCTAATCTAAGTAATGTGACACGTTACAGAGGTTGCAGGTCTCTTCGGCCAGCCGAGAACCATAAATTCCATTCCCTGGTTCTTATAGTTTTGCCATTATCCATGGTCTTCGCTTGAGATTGTCTTTTCAAGATTAGGGTTGATGACGGTATTGTTTCCAGTAGGATTGCGTCTAAAGGAGAGCTCATCGCAACTGATATGGATGAATCTATATTAAAACCAGGTAATCGCTAACATGATCAACAAACATTTTATGAAGACACTGCTCGTTGATCAAAGCCATCCCCAAGAAGTGGAAGGACTGCGCTTTCCTGCAAAATTATCACCCAATCATCTTCCTAAACGATCTTTCCAAAATTGTAAATGCCGTAATGCTCACCTTCGAAATATCAATAATTATAAACACTCTTGAAATACGCGAGTGGATTTGAGCAGTTCTTCATGATAGGGTTACACATGGCACGATAGTCTTCACCGCAAGCTACGCGATGCTGGATTCAATTCCAATACAGTCTGCTTTATAAATTGCTGGTTGGTTACAAAAACTGTTTTCTTTACGATAAACGGTTTCGGAGATATTTCCGAAAAACGTTTTTTTTTAATTAAATTTCAAATAATCTCTGTATCTCGAAAGAGGGTAAGTTGATAGAAGCTTTTTTTCAAATTTTTGGACAAATTATCACATCCTGAAGTCCTGCGCAAATATATATATGATAAACACCCTATATAACCTGTACTATATGTCGAGCCGGACCTGTATTCTGGTAACGTTTTGATCGCTTCACTTATATATGCTTGTTATCAAAAATTTAACTAGGAATTCATCCAGACATTGTATTAATACGTTCAACTTATGTTTCGCACTTAATTTTACATGCCACTCCAGTACCTTTCCAACGTAGTTGTGCACATATTTCACTGAGGACGTAATTCTGTAAAATACTCTTACAATATCAAACTTCTATAAGTAAATATTTTCATTTGTTGTCCATTTTCTGAGTAAAGTGCTAATTGTGTTTGGAATTTTCGCAATTCTTGGATTTTATTTATGCATGAAAACGAAGAAATTTTTTAAGTGAGTTTAAGAGGGAACTGAAGGTCATATGTATAATCACTCTACTGATAAAAGTTTATGGAGATTGGAGCAAATAAACGCTATCGATGTAATATACATAAAGTGATTTAATCAATTTTCACATATGCATAGCGGCCTACCTTTCTTGTTGTACAAATTAATATATAATAAGTTAAAAGTAAGACTGACGTTATTTAAATTTTAGATACTTACAGATGTATATTTATTGACGGCAGTAAATAATAGATGGATTCCACAATAGCAATTTGCTAATACTGACCTGCAAATAAACAGAAACAACTGGTAAATATCAAGCATGAATGTTTGCTGGGAACTAAATACAAGCATGCACGGAATATTTAAAACAGGGAGGAGTTCAAGTAAGCGTAAAATTTATTCATTGTATTCCCACAATGGAACGCAATTTTCTAACGATAATTATTATGAGAAAAAAATAGAATAATGTTAGAGCAGTGGAACACTTCGCATATTTAGTGTAACAAGTTGTTACAAACATGAGAACAGACCATACACGTAAGTCTATTTATGCGCATAGTTTAGTTTGGAGACGTCCACAAAAGTTTTGTTCGATGGTCGTTTGGATAAAATTAATTACTTCCTTGCTTAGACCATTTAAATTCTAACGTAACAATGTGAATATCGTTTACAAAGTTAAACGGATTTACTCTAATTAAATGTTAGTTATGTGATTGTTAGATGTGGTTATAATACGTTCAAATGAAGACAAACGTTTGTAATACCTTGTATGTTTGAATAATTTCTGTTACAAAAATTTTACAGTGGTTGCTTCTACCGAGTGGACGACAACAATAGTCGATTTTTTATAAAGATATATAGGAAAGACTCCTAAGAAAATGGCGAATTTCTAGAAATTTGAGTATTGAAAGTTACACTCTTAACGCTCACAATTACAGTAACTAACCAAAATTGACTTCAAGTGAGACTCGAATGTAAAACTAGATCATTGATAACACGAATGTGTAGTCACTTAGAACCAGAAACGGACATACTCTTATTTTAACAGTAATAGTACATAACCGAATAAAATTCTATTCAACCAGAAGAATTGTGCCCCAAGTTTCACTGCGAATTATTTTGTGAAAATTTAATCTACACATTCATAATTGAATAATAATAACTTCCCTCAAATCCGTCTACTTCAACTTAATTAAATAAATATTAGGGTATTTAAGAGACGACAATTTTCTCTCGTAATGTAAATATTTTATCAGGCAGACGACTTCACTATTTATAATTCATTCTCCCTGTGAGTGTTGAGCGATGTCATGATTGTCTTTTAATTTATTCTCTTCAAAAAAATTAAAAAGGAATTTTCCTTCAGCCAACTTTTTTGAAAATGTAAGCTGCTATATCGTTTGGAAGAAGAATATCTACTTATTTTTACAAGAAACGCAACGTCAGAATAACCGTAATGAAATTCAACTTCGCGAACGATGGCACTCTTCTCTAAACCGAAAACAACATTTTGTAGCGCTGAAAATTCATGCCGTACGCTGTCGTTTGTTACCACTTAAAGCAAGCTCACTCGTCTTGCTATAGGTCGATGTTTACTTTTAATATACAAATTTCCATAATTGCCTCGGCATATATACGGTGGAAGTAAGGAGATAAAATGAAGGAACCTTTTAGAAATACGAAAGAGAGCTCTTTTTAGAAAGATTCGGTGATGTAATATTATCAAAAAGCGTTGACTCTCGTCACGCTTGATATACGGCAGTATTAGATGAGCCTTTTTTCGTATTGAATTAGAATATATTCATAACAATCTTGCGAGTTTCGTTTCTTATAGAATTATTTAGGTCAAAAATAGGAATAATTTTGTACCCGAAAATAAAATTGGAAAGCATGATATAGAAAGGAAAATTTAACTTTGACGTTTCGGGGTAATTAGGTTACATCTTGTTGTATTACGTTACTAGATACATCCAGAGCGTGTAGCCTGATTATACAAATGCGTAGCTAGATGTAACATGATCATGTTTATGTCGTACAAGCGTACCTTAACAATTTGTCATGTAATAGCTTTCACAGAGAGTGAAAATTTCTAATAGTAATTAATTT
>CM043018.1:114445023-114672861 GCA_023690525.1 Holotrichia oblita
GATGAATACAAGAACCATCGTTAAATGCACATTCTAAACTTCTCCTTTCTTACTTCAACATAATCTAAGTAACACCGTAACACCATTGTCATCGATGTAGAAATCTGCATTATCATCTTTAAATAAACTTCGTCTGCAATATTCTTAGAAAGAAAATTCCATAAGGAAAAAATCTTGTATATTCATGCTTAACATATGTCCACTATAGCTTTAACAACGCAACCGGTCTTCATTGTGTGGCTGGTATGAGATAGCGGTTCGTACGCGTCGTAAGCTGAAAATACAACGGAAATAAGCCGCAATAAAGGCGCCCCCTATCGCCCAGCTTGTATCGTATAGGATGTCTCCTTCCCCGCAACGTTCTAAATCATACTTAGCTGGATCCGTGTCCGACAATAAACTATTACGTGGGATTTACCGTAGACGTGAGACGTAATAGAAATTCCGCGATTATTACACCTAATGTACTCTTTCCGGGCAAATTAATGGTCGTACATCGGTGATATGGCCCTAGATGCCGCCGCCACAATTGCATCGGGTCAAAATGAAATAAGAGATGATAGTTTCGGTACCCAATAGGTAATAATACAGAAACGATGTTAAGCACGAATATTTACGAATACAGGTTTGTTTAAATGATATTGGAAAATATGATGGTTTCCAACGAGCCAGTAGAATAAGAAATGCAAGGAAATTAAATTTTTATGTTGTTTGCATATGTTATCTTTTCTTTTCTTTACGGAATATGATATTTATAAACGTTTGAGATATGTGAACAGGCAGGATATATCAAATTAGAAGTTGTAAAAGTGAAAACACATTAAGGACGACGAATAGCATATGGTCCTGAACGTATTGCGTTTGTTAAATGTTGGAATGGAATTGAAAACTGTGTACTACATGTAATTGTTTTAAAACAGTCATATATTTGCATGGAAGCTCGTCATGAAGAATCTTCTTTGTTTCTGTTTTTTCATGTACAATTCGAGTTTAACGGTTAACGCTAGAAAGCTCAACCAGTACACATACCTACTCCAAAGTATTTATGTTTAGTTTTAAAACCAATAAAAATTCAGACAATCCTTATAGTAAACAATCGTCTTTCACTTTCATTGTTGTCGATAGCCTAATGATGAACACATAGACACAAATAACAGAATACTGCACTAAAGTGCATGTATTTATGGTATACTGCTAACATCTATCCTTAAGGTAATCAATATTTATGTATTCTTGTCTTTTACATATCATTCATAACGTAGATCATATCTACAAACAACCTCTAAAACTTGCAGTGATTCACATCAAATAAATTATACGACATTGACTTGCAGCAAATTCCTCGGACAAAAACTAATACTTCGAGTTCAATAATTGGCCATTTGCCAAGAGAAATCAGCAATTAGAGATATGCAATATGTAAATTACGGAACAGCGTCAAGGAAAAGAACGATTGACAATAGACAGAAGAAATAAATAAAAATAAGTACATGAGCTTTAAATACAATATACATGTTTGCTATGTAAACTAAAGTATTTGATATTATGATTCCTCAAAGCATTTCATGAAAAATGATTCAGGAAAGAGTATGTGCAAAAATTGCATGCCTTCCAATAACGTACAAAACATTCTATTTTTCTGAAACTGTAACCAGTTACCAGATCTGGTAAGTTTGCAGAAACAAAACAACTTTGGGCAACTTTCCGTGCCTTCTGTTCATAATTTTATCTCGTAGAGTGGTCAGTAACGTCGAATAATAATTCCCACTTATTTTCTACCCTATTCAGAAAATCTATCACGATTACTCCATGGCAATCCCAAAAAACTGAAGCAAGAACTTTTCCAGCAGATTTTTGAACACGACATTTCTTAGGCCTTGGAGAACCACATAGTCTCCATTGCATCGATTGTTGCTTTGTTTCTGGGACGTCGAAATGTACCCAAGTTTCATCCATAGTAACAATATGGCCTAAGAAGTCCACATTATTTTCAAACCGAGCACAACTCGAACGTAATGCTTTTACCCTTACACGCTTTTGGTCAACATTAATATTGTTATATTAAATATTCAATACCTCCGATATTCGTTGTAGCGCAATTTGACGGTCACAAAATATCATGTCATGAATTGCATCAACATTTTCCGGGACGGACACAGAAATTGGCTTTTCCGATTGGTGGTTCGGTGGAGGTGCATCTTTGAAGCTTGCAATCCAATTTTTCACGGTCGTATACGATGGAAATTGATCGTAAATCTGCTTACCTCTTAACTCCTTTAAATACAGGTACTGGACACTCCAATTTTTCGATTTCCACAATTTCGGTCGATGATCACCCTTCAAACAATTCTGAAGAAAATAATGGTCAATACAATGGACTCCAAAAATGTACCTGGTGTATACCTTCCAATGTAGCACGTGAATTTTCCTTTACCGTGAATAAAATTTTTGTTCAGGAAAATCAATGTAATTAAAGTCAGATATCTTATAGCAAAAGTGATTATTTATGGTAAGAGTATAGTCGGTTTATTTTAGAAACAATCTGCACCTTTTTTAGCGCTATCTTTTTGGGTAGCAATGGAGTTACTACATTCACGTAACTCCATTGCTAAAGGTCACTGTAACATTGTTTTGCTAGGGATTAAAACTGCAGTTTGTTCATCTACTACAACAATGTATTGCAGTCTTCATTTGTAAAGGCTACTATACTAAAAACGTAAAGCACAAACAATTTCATTCAGATGAAATCAAAAATACAATGGTCATCGATAGATGTTAGACAATTTGGTAGACTAATTAATAAACAAATAGCATTTTGCATTAAAATGCCTTTTTTGATCAGAAGTAATAAAGTAGCATTTTCCTAGTAACCTACGCTATTAATGACAAAAAAAATAGGAGAGGCCTCTTTTGTCAGGTAGTCAATGAAACTTCTCATAAATAAACACCAAATTAAAAATTTCGGACACATTTTATTAATACGGATATTATTGCCTACATGCACGTTTGTGGTAAAATACCAAAAGTTTTGTTTCAACAAAAAAATGCCTCCTATTGAGGTAGCGTAATTGTTTAGAGTTTACGAACAAAAACATTCCGTTTGTAAGATAAATAGAAGGAAACCGAAAAGGAAATTAAACGTCAACAACCTGTATTTTGGTTATAAGTAAATATGAATTGTTTTTCGTGAAAATATACACGAGTAATTACAATCTGAAAATACTAATATCTCCGATGTATATAATTCTAAGGTGAACAAGATTGTAGCAGTTTCTTCCTTATAACGCAAAAAAGTATTGGATATATTCGCTCAAGAAAATGCTACGTTAACAAAACGTTTCGAAATTACTTTATTTCATTATTGGTGATCACCAACACAACAAAAGTTTACTGTGTAAGTATGATGAAAGTCAAACATGTGATCTTATGGTATTGGATGTAAGAAAATTTCTTATAAACTTAACTTTGAAGAATTTGTGCTTTGACGGTGGTAGAATGTCACTATGAAGTGTTTAGCTGGTATCTCTAATAGCTTTTATAGTGTTCTGTTTTTGATTAAGATGATGACTGAAATTACAGTTGTTATGGCTATTTAAGAAGGCTGGCTTGTGATCCCAAGCCAGTCTTTCAACGCTATAGAATTATCGACATCAGTTCGAAAATGATTTCTAAATATTGATTACAGCTACTAATAGTCTAATAGTGTCTGAAGGGATTCTAATGTCCATTAATGGCAAAGCAAATAATTAATAGTGTTCTGTTTTTGATTAAGATGATGACTGAAATTACAGTTGTTATGGCTATTTAAGAAGGCTGGCTTGTGATCCCAAGCCAGTCTTTCAACGCTATAGAATTATCGACATCAGTTCGAAAATGATTTCTAAATATTGATTACAGCTACTAATAGTCTAATAGTATCTGAAGGGATTCTAATGTCCATTAATGGCAACGCAAATAATCAAGTTATCTATTTATTTGGAAACGGAAGTTGGAACAGTACAGTTAGCAGGATGGTATCATCGAGTTGGTTTGTTATGCTGTATGCTAAATGCTGATACTACACAGTTACTATCTTAGTATTCTAATAGCAGTCAGAAAATTTAGAGCCTAAATACAGCAATAGCTTCTTATTCTGGCAGATCGGTAATAGATTAAAAAGTCCCATAATCTCTATAGGCTACCTGAAGCCCATTGTTACTAATTTGATTCTTTAACGCTACCTGTAAAAATATTCTTTCATATTATTTATTTATATTAGATCAAATAAAATTGAGAATGGGTTTATGAAAATAAAAGCCAAATGGCAGTTTTAAAATAGATGTGCAACTGACTTCTACCAGAACAACAAATATTAAAAACAATATATCGACGTTGTTTACTTAAAAAATCCAAAAACGTTTTCCACATGAGAGTCTGAACATATATTTTCGTCTCCGTTAACAATATGCAAATTCGTATATGGAGCAATTATAGACATAGGCAATATAAGTAGCATTTTGATTGTTTTCCAGCAGTGTAAACTTTATTAAAACAAAACAACCTATAAAACATATACACAGTAAATTTATACAATAGGATAAAATGTAAAGCAAGTAAAAGCTATTACAAGATTAACTAGAACACGTGGATAAAGGATATGTCTTTGTGTAGAATGATAAGTGACAATTTTAATTTTGTTTGCAAAATTTAAAAGCCACGGTCGTACTACTAGCGTAGCGTCGGCCGTCAGTCGGAAAAATTCAAATGACATATTACGCTGCATTCAACGTAGACACTATAATCTAGGAATGTCATCCGCGCACATACAAACGCATACAACTGATATATTTATAAAGAACGCAAAGCTCTAGCTTTCGAGTTCGTGTTAGCTACATAGTTGATGGGTGGTAGGTATATCAGTACGCACACAAAGAAAGCTCACGGTACGTGACAGACGGTTGACTGTGTTAGCGTGATGTGACAGGTCCCGTGGGTGAACGAATGCAGTGTCGGAATATGCGCAGGTAATTTGATTTGCACATCTAGCCCCCGTCGCATCATCGGACTCTACCAGGACGCTATCTAATCATGTTGCGGTTAAACTGGGAATATAGAGTTTACTTATTTATGAATGAATGGAGAAAGGGTTATGACTAGTTGAATGTTGTGCGTATCGCTTTTCCCTAAATTAGGCTATTGATATATAAAACAAGGAGTGATTTTGTTGAAATTGAATTTATTTTATGTTGTATTGTTTACATTCTTCAATTTCAAATTAATTCAAAAAAATTATAAGAAATTTCTACATCACCAGCAGTCTACCTGCAATAAATAAAATATGAGGACCAACCAACTGGCTATTGGCAAATCTTTAAAGAACCACCATAATATCTATGTACAGGGTGAGTTATTTTGGTTGTCTTTGTCGGCTATCTTAGAATCTAGTATAGATAGGCAAAAACTAATAGCGCACTCCCGATCTCTTTTTTTGAACTTTAATCACTGGTTATAATTGACTTTTTCTAGTACTTGTTATTTGGGAGATACGAGGGTAAATCGAAAAATAGTCAATTTTAATAAATGGTCATATCTACGTTATTAGGTGGTTTATCAAAAAAGTGTTCGAATATCTTTTTATATAAATTGAAAGAGGAAGACAGTGGCGTACTCAAAGTTTTTTTAGGGTTTTAAAATTTGGAGTTATCATACATGATCAAGTATTTTTGAATGGAACACCCCATATATTATTGCATCATTTTTAAGATTTGTTTCAACCGTATTAGAAAATTATATAAATAACTTACACTTTTCTCTTGTAATAGGGATAATACAATACAAAGTAATTTATCAAGGAGATTTCTTATATTTTTATTTGAACATCGAGAATGTAACAGCAAAAACAGAAAGTGTGTTAAATTAAATGTTCAAATTGCAGGCCTCCTTGCCGAATACATAATCGACATCTTTTTTTAACCGCATTGACTGTGTTATGAATGTGGATGTTGGTAATTTTTCGAATTGAAGTTTCAAAATTATCCCTCAGTTCACGTAACGTGTTCATTGTTCCTTTATATATTATATCCTTTAGTACCCCCAAAAAAGAAATGTAAAACAGACAAATCAGGCGATCTTGCAGGCCAAGGTATTTTAGGCGCCTCTTGTTCCCAGCCATTGATTTGGAAAGGTACCATTTAAAAATACTCTTAACAATCCCGCATTATGTGCCGGTGCACCATCCTGCTGGAAAAATATTTGTTGTCTCTCTATCAATGGCAAGTCATCTAAAAACTCTAATTCTTCTTGCAGAATATCTCTGTATAAAGCTCCATTTAAATTATCATCATAAATATGGTACGCTATTATTCGGTTATTGTAAATAGCAACCCTTACGTTAAATCCGAATTTTCCTTGTTTTAAAGGTTCAACTGTCTGATGGGGATTAATATCAGACCAGTAATAACTGTTGTAACGGTTGTAAATTCCATCGCTGCTAATACGTGCTTCGTCTGTCCATATGACATTTCTGTGTGTTTGTGGTTAGGCGGCTGACTATTGTTGTGAGAACACGATAGGCGCCGGGGTTCAATTCTCTGGAGGGACGGTGACATTTTTTCGGAGAGTTTAATCCCGGATCGACTTGCCATTCGCTGTTGGGAGCAAAGTGATTAACAGCGCGGCATCATAAAAGGCGATATGATGCTGTCACAATGCCAATAGAACACAACATACACACACAAAAAACTACACCGCGAGAGTTGCAGTGATAGCCAGACAAGCGATACAGTTTACGAAGTCTCTGCAACTAAGCACCCACCACATTAAAAAAAAATTAATTAACGGCCGTAGAAAAATATTATATATTATAACTATTTCCTATAGAACAGGTAGTGTTATAAATTGAATATGGTTTAGGTATAAAATTTTAAGAACATTGAAACTGGTTGAGAACTGAGACTACTACAAAGATCGGAGAAACCATAATTGCTATGTGATCCTCGGTCTTAAATCAGTTCTTTAAAATAGCCATCAGGCTGTGGAAGTTGTAGAATATTTTTAGCAGCGCCTGTTATGCTTCAGTTAGTTTAAATGAAGCAGGGTGCGGATTGAAAAATCTTGGGAAAATTTCTGAAGTGCATGCCAAGAAATGTAAAAGTAGTTTCTAGATCCATCGCTGGAACCAATCAGTTATAGCTTGCTCTGTATGTGCCCGAGAATTGTTCTGCGAAATGGGTGGGTTCTGTAGAAAGTGTCTCCACTTCGTTCCCAAAACTGCAGTTTGTTTTCAGACAGTAATACTGCACATTGACGATCTGGCGTTGTGTGCACGGTATGAATCACCATACCTCACATTTGCATCAAGTTATGTGCAGCTCCGTTCTATGAGGCAGTTTTTGTAATACGAAGGCGTTTCTTTGGATTGTGAAAATATTTAGAGAATCCTGAAAATTATTCCAGATTGTTCTGAAATTCTTCTAAACACTGTTCTGAAACTTTAGCAACTGCCATGTATATTTCACGAAATCTTCGAAATAAAAACCAAATTAAGTAATTCCATTTTGTTGAATGTTTCTGTTATATACAAAACGCTTAGCAGCAGGAAACATATATGCGGGTTATGTGGTTGAAATAACATGAATGTTCTCAGATACACTTTATAAAATAAAAACATTCTTATAATAACAAAAAAAATTAAGATCAATCAGAAAATTTAGAACATTTTTCTTATAATGTTGCTTTACAGTTCAAAGGAAAACTAACACAATAAAATGATTTTAATTCAAACCAGCGTTCTCTGGTTTGAATTACTTCACAACCCACACAGTAGAAGACTAAAATTTTGGAACAATACGGAGAAAATCTGTGTTTAAGGCATTTAGGACAACAATATTAGACGAGTTAATTCTAATTCTCAAAGACGTAGAGGAAATGTTCATTTAAGTGAAACATTGAAAGGGAGGAACCAATAACATAAACCTCATAGCACTGAAAACAAATTAGAAATCTTTGAATTTATCTCATTTGTCTAGCTTCCATTCCTTATAAATAACTGCATTGCGGTGTACGTATGTAGGTACATTTCGCGCTGATATTCCAGCACATTCATTGCATTTAGAATTCAGCGTGCATCCATCTGCCATTTCGTTTCAACGCCGCAACGTGGGATTTACGACGGAATTTCGACAGTAGCAGCAACGTAAACTTCTTCTTCTTCTTCTTCCACCCCCGAACGAAATAACTCGACTTTATTATTGTTGAGATCAAAGTGATGGTGCGTGGCGTGTATCGCATCGAAGATCATCAACTGAATACGAAACGAGTTGCTCGAAACAACGAAGGAGGATATCTAACCAAAAACGTCACCAGACGAAGGAAATCGGCGAAGAAGACGTAAAGAAAACGGAAGAGACGAGAAAGTTAGAACAAAAATAATGCAAACCTTATATTTACTTATGTATAAGAAGATCAGGGGAAAGAGGATGATAATCGTATTTAGACTGTAGACGACTCTAGCATCTTTGTCGCTTTGGAAATAAAGGCAAATACCCCCATGTTATTTTGCGGGATGCAGCAGCATCTTTAATATTGCGGTGATCTGCATCTAAACATCACGAACTAGCGTGGATCTCATCAATTTATGCATGTCTTATGACGGAGGATGAATATTTCTCTTGTCGATTACGGTTAGGGTTGAATGTCATCTTGTGTGGAATTTACGATATTGATGTGTTTGTTCAGTGAAGTCAATGCACCAGCGTCGATAGTTGTACACTAGATTACTCAGGCTAAAAGGGCAACAACAGAATAACATCTTCTAATTTAATTGCTAGAAATAATGCAATGATGCTCGTATTCGAAGTTTGGAGGTTGTTCATATAAACTCTGTTCATTTTTTGTAGACCTTAAATGTTTTTGTTTCGGCCAACATTGCGTTACATGTACAACTTGAATATTGTGCTAGTTGTAGTTAGTAAAATTGTTAACGAAAACACTGGATAAATGTTGTATAATATTCTGAGTTTTTGTTCTAACGGTAGCTTCTATTATCTGTTCTCAGTAAAATATTAGTACGGCTTAGTTTGATTTCAATATGATGGGTCATTATCAGTTTCCAGGGTATCTGCTTTTTTCATCTGGAACGGATTTATTCAATTCTTCATAAAACTCATAATTTTCCAACATTTTTAAGCATATCTTCTACTTTAGATGAGCTACGAATGTCAGTTACTCTCAATAATGGTCTCACTAAACCTGGCTAATATAATTGCTTGATGGTAAGATAATTGTTATTTTAAAAGACAAAATTTTATCCCATTCAGGATTTTTTAAATAAATTTGGCTGACAAATTGAAGCTCAAACCATGCTATCTGAAAAATGCCATTGAATTTATCTATCACAATATTTCGCAAATGATTATTTGCTTCATCAGGTGACAATCGTAAACAATAATTTAGAAAATTAACAATACTACATAAGAATATAAAAATTACTTACGATATAGGGTTTAAGGAAAGCTAAGCCAAGTGTTGAACATAATGGTTGGTAAAAAAATATATTTTTGATTACATATTATCAATACAGTAATGAAAACGGTCAGTGCGGTGCAATCACCATACCACGTGTGAAAATTATAGGTTAGAAGAGGTTATAAAAGGCGGCAAAATGGATGGAAATGGAACATTGACGAGCAAATAGTATACAGGGTCAAAACAGTATACAAGGTTGGTCAAACATTGGAACGATGTCTGAGAATGTTTTGTAGGATGTTTGTGTGTACTATTACGTTCAATTGGTTGGTGTCTGTTTTAAAGATAGCAGTGCTCAACCTTGGACAGTAGATACGTCTTTATTACTTAAAGCGGAGAACAAGTTAATAAAGCAAGTAACGACTACCAGATTCTTAGGACTCTATGTTGACTGTGGTTTGACATGGTACACCCATATTGATCATTTATGTCAAAGACTTGCAAGTGCTTGTTATGCCCTGTTTAGACTGCGATATTTGGTACAAACATAAGTCCTATTGTGTTACTATTTTTCAACTTTTGAATCAAGAATTGTATACGGTCTAATTTTTTGGGACAGTTCGCCAAATATCCAGCGGGTATTTAAAATGCAAAAACCAACAGTACGTAACTTATTAGGTTTAAGATCACCGGAATCCTGTCGACCTAGGTTCAAAGGTTTAGGTATACTACCATTACCGTGTTTATTGTTATGTTATTTCGTTAATTTCCAACAAAATTCGTTAGAATATTATGTTAAGCATTGTAAATTTAGCAAACATTTTATCAAAATTACACGTACGAAGCACACTCATGTTGCCGCGGTTTATGAAAATAATAATAAAATTTGAGGAGGTCAAGAAAAAACAAGAAATAGTAGACAATTGGTTTTTTTTTTGAAAGGTGAAAAGAAGGAAAAGTCAGACGAAAAAGTTCTTTTAAAAAGTAGAAAAACATTTTAAAAATAGAAAGTGAAATTTGAAAAAGAACATTGGAAATTAGTTTGAAAAGTGAAAAGAGGAAATAAAGAAAAGAAATTAGAGAGACGGGTGAAGG
Source organism: Holotrichia oblita (assembly GCA_023690525.1). Classification (NCBI taxonomy): domain Eukaryota; kingdom Metazoa; phylum Arthropoda; class Insecta; order Coleoptera; family Scarabaeidae; genus Holotrichia; species Holotrichia oblita. The sequence goes on from CM043018.1 coordinate 114,455,563, forward strand.
AAAAGTTTGAAGATTCAATAGATTTGAAAAGATTGAAAAGTGAAAAGAGGAACAGAAGAAAAAGAAGGAAGGGACGACCAGAAGACCAGAAGTCGGGAAGAAGTTACTATTTTTATTTTTAATATTATACATACTAAGGTAAGAGAAGGTGGGTCTAAATTAATTGTAAAGTGCTTAATATAAAAATTATTTGAATTATTTTGATTTGATTTTGACATAACACTATATATTGCTGAGACATTCTCTACAATTTATCAGAATATGAAAACTTTTATAGAAGCAGCGGACACATCTGCAATGACTTATCAAAATCTAATCTCATGAAAGATCTAGCCGAGACTGTACTAGCGGTAAGTTGTGAGCTACTATAGTACTATTAGCTATTTTAGCTGTTAGTAGTGAGAGGATTGGGCCCGACACATAAACACAAATTACTAATAATAAATTGAGCTTATTCCACTTACTTTCACTTCTTCAATTATCCCTAAATCAGTGTCTTAATTTTTTATACATTTTAATCCTTTTGGAATACCGTTCAATGCTCTTCTTCTTTTCGCTTGACTATCCTCATTTAATGTTAGCTACTTTCTAACTTCACTGATAATGTATGAATGTAGTTTTGATAAATAACTGTAGCTTTACTAAATTAAAAGCTGAATTAACGGAGCTTTTGTGTGTCGCCCTTTTAATCCCTAAATGATGGCCAAGGTAGAATTGGACTTATGTTACTTGACTTGGTCTTTTACTATGTGCAGTTAGGTTGGTTTTTGCTTATAGAGTCTAAACGTTTGTAAATAAAATCCGGCTAATTATGTTGTTACTAGTTATAATTGTCCTATACTAGAGTACACCATTGAATAGCAAACCATTAATACTATCGTTATAATCGTTCACTACATCTTTATAAACGAAGATAGGTATAAACATATGATGGTCGTCCATTCAAAGAGTGGACAATTTTTAGGAACGTCAATATCAATGTCCTTAATCTACCTTCCATTCTTCTGCCTCCTACCTTCGATTCTTGTCCTCCCTTGGTTTCTCATTTGTCGTTTTCCCTAGTTGTATTATCTTTCCTCTTCGTCTCTTCTTCAATTTCTCTTGTTATTTTATTCCTTCCTTTCATTTCCTTACTTCTTCTTTCTTTATTTTATTCTTCAGTCAATACACACCGTGTATCAGAACTACCACATTAACCAAGTAGAATAGAATAACTATTGCAAACTTCCGATCTTTATGAAGCGATTTGAGAACGCCATGGGTTGCTGGCACTCATTATTATTAAGATCCCTATGCCGAACATCCTTGCTTTGAACACATTGTACAGTACTTCGGGATATTTTTACTTTCCTCTGTGGTGTGATGTGGCACACAATATTTGTACAGTTGTTGTATTAATTTGCCAAGTTCTTCACCCTCTACACTAAATTTTGCTCTGGCATATATTCGATGAAGGCAGTCTTAGATCTTGTGCTCCGATGTTTCTGTCTTCATCTCTTTCATCTGACTAACTAAACAATGAATTTTACGTGCAGCTCTATTGAAGATGCTGATTTCATTAAACTACTACTACGTTAGATAAAATGATTCAAGAAAATAATGTAACTGTGACATCCTATAATATCCCAAATTCATTTTCATATTTCACGCAGCAGTAAGATGGAAAGTTACTAAATCTGTGCAAATTTTAAATTGCAAAATTAACTTTAAAGTTATCAAGATTTGTTGCACGCATATACTCGAAATTGGGAATTATCATTTACATCATAAATATCGTATACATAAACTGTAACTATATCTGTATGCACAAGTTTTACTACAGCAGGCAAAAAATAATACAAATAATTACAAAACAAAGCGTCAGATAAAATTACTCACAATATTTAACTACTATTAGGTTGCATAGATAGTAAACAGTTTCAAATTTACCGAACTGCATTCCCAACGGGCGAACATACAGAAATATGCAAGAAAAATAGATACTGTAGTGTAGGTTATATTAAATGGATTCCTGTTGTAAATACGCAAGCATTGTTTTAATTAAATATTTGAACAGCAGATGGTAACAATGCGCTTTCGAAACGGAAAAAGTATTTACAAAGATCGGAATTTAGACAGTAATTTCGAACTCACACAGGCATGTTGTATCCCGAGAAATAAATTTAACCTTTATAATTAAATAAATTTTATAAATACGAATTAGAAAAATATTAATTACTTATGCAATTATTCAAACAGCATTCTAAAACAGACAGGAGTGTTTTTTCGTGTTGGATCTGCAACCGCTTAATAACTACAGAATTTCGGCCAGAAGGTGAATGACGGCACGGCTGACACGAAACCAGAAAGCCGAGTGCTCGTTAACAGCCGTCACAAAGCGCTAAATAACATTTCACCGTGAACTTTTTACTCGTGGAAACAACGCGGCCCATTTGTCTTCTGCGATGTAACATTTTTCAACCGGACTGGCTATTCGCAGTGTCGGAATGAAAATAAATATTTCACGGTCGAAATAGTACGCGTAGCAGCCTTGCAATGGCAACGCTTAAAGCTCTTTGTCCGTAGGATTTCGTAAATCAAAATGAAGTCGAGTAAATCGACAATATCACGGTCGAGGATCTTGTAAGCTGTGTCCTTAACCTTGAATTCGGAGCAATTATTTTTGACAGTTCTATGTGCACTTATTTAGATTTTTTTTAATGGAGACTGGTACCTATTATTAAAGTCGTGCATACAGGATTGTTACTATTCTAGAAAATATTTTCTCTAATTCTTCGAGATTTGGTATATCGTTGTTAATGTACGATTCTACTTGAGCCAGTTAATCAAACATATACTAGTCAACACCGACATGGAGGTAGTGATTAAAATTGCTACCTATTTGGTCATGCATGTTGTTAACCATTGAAAAAAATTCAACAGTCATCCACACTCTATTGTCAATTTTATAATTTATATCTTGTACTTATTTAGTATTTTTAACACATCTTGAATTGTTAGATTTGCCGATTGCCGATACTTACACCGGAAATCTACCTTTGAAGAAGACAGTACAGTGCAGTTTTATATACCCTAAATATGCCTTCGAAAGAGAAAGACGACAGTCCTTCAGTCAACCATTTACAGTAAACATACCAACTGTAGCTGCTTCATCATCAAATTTTCAGGTACTAATTGAATATTGCTTCCTTAATTTTTCATTAGCTTTCAAGTCAACTTAACATTAGACAAATTGTATTTTATTATCGAAGATTATGTGTTACAACGAGAAATTGGTTGGTCAGTCAATGGACCTCTGTTGTAAAATCATTTATCCTGGCGTAGTCTATCGCGTAAACCCATAGGCGTTTTCGCCATAAATTTAGTTTACCAGTGCGTGCTGCAATTCCATCAAGAAAAGCAATTTTGTGGTGGGTAAGATATATGGACAAAACTGAAAATTTGTCGAAGGCACACGTACAGTTCGTACACCAGGTAATATTGAAAGAACGAGAGTAGGTGTTGAACGGAGTCCAACGTGTTCTGCAATTCAGCATTTAATTTCACTGCGAATTACAGAGCGAAGTGTGCGACGAATTTTAAAGCTGGATTTGAAATTGCATCCTATAATATGCAGATAGTCCAGAGGCTGAACTCTGTTAATAACCTTAACCACCTCAATTTTTGCAATTTCCTGAAATATTGAACAACAATGGAGGAATTCTTGATAAACTTATCATGTGACGCATCCATCTGAGTGGGTTCGTTAATAAGCAGAACTTTCGCTGCTGGGCGAAACATAACACAAGAGAAATGCATGAACATTCTCTTCATGGTCAAAAAGTACCGGTGTGGTGTAGAGTGTGCAGTAGTATATGTGATCGGGCCATACATTTTTGAAGTAAACGGCCCCACCATTACGATCGATTCATTTCGGTACGTTGAGATATACCGGGTGTCAACGAGATCATGTATCAGTCCGCCATTTATTTATTAGTTAAAATAAAACTTTGAAATTCGGACCGTATATATGAGTGATTGGTGGGCTTCTTCAGGTGCACTCAGCTTTTCTATAGCACTTCCGGTCCAACCGGAAGTGACGTTAATTTTGAATTTTTAAATACAACATGTATTATTTCTGTTCATATTCTGTTTCCTCTAAAAATTTGCCATCTAGTGCAGGTCAACTTTTGACATTTCTCTCAAAGATGGCGGTATCTGTTAAATTTATCCATTAAAGTGAAACTGCTTCGCAGCAATTGTCGAAATGTAACAACTATCAAAGTTAGCTTTGAAAACAATTAAGAAACGTATTTTTCACATTTACACGCATTGGCGAAAGAAACTGTGTTTTTTTCATTTGAAATGTAATTGTTCTGTTGCTTTGGAATTAGACTACTTTTAAAACATTTAAATTTTGTACTACCTGTGTTGATGGTTGTTACATTTCGACAATTGCTGCGAAGCAGTTTCACTTTAATGGATAAATTTAACAGATATTGCCATCTTTGACAGAAATGTCAAAAGTTGACCTGCACTAGATGGTAAATTTTTAGAAGAAGCAGAATATGAACAGAAATAATACATGTTGTATTTAAAAATTCAAAATTAACGTCACTTTCGGTTTGACCGGAAGTGCTATAGAAAAACTGAGTGCACCTGAAGAAGCCCATCAATCACTCATATATACGGTCCGAATTTCAAAGTTTTATTTTAACTAATAAATAAATGGCGGGCTGATACATGATCTCGTTGACACCCGGTATACGAATAGGTCACTTTGTATTTGATAATTGATCGATATTCTTAAAGAATGATGGTGTATACTCAGCGATGTCTACCAGGAGCTCTAAAGTATCACCAGCGATTAAGGTTTTAGCTATCACCTGATTTTAAGAATATTTAATATATGTATTTTCTGACCTTTATGTACTTATTCTTTTAATTCCTGATTTATTTCTACTTAGAGGTCAATAAAACAATAAATAATTAAATACCAATTTATTCCATAACATATAATAATATGTTTTCGTTAAATAACTTCTTCAGCGGAAGAAATTGACATTTAATATGTGTCAAATTACTAATAATACAAATATAAATTGCCATGCCTATCAACAAAATTATCTAAAAAACAAAGAATTCATTGATATATCGAATATTGCAGCACAGCTTATCTCATGGACGGATGCTTTTACACCTTTTTTGATTTTATAAATGAGTCTTTCTATATATTATATTTTGTTATTGTATTTAATCTATATTCTTTTTTTGTAAGTAGGTGATATAAACTGTCGCTTTTTAACGTGTACTCTATGAATATTTAACACATTAACAAAGCTGATATCGCAAAATATGATCGACAGCAAAATAAATATGTATTATTATTCTAGTTAACTGTAAACAGAACAGAACTACAATAGGAAAGTTTAAATACATGAGGAATGGACCAAAACTAAGAATAACACAAATTCTGCTTTCATAAATAATGTTTTGTTTTTTGACGAGGCAACATTTTATTTAAGCGGAATAATCCTAAGCATTAATCAGATAAAAATCCATGCTGGATACAGGGATACCACACATAGTGGTATTTGGGCACCCTATGGAACCCAACAGGATGGTGCACCAGCACATTTCATCGTAGATGTTATATTATATTATCTACATAAACTAACTCGCGAACTAAAGTAACAATTCACAAAGGAAATGGAGAGAAGAATTTATTTGTCGTTCACCAACTGAAAACAACGAATCCCTAAATCCTTGATCCATAAAAGGATCCCCAAACGTTCGTTTAGAAAAAACTCTACCTTCCATTAAACGATTGTCCCGACGATTTTCATTGAATCTTGGTAAACGATGGTAGTCATTAGGAGCCAGATTGTATTAATAGAGAGGCTACTTTAAACGCAACTATTTCAACAGCAGCCATTACAGGACAGCTTTTATAGGTCGGAGCGTTGCTTTGGTGAATCAGTTTTCCTCTTCGATTTTCTTTGATGGCTTCCAGAACTTTCAGTATTGTTTATTCGCCTATTACAGTATGTCCTTGTAGTGAAACATCTATAGAAATAATTCCCTCAAAATTCCAAAAAACCGTGGCTTGACCATGAGTTTTCTAGAAGATAATCTACACGAAATTGAGGGTGGTGGGGAGGCCATTTTACTATGGATAAAAGTAATGAATTCAAGTTTACTAGAACGAATTTTTATAAAAAATTATCTAGATCTCTATTAATCATTTTTATTAAATTCGTCTTAGCGGAAGGTGCGCTTTTGATCTGGCTTTAACATTTGTTTGAAACCCAAATCATCGGGCACATTTTTCTTTTATTCAATCATTTAGTCTCACATCATGAACCAAATGAGTATTGTCTTCGATAACTACAGTTGTGAGAGGACTAATGTACGAGGGAGCGTTTTATATTCGCGGAATGGGGGATAAGGGGTGGAAATAAAAAACCAAATTATTTTTCTTTTTCAATATATTCACCTGCAAGACGGATACATTTTTCACATCTTTCAATTAATTTATTTATATCCTCATAAAAAAATTATTTCTCTTTATCTGCAAAATACGCCGAAACTGCCTCCTTGACTTCATCATCGGCAGTAAATTTTTTACCCCGCAGCTCTTTTTTCATTTTCGGAAACAGGTAATAATCACTCGGGGCCAGGTCTGGGCTGTAGCGTGGGTGATTCACAATTTTGAAGCCCACCTTATGGGGCAGCTAACGCAACGCGGCTCTTGTGGACGGGCGTGTTGTCGTGCAAAGGCAGCACACCTTTCGTCAATTTTCCTCGTCTTTTCTCTTTAATGGCTTCTTTTAGTCGCTCTAATATTGAAGCGTAATATTCCCCGGTTATAGAAACACCTTTATCTTTATAATCAATCAACAATATTCCTTCCGAGTCCCAAAATACCGTTGCCATGAGTTTCCCAGCTCGGGTCGTCTTCAAGGGATTCCCTTCCTTGTTTAAATAAACTATGGCACTTGTACACCATGGTTTTTCCTGGACAAGAGTCGCCGTAAACCAATGACATCTCATTATGGTCGCGACTGATTTTCCTTACCTGGTAAGTTTATAACGGCACGATATTCGATTTTTTCCATATTTCACTTTTCACTCCTGATTATGTTACTTGGTTGACGATAGCTCAAAGACTAACTGTCTAATAACAATGAAACTTTGTATTTATATTAATTATGAGTCGCTGCACAGGCCACGCCCCCAATGCGCCTAATCACCCCCCTACAACCCGCTCATTCCGCGAATATAAAAACGCTCCTTCGGACATACATATGTTTATAGGTCTCTCTACCCTGTTTAAAATCATATAACCAATTGTCAATTGCTTGACTTGTAATAAACTAATATTTAATATATGTGAGGAGACAGAGATATGTCATTTTACATTCACTAACACCAATAAACGACAACAGGTTTTGATGTGTCAGTCAACGCCAATTATTTAAGCAACAGTAAATACTGCACTTCCTTCGTAAGTCGTTGTAATTGGAATTTTTATGTTCATACTTTACTGGTTGATCTTGTATATTCAATTATTATGTGCATATGATTCGCTTTTAGAAACAAGTCACCGAAGAAAGGCTGAAAATGAAAAGAATATAGGCGTTTAAAATCTAAGACGGTTCACCCTATAGGAATTGAATGACCTATTGTGGAAAATACGGTAAATAAAAATCGAAAATCGTCCTACGACTTACGGGAATTTTGAAGAATATTATTTGTTTAGCTAAAGAGAAATTTGTACGTTACTTTATAGACGCACTGTATATAGATTTATGTTGAAATATAAAACATTTTTGTTTTAGGTTTTATAGAGAGATCATTATTTTTTCTATTGAGTAATGTTAACTTTAAGAACTTTGTAAATAGGAAAAAGTTGGTGTTGAAAAAAGCATCATTATAAGTTCGTTCATTATAAGAAACAACAATTGAAAAACTATATGTGGATCTTTAGTAGTTTCCAAATTGGTTCACTTTAACGGGATAAGTTTTGTCGCTAATAAATTTGGGGTAGAAATTTCTTCAGTTTTCTAGTTTGTTTTGCTCTTCAGTTAATACTTCATTACATTGAGCGTATCACCACTATCAGGTAAGCCCCTTTCTGTCAAATTAATACGCCGAAGCGCTTTCACCTAGCATTGTGCACCTAGAATATCAAATGCAATTAATTCACGCAGACCTTAAATTTAGTAAATTGTGATAACTGCGCGAAATTTGTGACATAGCACAGAAATAATGTAGAATACGAGATAAAACTTTGTTCTGCCAGAATAACTTTATTTTGATTAATACCAAATGAAAACTTCTACTTGGTGTTACCATTACATACAATTACAGTTTACTTACGTATTTACGTGCGAGTTGTTTTCCAATTTATTCCTTCTTTAAATTACAGCTTTGATACTTTTTATATATGTATAATAATATTTCTGATGAACAATAACCCAAAATCGAATTTCGCAACATTCAACGCAACCATATAATATATACTTCATCCTTACTGCCACGTGTCTATATAAACACACAAATTGTATAGAAACATTTTATACAACTCAATATCTAAACTATTCCATTCCATTCCATTCCGCGCAAACATTCAGGCAAATAATATATTTCCGACTGAAAAAGATGAAGAATCAGGAATTGTTTCTCGAACCACGAAATTCACGTACTTTGGTCGATCCCCTAAATCCAAGACAATATAAAATTCCATGTGTGTTTATGAAAAATGATCTTTGTCTCCCTTCCACTGCACTCGCGCGTCCGTCTGAAACTTTTCCGAAATACTCTTAAATCGCTCAGATTTACAGGTCATGTCCTCCGGTCGGTCTCTCAACTATCAGGGCCACATGTGTATGGATCTATATATGTGCATAGTCGTATATGTGTGTGTAGATATATAATATAGAAAAGTATTGTTTCTTGTCGCCCGGAATGGTTTCGGTGCAACGTGCGGAATACCAATCATACTTTTGCGGTGCAGTATGTGTTCGTTTAGAACAGACAGCTTCAGATAGACGGTAACTTTATTTCTAACGCTTTAAATTCTTCACAGAATGACGATGGAATAAGATGTTACCAGTTATAATGGAGTTACAAAATGAAAGTTTTGAAAAGAAACGTGACATTGTAAGAAGTGAATCGATCTCTTGCGGAGAACCACTTCATACGGTCGCTTCAAACTCTCATGTGATATTTTAAGGAAATGCTTGACAGTTTTAAGATATTTATTGAACGTTCAAGCTATAATATCTGTATTATACACGTGTGTTCTCATTGAATACCTCGTTTTTTGCCTTCTTGTCCTACTCCCCTTTCCCATGCTTTACTAGGTCTTCGTCTTGGCATTTTACCTGTTGTTTTTGTTCCATATACTCTTCTTGGAAATCTTCCCTCTGCCATTCGACAAACATGTCCGAACTATCTTAGCTGGTTTTCTCCTATTTTGCCGTTTACGGGCTCTATTCGTAGTTGTCTAAATGTTTCATTTCTTATTTTGTCTCTTCTTGTTTTGTTTTTAATCTTCCTAAGAAATCTCATCTCCATTGCGTTTATTCTTGATTTCTGTTTATCTGTCAACGTCCACGTTTCGCTACTGTATGTTATTGTGGGTCTGACTATTTTCTTTACTGTCTCGGCTTTTATTTCCTCGTCAATTGTTCTTTTACTTAGGAATGTCGTTTTCATTGTGTTGAATACTTTTCCTGCTTTTTTCATTCTTTCGTTTATTTCACTGTCCATTTTTCTTTATGATCGTTCCCAAATATTTATGGTTTTCTACTTTTTTTTCCGTTTATTTTAATGCCGTGTGTTTTGTTTTGTTTTGATACATCAATTGTTTTTCTGTCTATCCCCCTTTTTTCTAGTGTTTTCCAAATGTCTTCTCTTTTTATTCTGTCGAACGCTTTATCAAGATCGATGAAGCAAATATAAATATCTTTGTTTTTCCTCAATGCTTTTTCACTTGCCTGTCGTATTATGAATATGGGGTCTTAGGTGCTTCTGCCTGTTCTGAGGCCACATTGTGTTTTCTCTCTTCTATTTTCTATGGTTGCTCTTATCCTTTTCTCCAAAATTCTTGTTAATATTTTTCCTATTGTACTTAAGAAGGTGGTTCCTCTATACTTTTTGCAATCTCTTTTGTCTCCATTTTTATATATCGGTATTATTATACCTGTTTTCCAATCATTCGGTATTTTCTTTGTTCATATTGCTAAATTTAGTATTACAAGTAATTTCTCAGATCCTTCCTTTCCTAGGAATTAAATCATTTCTGTTGTTATCTCATCTCTTACGGAGGCTTTGCCCATTTTTAATTTTGCTATCGCTTCTTGTAATTCTTCTTCTGTGATTTGTTATATTTCGTGTCTATTCTTATCTCTTTGATCTTCCTGATCTATTTATGTTACTTCCATTTTTGATTCTCCCTCTATTTTATGTAATTCTTCAAAGCATTGTTTCCATCTCTGCATTATTTTGTCTTCCTCGGTTATTACTGTTCCCTTTTTGTCTTTTATATTCTGCATTGAGTAGTCTTTTTTATTTCGGAGTTGTTTTAGCGTTCCATAAAATAGTTTCTGATTTTTCCTGAAATTCTTGTTCATTTTTTCTCCAAATTTTTTCCAGGATTCTTTTTTTGCTTCCTTAATTGCTATTTTTGATTCTGCTCTCTTTTGTTGGTATTCTTCATATTCTTCTTGTCTCCTTGTATTTATGTACTTTTGCCATGTTTCTTTTTCTTCTTTATAATTTTTTGCAGGTCTGAGCTCCACCAATCAGTCCTTTTCATATTTACGTTTGTTATTTTTGTAGTGCCGCAACTTTCCTTTAGTGCGTTCAATATTGTTTCCTTAAATCTTGTCCATTTCTCTTCTGCTCCTTCCCCTTCCTTATTTTCTTTTAATTTTTCGGTTATTATTTTTTGATATTGCTTTCTTATATCATTTTCTTTTAGTGTATAGCTTTTTATCTTCTCTTTAGCTTGTTTTTTTCTTTTATCTTGTTTGTTCCGTTTTGGCATTCTTAATTCCATTATTAGTAGGTAATGATTACTTCCTATTTCCGCTCCTCTGGTTACTTTGATATCTTTTACTGGTTTAGTTTGTTCTTTACACATGAGGAAGTAGTCTATGATTAATTTTTCTTTCCTATTTTCCATCTCTCTTGTATATTTGTGTATATCTTTATGTTTAAGTTTTGTGTTTGTTATCACTAATTCGTTTTCTCTAGAATAAAAACAGGAAGACAATAAATTATTTATTCCAGTTGGGTCCATTTTCTACCGAAGTTATTCCTCACAGATGAGTCCCACTTTGACCAATTTTTTTCAAAAAAATGTAGTCGTCGGAATAGGAACTCTCTATTATGATGAAAAAAGGGATATTGGACGTCAACACAGTTCATTTGTCGATCTACATAATTCAAGAGCTTAGAGTTATAAAAATATAAAAAATATTCTGCAAGGCTATTGTCTTTGCTATGTTGCTAAAATTGCAGATTGATGAAAAGAAACGAAATATTTGGCATTATCTTGCTGTGTTGTTTATCATGTATGAACATGATTCCAAATATGTTTAGTAGACGTCTGGAACCATAGCGAGTTAACGAAAACCGTCGATCGATAAGCAAGCAATTTTTTTGAGAAAAATCAGGCAAAATGAACCTGAAAAATAAACTACAAGTCCGTGTGCAGGAATCAACTGTTTTATTTTTCAAAAATTTGTGATATTTTCCCGCTTTCTGGGTTGGACAATTTCCTTGTAGATATTTTAAATTAGATTCACCCGATTTGAGATGGTCAATGTGAACCATCTTTATTCCAGAACATAGTGACCATTATAACTTTGAATGTCGTTTTGGTACGCTCGACTTTTGGCGGTGGGTGACCAGGAAGCTGCCATTGGGAAGCTGAATTTAGGGTCTGTGGTGATTCAAGATCCAAGTTTTATCGATTGATTCAATAAATCATCCCATGCGGCACCATACTCGTCTAAAATCGATCGAGCATTATCAACTCTTTTCTTCTTTTTTCTTAGCAACTTGGATAACCACTTTGCTAAGACTCTATCTTTTTGACTCGCCAAGTTCTGCAGAAAGTAGGGCCAGTGAAGTTTTAAGATTTTTCACCAGATAATCGGTGATGGCTTTTAACAATCTCGAATTAATAGGATTTCGAGGTCGTCCTTCTTTCGTGTGCGTATTGGTTTTTGTACCACCTTGTTTCAAACAATGATGCCATTACCAGCGGAAGCTTTCAGAAACGCTATGTTTGTAAGCAATTTATTTCCACTGTCTTTACCTTATATAGTACAAAACTTTCGTTTGATGTTGACAACGTCTCTACTTGTTAAATATTCGATTTAATGTCATACTCGTTGTCTAAGGCCTTTCTATTACTTTCTTGTTATGTAACGACAATCACATTTTGTATTCCTCAATGTCGCATTTAAATTATTTATAGAGACTCACTTAATAAAAAAGGAACAGTTTGTATGTTATTTGTCTTTATACTACTGCCACTTGCTTTGGTATTTAGTTAGTTTCAATATCAGCTAATATCAATTTAATCACGGTGTATGAATGCCTAAACCAGATTTGTACTTTAAATCGGATTCCTATAATCTCGTCATTGCGTTCACTTCCTTTTAAAAACCAATCTCTAGTCTGCTAATAATCCAATAAATTACATTATTTTAGTATAAATCCAATTATATAATACAATATGATGTGCTCTTAACTATAATTCCATCCGGAAAGTATTCAAGTCTTAGTTTATTTGACAAAACCAAAAAGATTACATCATCTTTTTTCAGCCTTGTTTCTTTAAAAATATTCGCAGAGTATTAAACAACCAGTTTTGTAACATAACCAAGTTATATATTTTACAACTTAGTAGCATAATAAAATTTTATTACTGTAAACGGTTTGTATTAATGACACTTTTTCTCCAAAACATATACGCACATCCAACGCAATTACTTGCATTATGCATCGACCTTCGAGTTCAAAATGATATAATATGAACAGGAAGTTCCGCATATGTGACTGTTATTCCATATTGTGCTCATTTCACATCAACAAAAAAAAAATGAAAGAAAAGGCGCTATATATGTGAATGTGTCATTCCGGCATATATTATGAATGTGAAGTTGCCATGCTTCGCATATTTAAATATTTATGCAGCAGATGTCAAACCGCTTAACCTTTAAAGGCGGACGAGTTATCTGCCTGTCTTCCCAAGCAGTAAAATAATTCTACGATATGTATTTCTTGGACCACCAACGTTCGTGATAGCAATAATCTGCATTAATTGGATGTACTTTTACTTAAATATTGTTTGATAAAGTTGCATATGTTGCTGTCAGATTTTAAGTGAACTTAACTCGGAAAATTAATGGAGTTTCTTGATTAATATATATGGGTGGCTTTGCTTTATGCGTATTAACGTACATATATTTATTTTCTTTTGCATTTATTTGTTGACATATTTGAATAAATTTTGAGATATAATGAGTGTGTGTGGTGTTTATAATTTTTTTTTGATACGGTTTAGTTTGTCCAATAGGACATATATCATATCTTCGCAATGTAATTTATCGACAATATTAATTGGATTGTCCTTGTTTACTTTTGTTGAGAGATTAGTAAAAACATTTTTACACAACATTGTATATGTACTTCTTTTTTCTGCAAACTGCAATACATCTTCATAATGAATATCAATATAATTGTCATTAAAGAGAAACCACAACTGTATTATTAGCCGTAGGAAACACAGCAACACACCCGTGTAGCCAGTTATTTAAACGTATTCTTTGTGAACAAAATTCATTAACAAGGAGACATCATAGGTTAAGATTGACAAATTACAACGTCTTTTATCACTAAAAAATATTTCCAATGTTATATTAATGCCTATCATAATAATAAATGAGCTTTTGCAGAAAAATTGTTGAACTGAGCTTCGTGGTATTGCGACAAGCATAAATATACATATAAACAAGAAAAATACTCTTTAATCTTTACGAAATTGGAAAGATACTTCACCTGCTACCTACATCCTATAGGTTTGAAATATTTCAATACATGAAAACTATAGAAAGTTAAGTTCGCATCATAAACAGAATCGACGCCAAATTTCACGCAAGCTATCGCATTTTTTCAAAATTATAAGATGTATATTATTTAGGTTAAACTAGACATGAGTACCCATAATCTTTTATTTCCAATTATTCTCCAGGCTTCTGAAGAAGTCTAGTCTCAAATAAGTCTGATATTGATAGTGATATTTCAGTATCTTGCGCATCTCCAGACCTAAAAAGTATTGTAAATCGGCGCTTCTTGATTTAATATCTGAAAAATGTAAACAAGGGCACAAAAATGTTTAAAGATTGGTGTGATAAACAGAATTTGAAAGTGACGTTTGGTTTGGGGGCCGTTGCTATGTGTGTTGAAAACGCAAAATACTAGCTTCGCATGCGATTGCACAAAAATGTTTTAATGATCGCTTTTGTTTGAAAATGTTTTGATAATTTCTAACCAGTTTCAAAGATATTTAAGGGTTCCGGTATATTTGAATAAGCCTGTATAGTGCGCTCATAAAGTATAGAATAAAATACATAAAATCGACGAAAATTTCTAAAAATGCTCGAACACCTCAATAATTGTAAACAATAGGCTACTTTCCTCGACAATAGGTACTTGTTGAATCTATGATGTCATTGAGTTTTTTTGTACTTATTTTCTTCCGCGAGTAAGTGCTCAATACAGATCAAAACTGATATTAGGACGAAGGTACACTGAATTTTGTTTTCAAGGAAGATATTTTCCAAAGCAATTGAGGGAACAAGTTAGCTCTCATTGTCGCTCCTTTTTTTGTATGTCAAGTGTCTCATGAGCACATCTATCACAATCTATTACGGTTACTATTATGCCATATCCACCTTAGCAAAAATACGAAACTGATATCAAAATAATCTATTATGTAATTGAGCTTTGATATATCAGATTGAGATATCGGAATTGGGAATTGTCCGACATTAAGAATTTGAAAATTACTTTTAAAAAGTTGTTGATATATCAGACTTCAAACGAGTATGTATACGCAAAAACAATACAACCAAGAAACAAAATAAAATAACCATAATATGCTACAAGAACTTTAACTATGATGGCCTTGATAAAATCCCACACAGTTTACTAAAAACAGGCACAACTGATAACAATTTAATTCTTTAAAAGAAGAAAAAATCTCTCAAACACCTAATATAGTATGTCAATACTTTGGAGAGAATTGGGACGCCGATTCACTTTGGATTGGTACAAGGAAATCTTATGTAATGAAAACAAGGATGATGAAGAGCAACAAGGAGAAAATTCTGAATTACATCAGGAATGTGAATTGTTTAGAAGAAGACATTGAAATTTATATCTATTTTTTAAATTTAATATCTTACGATATTACCATTTTTTTTAATATGTACATACCTCGAATTTCATATTTCAGTTTGTTCCTAATAATAATTATGTACGTACCTAATTAATATTGTTTTTTAATAGGGGAGGATTATAATTTGTCAAAAACTACAAGAAGAATAAACGTCAAGTTTAAATCATCTGTTGCTGGATAAATTAAAGACTTGCATGTTCAAAAGAGATTCAGGAACTGCATTAACAAAAAAATTGTTTTCAGAACGATTTCTTAGATGAGGTGGTAATAATTTGACAAGCAAAAGGTATCTTGTATGAACGATATATACACTGCCGTAATATATGTATAACAGTTAAAAAGAGTTAGCTAGTCGACTTTATTATTGAAAATATATTAGCAAATCCAAATCCTATAGATTTTATGCAGCTTTTGTATATTTATCAAATTGTTTATTTTTTTGGTTACTTCCCACAATATGCTGCTGCATATTTGCACTAGATCAAAGGGACGAAACAAGAAAGCTTCTTGACAAAGTCGAATATCAAAACAGACCGAAGCCGACTTTGATATACGTAACATTATTTTGAGACGAAATAACGAATCGTGTTGTTATTTATCGGCTTAAACAACTAAGGATTGCGTATAAATTTCGCGCTTCAACTGTAATTTAATACAAAGATTTTTTGGTCCACGACGAGCCCATATGAATTCGCATGCAATACACGACCATTCACCTCCTCTATGTTTATATGCGGTAGCACTATATTTAGTGGGTTTCGTGAAACAAGGCGAATTCCGATGCTGACAGTAACAAATGCGGTATGCTCACTAACGGGCAGGTGACGGCCAAAATGTTTATTGTGACATCATTAGATTCGCGTGATTCTATGCCCTACCATCGGTTCCTCGTCGTATTTATGAAAGGAAAAAAAAAAAAAAAAGGAACGTATATTCCAACTATTGTGTTTAGTTTGGAATGATTCTAATGAAAACCTGATTTACCGTTCGCGGTATAGGGTCTCTCTCGGTGTTTTTCTGTTTCGTTTCGTGATATCATTTCCTATATTATATATTGAAATGTAGCTCATATCTTCCTGTGGAATTCGTTCAATATGTAACGGATTCTTTGAAATAAGGGAAACATTGATCTGATTTATTTATTTACTGCTATCAGTTATCTATTTTGTTATATTAAATCTCTTCCGAAACGCAATACCACAAATGTTATTGGAAGAAATAAAAACATTTCAATAATGCCTTTACATTGATTATATGTTATTCAGTTTCCACTTTCCAATAAAGCAGCATAAATATGTTTTGATTAAACCCCTGTTATGGTGTTATAATTAGTTTTAGATGCCAGTAGGCATTTAAATTGTTATACAACAGAAATTTGCAGAATCTCATTCTTCTACTTCATGTGCTCTTGTATAAAGAGTGTCGATATTTGCACATATTACATTATAACACACATGTGAATTACCAAATTCTTGTTTATTACATTCTACTCGGTTATTCACTCGAATTTCGTTCCCAGTTCTTCATTATATCTCACATATCTTCTGGCGTTGAAATTAACCAACCACACCATACACAAGCCTACATCCTCGCCGTAATCAAATTATATGCTTAATGTTGTGCGAAAATTTTCAGCCATAAGCTAATAAAATCCGTTACCTTATTAAACGCATCATTTTAGTGCTTCACAAAACAAATAAATAAAGGAGTCACATTCTAAATGATTATACAGCCCTGCACATCCATATAACTTTCACGTGGTTCAAATAAATGCACACAGAGAGAGCTTGACAGGCAGTATCATATTCCCTTTAAGCTATTCAATTTCTTCTTACTTCCTCTTGAGCATTACCTTTTTTTCTCGACACGAGCGTTAATTTAATGTTATGAATAATTTCGATGCGGTGCATATAAATCAGATGGCTCTTTTTTTTCAAGCGGGTTAGAGGCCGCAGGCTTATTTCTTGCTCAATTTCACCGGCAACGTACCCAGTCCAGCATAAAATGAACGGAAGCACTCCTATATTATTGGGTTAATCTATATCGATGCTTCGTATTGATGTTACACATAAAAAAGTGACCCAGAGGGGTTTAGTTGAAGTGATACGTTGTATATTTTCAAGTGAATCGCGTACAAATGAACAACACACGGTTATTGCTGAAGGAATATGCGACCGCATTTTTATGATGTAGTATAGTGAATTTCGAAATAATAAAAAAATATTTTGCATTATTGCCAATTTGTGATTTTAATCTTTAATCCTGGGATGTATAACAACCCCAAATAAATGTTGTTTTAAGATATCGTGAATATTCTTTAAAATAAATTTGATATATTTATGTTAACTTTTAATCGGACCCAAACACAAACTTTAATATTGGAATACCTAATAAAAAATGTCGGATGTTATGGACTTTAGAGGCAAGACACATAATTGGTTTGAGTCGTACTTGATAGGAAGAAAACAATGTGTATAGGTTGGATTGGTTAGTGGCAGACAAATCAGGTCAGAGTCGTACGAGAATCCATTATGAGTTCCTCAGAGCTCGATATTAGGACCACTTCATATATCAATCCTATTTTAACTTCTGAAATAATAGTCAATTCAATTTTTATAGCATCAATATTCTTCTTTTATTAGATTTAACTCTCTATAAAACATACAGAACTTGACATATATGTACTGACATATGTTAGTAACTATTTATTAAAAAATAGACACACGTTGCTAGATCTTATCTTTTTCTTCATCTAGATATTAATATATTTCAACACTCTCCCTTTTTAAATAAAAAGATAATAATATAATCTATATAATGACAAAGAAAAAACTAACTTCATAGTAATCCCATTTTGTTACAAAAAATGTTCAAACGCGTCCTAGCCAAGGGTTTGGTCATAATGTCTGCAACTTGATGATTTGTTGAAATCTGTTGAACACCTACTTCAGCTAGTTTGTCACGAATGAAAAAATATTTAATAGCTATATGCTTGGTCCGACGGTGAAATTCAGGATTCTGCCCTAACTTTACAGCTGGTGTGTTCTCGATTTGTAAAATAGGAATATATTTCAGTTCTGTGATTTGGTTAAATAGTCTTACTAACCAAATGATTTCTTTCACAGCTTTGTTTGCAGCTATTATTTCAGCCTCTGTAGTTGAAGTTGCCACTACAGCTTGTCGCTGACTCAACCAGGAAATAATTCTTCCAGCGTAGTTGATGACAACTCCAGATGTCGATCGACCTGTCTTGGTACACCCTCCAAAATCTGCATTACTATAGCATTCCAAACTATTACCTTTTATTTTAAATTTGTATGTCATTCCATAGTTAATTGTTCCAGCCACGTTGATACCCCGTATAAGCATCAGATACATCAGTGCTCCCACAGCTTCTCTGTATGGACACTTCTATATTTTGTAGTCTTCTTTCTGTGATTGTTGAACTTCCGAGATTTTCAACATTGGTGTAGACACTGTCGTGCACTCTGAAAAATTAAAACGCTTCAAAATATTCCTGGCGTATGCTTCTTGATGAATCTTGATGTCATCATTTTTATTTCGTTCAATTTATAAGCCCAAGAAATAAGCAGCCACTGATGTTGTGACCTTAAATTCTTCATTCAATTTCTTGAAAAAGATCTTTAACTCTGTTCAGTACTTGCTACCAATCCATCATCCACATATAAAACCATCAATAACTCTCTACCTTCTTGATTGCGAACATACAAGCATGGTTCAACCTGGCTCACCTTAAATCCACACCATAGTAGGAAATCTCCAAAGTGTTTGTTCCAGCATGTCGGAGCTTGCTTCAACCCATATAAACTCTTCTTTAACTTACATACCTTGCTAGTACCATCTTAATATCTACCTGGCTGTACTATATAAATGGTTTCTTCAAGTTCTCCGTATAAGAAAGCCTTTGATACATCAAACTGTGTGAGATGCATTCCTCTATTTGCAGCAACGCTTAAAATAGATCGGATACTTGTGATTTTTGCAACTGGACTGAATACCCTCACGTTGATTAAAATCCCTAGCAACTAGTCGAGCCTTGTATTTATCTATACTGCCATCTGCGTTAGTTTTTAGTCGATAAACCCATTTACATGGTATTGCCTTCATACCCTCTGGTAGTTCTACAACTACCCCTCTTTTAATGAATCAATTTTCTTATCCATTGTCCGTTTCCACTCAACAGTATTTTCAAATTTAAGTGCTTCTTCAAATGTCTCAGGAACTTTAGTAGGATTAATAAAATTTTCTACCGTCATTATGTACTAATCTAAAAAATATGGCTTTTTTAAAACCGAGCGATCTCTCAAACGATCGCCTAGTCTTTATTCGTGAAATTCTATCTCTTCATCTTCTACTTCTGTATCGGTTTCAGCTTTATACTCGCTTTCACTATTTTCTTTGCTAGAATCTTCATCACTTTCTTGATTTCTTTCTTGAACTACCTCCTCTTCCTCCAGCTCTCAGGTTTTTCTTCAAACTTAACATCTCTAGACAGAAAAAACTTTCTGATCATTTTTAATACAAATCCTATATCGATCATCACCATCATATCCTATGAGATGTCCTTTTATCGCTTTGATATCTACCTTTCTTCTTTTTTGACTTGGAATATGAGCATAACACGTAGAATCAATGATCCTAAGATGTTTTATTCGTGGCTTTTTACCTACTCACAATTCGTAAGGACTAACACCTTCTATAGATGATTTTCCTGTTCTGTTCAAAATGTAAATAGCTGTGTTAATCAACTCAGCCTATAATCCTTCAGGATAGATTAGCTCGGGATTTGAATACTTCAATGTTCTAGCCATTTTAATTACAGTTCTATTATCCCGCTCGAATATACCATTCTGCTCTGGAGTGTAGGCCGCTGTCAATCGTTGTGTTATTCCGTTTGCACGTAAGATAGATAATTGTCTTTAAACAAAACAAAATACCGCTTCCTTTGAAGTGACTTGTCAAAAGGTCCACATACATCTGTCGATATTAGTTCACCAGGCAGCGTTGACTTCTTTCTCGTGCCAAATAGTCAATGATGTGCCTTCTCATATATACATCACAGATCTCTGCTTTTACCTTGACCTCAATGCTAAAATCTCTCTTGAGCTTTGCTGTGACATGACGTTTATCTTGATAACCCCATCTTTCGTGATAAAGCTGCAGTAAATAAGATTTATCCTCAATGACGACATTTACATCAGCGCTATGTTCAGGAATTAACGGTTTAATTGCTGCTTTGTAAAGAGTACCATTTACTTCACGTTTTGCACACAGTCGTATTTGACCGTTAATTTTAAGAAAACAAGACGTAGGTGTTGACTCAAACGTGTTTTTCTCATTACGGTCTTGTGCTGCTAAAACAGAGAACAGAATTTTGGAAATCGTTACCAGACATCATTTAAAGTTATTTCTTTCCATCTGTTTCCAATCGTTGACAAGATCCGTATTGATCCGTTTTCTATTGCAGAGATTCTTGTCAAGCAGCATTGATACTATGAGGAATAGTAAATGCTTCAAAACTAACAAAATAATCTGAACAATTTGTCAAATGTTTTGTTGCACTAGTGTCTATCCACCAGTTGCTTTCATCTAATCTTTTTAGTGCCTTTAAAATGTTTAAAATTTGACCTGTTGCCATCAATTGCTAAAAGTCAGCAGCACAATTCTCACTGAAAAGATAAATCAAAACAAAACTGCTTGGTTTGATATTTGGGATGAAAACCTCCGCTAGCCAGGGATTGAAATGACGTTCTTGATGAGCAGAGCAGGAGTTCCGATCAGCTGTAATCTATTAGAGGAAATTGAAACAAAAATTCCAACAACTACCACGTAATCATTTCAGAACAATATACTGTTCAATAAGTGAATTTTGGATGGACAAACTGTTAATTATTATAATGAACCAGAAGTAAATACAGGAGTGCCTCCGCCAAAATGAAGCCCAATAGTTGATGCTATGAAATCGTCATTAATAGCATCAAGTGGAGGTCAAGATACAAAATATTCCATTCCAGTTAGTATATTTTACTACTTATTAAACTTATGTGAAAGCTGAAACATTGCGTATAATTTTAAAAGCTAATGTAATATGTGGGTCTCTGCCATCAAATTTAATGATTCAAATTATGAAGAACCGCTACAAGAATGTATATAAAATGATCTAAACGGGAGGAAAACATGGTCAATACATAATACATATTTGGCTATCTTTCACAACAGCTACACTTTGAAAACCTACAAATTTTAGTATTGAACAAAGCTTAGTCACGTCTTCTACAACAGACTCGTTAGTTCGCGAATGAAGCAGAGTGTTACAGCACGTGTTGCCCCGTTTCTGCGCTACAAAGTAGCAGAATCGCTCATAAATCAAACGGAGTTACGTCATTATTTTTAAAGTGTATAAGAGAGAGAGAGAGAGGGATCTAGCGTCTCTGTGAACATAAATCAGGCATAAACGTAGCCATATCGAATAGAATGCGAGTGCGACGAACGTATCTTCACTTGAAATAATAAATCCGACGTATCTGGGTTTAATGCATTCCGCTTTATTTCATTGATGAGTACGTGTGAACATATACGAACGGTACTGTATATACAGAACGTACATATGTACACTACAGGAGAGCTGAAAAGTAAATATATACGGTTGGAGATCTATTTGCGCGCGAGTGGGATTTTGAAGTTAGTTGTTAAGTTTAATATGTTGACAGAGTAAATTGATATTCTGGATACGCATGCTGTACTAATCATATTATTGACAAATATATATGTACGTGAAAAACAATCCTATGTAATACACACTATAACATATTTCAATTTAACTGCGTTAGGTGCCGAATTGTCACACTCCACAAACACTGCGTTACTGACACGTAAATGTATGGTTGTTATCGAGGTATTCGCCTGATATATAAACTTAAGAGAGTGGTGGAAAGTCGAATATACACTGCGCTTACAGAATAATGTAAAGCACTAATTTTAACAGGTCACCAGTTTGAAATATTTGAATACGTATTATGTATCTGTTTAACTTTTCTTTCCGCTTTACAGAACCAGAGTGATCATTAAACTAATTAAAAAAGGGACATAATATTTAAGAATACTTCTCTAAAGCAGCAAAATTTTCTCCGTCGATTGAGCTTTTTACAATTGTACGATATAGAGCTTTAGAGACGAGATAGCTTTAGTAAAGTTCAACAAGGAAATCTCATCTTTCAGAGCAGTTTAAACTATCTCTGCATATAGACGCACTATACTGATAATGTTGTTATTCCAAATGGAAGTGTACAGACCCAGTTTTAATATGTGTTAATTAAATTCCATTGTTAGAATTATGGCTATTAAATGGTGAAAATGTTTCTAACAAATACGAGATTAAGGATTATCTCTTTCGATTGGGATAATTCCAATAAGTCTGACCAGTACTGCCACCATTTTGGCGATAGACACTGTATAACAAGTAATTTTAAGAACAATCGAGTTAAATTATAAAGGTTAACACTAGTTTTTCGAAAACTTATCCTCACTTTAATTCAATAAGAAACAGTGAAAAAACAATTAATTACAATTATTTGTTTACATCATGTTGTCCATCTGTATACGTCCATATACAGATGCATGCGGCACCAAGTACGAAAAGAAAGGAAGCAAGGAATATATCAACGTTAACATTTACATAGTAAAGGAAGAAGCGCAGGTCAAAGGCTGCTGGCTGTCGTTTCTCTATCGTGACCTCTCCTGGGATCCCGAATGCCTTATCAATATCGTCATTCGCGCAGCGGCTTCTGCCACTACTACTACCGGCACGTCTAGGACGAATAATGCTTTACGTCGTGTAAGGACCACCGTCGTAGTAGTCGGCACGGTGAATATGTTGTATCTGTCTCTACAATAGAGGAAAAGCAACACTAGCACAACTACCGCACGTACCGGAATCCATTGTGTCGTATACGTCGCTTCTGTTGGGACAAATGTATCTAATACATGCATAGAATAACATAACTTTGTTGCTACTGTTGTTGCTGTTGATTTAACGGATTCGAACCATTGTGGTTTATAATTGATATGCAGATATATTCTTTTACGAGAGATTGATTTTAATACTTCCGCTTATACTTTTACTCATTCACAACTGTGCACCTGTTGCATTATATACATTATATTATATGTAAATAATTGAATAATAACAAAAATGGAAGTACCTTGCTTTATATTGCAGCGGTCAAGCCTTCTGGTGTGCAAAACTTTTAGTTTTGAAACGGATCAACCGTCTACAACGCATTGTACCAGTATACTTGAGATACTGTTAACAGTTAAGTTAAAAAACAAAGCTATCGGCTATAGTATATAGTATTAACCGACATCTTGCGGGTTATTCATTTATTTTTAAGAAAAAGAAGAGCATACATGGATACTACAAAAATGTATTTCTCTTCACCATGAATTAGTAATCATGTACGGCACTCACTACTATATTTACAGGATGTAGAATTATTTGATATCTACGGCCAAGAAACATATTTATCTGTTGTTTTTATAATACTTTATCCAAGCTATACTAGATTTAACCAAATATATTAATTTAATTTGGAACAATATGGGCATCTAAAGTTATCGAAAACCCGCAGTGCAGCTGTAGCGGTTTCCTAAACTATATTGTCTGATAAAACTACCCACTACACCTCTTGGTATGCTAAATGTGTGTGTAAATATATTTCCAGGGCTTTGTTGCAATTTCTGCTTTCCATTTGCTTGTAATTACACCTGAAATATTCCTACACTGCTCTGCTTCTCATTTACACCATTCAACACAGATGGAACAGTATATAATAATAATAATAATAATAATTTATTGACTAATAATTACACATAATTATAATTGTAAATAGCAATACAAAAGTCAAATGGTGCAGATTCAGATATGATCAGAGATCAATCTGTTCTACCATCTGCACCAATTTACATTGAAATTAATAAAAGTAGACTATGGCCTAACAGAGAATACATATAAACCAAAAATAAATTGTTACCCATTAAGCACGCGAGAGCAGAGGATCAGGAAAAAGGGAATGGAAGAAAAGAGATAGAAAAGGAAACGGTTCACATAGTGCTTTAGATGAAGAGTAAGTATAAATGATAAATCTAGCCGCCTACGCGCTCATTAATCCCGCAACCCACTCGCCAGCCACTCACGTAACTGTCTCCTAAAAGAACTACACCACCAACTATCCTAATATTTTCAGGAAGGTTATTCCATAATGAAGCAATGCAATAAGAGAAGGAGCGTTGAAAAAAAACAGAACGATGACGCGGAACTGTAATTACATTCCTGAAGCGGATGTTGATGTTGTGCACGTCAGTACGATATGTGATTTTGTTATATAGATATGGAGGAGACCTGTTAACTATAATAGACCTAAATAAAAGCGCAGCATGCAAAAAACGCCTACCCTCCATATTGAACCACTTAGCCACCACCAATTTATGTGAGATTCTATCAAACTTCCGGATTCCGTAAACAAAACGCAAGCAAGAATTCTGTACACGTTGAATACGCTGTCTATCAGCCCATGTTAAGCAAGGGCCGTATACCACATCGCAATAATTGAAAAGCGATAACACCATGCTATCACAAAGCAATAGTTTAACAGGCTGGGGTAGGACATCCTTACTGGCATACAGAAGTTTCAAGGAGCCATAAGCCTTGCGTACAACGTTCGTAACATGCAACCCAAAACGCAAATCAGAGTCTATAGTAAGCCCCAGATTTTTGACACCCTGTGCCCATAGTAAGTCTGTATCATCAATACGAACTGTAATGGAAGTTTTCAAAGTTTCAGCACTTTCTCTACCACTGAACAGTAAAACTGACGATTTCAAAGGATTAATTTTTAGGCAGTGACTGACAGAGAATTGGGAGAGCGACTGTAACGTAGTATTGATAATGCGTTCGGCAATATTTATATTTTTCGGTTTAAATGTGAAAAGTAACTGAGTATCATCAGCATAAGAAAAGACTTTACAAAATGTGCTATTAAATGTTTCAATCATGGAAGTATATAGTATATAAAGCAAGGGGCCACAGACACTTCCCTGCGGTACCCCACTAGTTAAAAATTTGAAACCTGAAAAGTTGCTACCAACTTTAACACATTGGCTCCTGCCAGTGAGGAACGATGTAAAGAAACGAGTCGCTGCCGCACCAAGACCCAAGTACTGCAGTATAGAGAGCAAAAGCTCGTGATTTAACGTGTCGAAGGCTTTAGAATAATCAAGTAATACCAAAAAAGAAACATCACCTCTATCTCGTGCAGTAATAATATCGTCGGTAATGTCCAGAAGCGCCGTGACACAACTGTGACCAGGACGGAAACCCGATTGTCGCACTGGCAAGAGGTTATACGTAGAGAGATATGCGCGCAACTGGCCATCAACAACTCGTTCCAGAACCTTGGAAAGAACAGGCAACAAACTAATAGGCCGAAGATCACTAAAACCAGTAGGTCTGGCAGATTTAGGGACGGGAACAACTACAGCTCTTCTCCAAGCACTCGGGAACAGTCCATGGGCCAAGCAAGAGTTGAGAATGTGCGTGATGAATGGCAATAAAAACGGACAGGACAAGATGATCATTTTTAGACTCAGTCCATCCGATCCGACCGCATTAGAGGAAAGGCTTGCAAGAATGCACATAACATCCCTTTCAGAGATCAGGTTAAACTCAAACTCAGTTTGATAGTTTGCATGTTTATTAGCTTTGTAATACGCAAGGAGGTCATAATCTGGATTAATATTTAAATTAACGCTGGAGGTAAAATATTTATTGATTACATTCGGATCCTGCAACTCAGTAGGCAAAGGCGGGCGACATTTGTTTAAAACGGAATTGTTAAGAATTTTCCACATCTGTCTAGGGTTGGCATTATTAAATTCACGAGCGAAGTAAACTTTTTTCTCACGGCGTATAGCATAAGTAGTTTGATTCCGCAACATTTTATAGTATTCCCTGTGCGTCGGACTTTTAGTGCTGTTGTATCTACGTAATGCGCGATCTCTCAATTTAATCATTTCAGACAAAGTAAAGGTAAGCCAAGGAGGCTTACGTCTAGTAGTGTTTGAGGTTACCACAGGTGCATGAAAGTCAAACAGTGAGATTAGATTAACAGTAAGAAAATTTACTTTTTCATTAATACCTGAAATATCATAAATATGGTGCCAGGGAATTGCTTCCAAGTCAGCTAAAAAGTTATCATTGTTAAAGTTAGAAAAGTTTCTATAAAACGTGAGTTGAGGCGTAGAGGAAATACGTTGCATATTGATTTCACTACAAACTAAATGGTGGTCAGAAACATGTGAAACATCGACTATGCTAGTGCGCAGTACATCCAATGTGTCAGACAAGATAATCAAATCAATAAGAGAAACAGAATTACGAGAAATTCTAGTAGGGTTACTAATAACTTGAACCAGACTGTATGCTTCAAGTAAGGAACACAGCGAGACAACACTACCCTCGTTACCATCCAACATATTAATATTAAAGTCACCCATGCAAATAATGTTGTCAAAGTTTAAGTACATATAGGATAAAGTATCATCAAAGTTAGGTAAAAACGTAGAAGTTGGAAGAGAAGGCGAGCGGTAAACACATCCTATAGCATAGTTTATGTTATTGTTAGCAAGTTTAATCCAAGACTGTTCCAATCCAAAGGAAGTGGTATCTAGTTCGGAAGAAATAAACTTTGATTTTACGTACATAGCGGTACCACCCCGCGACCATCCCTATCGTTACGATATAAAATATAGTCCGGAATACATACAAGCAAAGAATCGATAGAATTAGACAGCCATGTCTCAGATATGGCCAAAACATCAACATCCATAGACAACAACAAATGCTTCACGTCCGCAAAATGAGGTACGAGTGACCGAGCGTTGAGGTGGGCTACGACAAAACCAGCGCAATTCATCACAAATGATTAGCGTCAAGCAGCACAAAATGAAATTTGAAACAACAGTACTATGTGAGATACAAGAAATACAAGTAAGAAATGAGGGTGAGTTATGAAAGGTGAGTAAAGTAAATGTACTACGAGAATATTTAAACTTAAACTACAACTCTAAAAAGACTTAATCTAACAAATCAATAAGACAAAGTACAAAAGAATAATTAATATTAACAGTAATGTAAATAAAGCAGCACTACTGCATAGATGTGCATGCAATATTATTGTAATAGCACACGGCAATGCAAGAACAAGAAAATTATTACTTAATGATGCAACTGAAGTTGTGAAAAGATAATAACAATCAACAGATCTACAAAATTTACACCTTGTAATTTAATGAAAAGAATAATTTAGCTAATAATTATGATACTATACTTAAATAAATTACGCAAATGTGTGTGTATATCTAGGGAATTTAACCTAATGCACCAAATCTAAACTGGATTATACTATAATATAGTCGCATACTCTGCAGCAAATAAACTGAACAGGATTAATCTAATTTGATCTGATTGAAATCAGAAAGTTTTTTAATTACAAGTTTATTGTTTTTATATTTTAAATGGATATTACCGTCCCAAGTCCAAACGTTGCGATGTCCTATCTTATTTTTAATAGATTTATACAACTTATATCGATCAGTAGTGAGGTCCTCTGTAATGATGATACCGGAGCCTTTAAGTAGTTTGCATTTAGTGAGAACATCCTTTTTCATCCTGTAGCTGACAAATTTGAGTATAATCGCTTGTTTACCCTGCTTGATAGCCCCTACTGGATGACAGCGATCTATCGAGGACAATGGCACATCCAACATCATTTTATGTTTAAAAATTTCAATGACTTTTTCTTCTAAATCATCCTGTTTTTGTTGTTCTAAACCAACAATGCGTAGATTAGTGCGTCGCGAGTATTGTTCAGCACTATCATATTTATCCAATAACATTTTATTTTCTAGTTCCAGCTGATACAGTTTTTGATCGTACGTTTCAAGTTTTTCTTTGATTTTTCTTTCGACTTGTTCGGCGATCTTCTCGACAAGCGACGAAATAAAGGTTTTATCGTTTAGAATATCAGTAACACATAACTTTATAATGTCCTTTTTCTCAGCTACCGCTCGCGTATCTGACGGCATTATTACCAGACTAATAAGGCAACACTCAGTAACAACAGAATATGCGAGAAGAAATATACTTTAACTTATTGGTTTAGAATTATTTGATAAAACAAACAGAGCAATGCGACACACGTGTTCACGCACCGGCCATTCACGGCATAATCAACTATGAATATCGGCATCAAATATGAATATCGTATGCACCTGTTTAACCCAGATATACGAAAGCCGTAATATGCCAAATGACAAATTATCAAATGCCATTGGAATTTTGAATTTGATTATTAAAATGGTGGAAAATATGTTATAACAGGTAACATTTTAATAGTGAGGAGTAGTGCTTCAAACTAAACATCGATACACAAAGCAAAATTTTTTCGTTTACGTATAGAATATTGTTCAACATTCGAGTCTGATGTTTCTGAATTAGATAATATTTTTATAAAGGTCTGCTGTAGAATAAAAACTTAATTTCTAAAGCGTCCTGCAGACGAAACAATCCGTTGTACATCCGTTGTTGTACCAACTATATTTTAAAGGCTTTTTTTCCTGATTTTGAGGCTTTATTTAAAAAAATTGGTACAACATATTTTATTCAACGTATTTTCCTTCGGAAGCTACAATGTTTTCCCATATTTCAAGGAGCACATGAATACCGTCTCAATAGAACCGCTCATTTGTTGAGGCCAAGAACGTATCGACCCAATTTTTGATATCTTCAGCTGAAATGAAGCGTAGTTAGGACAAGGTGTTCTGCATTGATCGAAACAACTGCTAGTCAGAAAGGACAATATCTAAGCTATACGGCAGGTGAGGTACTACTGATGCAAAATTAATGAATTGTGTCTAGTCGCCCATTCTGACCGCTTCAATTTAATGAGTTACTGTTGATCGCGATCTCCAGTAATTGTTTCACCTGGTTTTACCAGTTGAGGATTATCATAATGTATCCATTTTTTGTCCCCAGTAACGATACGATGCAGAAGAAAAAGAAGACTTCCTTTTTTTTCGTTACACTTCGAAAGAATGACATATAATGATTTCAATAGTCGTAATAGATAACGCTTCAATGTGAAGATAGTCCGACCTAATTTAATACTACTAATCCTCTCTGTTGAAAGTCCTTTAAAATATATTTGCGCATCCACTAATATAAATTCCATTTTTCCTCTTAAATATCGAAATTTATAACCCAAAAACGTAATTCAAATAACCTCATTTAATTTGAATTTGACAGTTTTATTTGTAAGCCAAACACAAAGACAATATTAGAGTAATAAACATAAAATTTTGTTAGTTTTTGAAGGAAAAAGGGAGGGTAAAACAAAAGCAAATGAGGAGTGTCATGCACTGACAAATGGAACACTAAAAAAAATATATATATATATAATTAACATATATAATATTGAAAGAAACTATCGTAATAGAGATTTAAATAAATGGCACGTATATGATAGTTTAATTTCTCAGAAGATGCAATTTAATGCAAATCTATTTTTAGACAAATGGTAGTTTTCCTTCACAAACTGTTGTCCAAACAGGTTTAGGTTAGTTCTGAATCAATATGCAGCCCAAGAAACTTAATAGTGTAGGTACTTCGCTATGACTCCTAGTAGTTGAAATGCAACAGATGAGTCTTGCCAACATTCAGCTACAAATTCATGCATTCCACGCATTCAGATAGCATAGTGCTTGAAAAGTAACACAAAGTTTCAGCCCATATTTACTATATCTGTTACTCTAAACAAATTGAAGTGGATTTTATTGTCCATGGTGGGTGTTAATTGCTCAATAATGATAATAATTGATCCCTTAGCATTTCGTCAGCAGCTGCGCCAATTACAGAGGATCTTTGCAGGCAATGGGTTATTAATACGCCGGCTGAAATCATCTATCGCCTCTTCCGTACAACTGAACTAACATGTCAATCTCTCTCTCCAGCACCTCTCAATTTTTCAAAGTATATTTTTACAATTTAACATCTTGACTTCCATTTTCATATATTTCGCAATTGGCCATAACAAAAATGAATTCGATATATGTATATTTTGCAGAAACTCAGACCCCAGTGTAAATATTAGACTATATTTAATATAAAAACAAGTTCCCAGCTCCCCGATAGCATTTTTTTTTCGGTCTTGCAGTTGCTTCCATGCTGACCCTATAAAACGTGTGCAACTTGAATTATTGCCTACGAAAGATATCTATGTATATGCAAGTTTTAATAATATCCTTTCCAAGTATACATACATATATTAGTATCTAAGGCTTATATCGGTTTATAGCGAATAAATCTGAAATATATTTCGTAGTATGTAGGTATATCATGAACCCACTATGTAAGTATAAAATGCACCGCATAATAAGTAAGATCTCTTCTTCTCATTCCTCACTATAATAACTTATCTCTATCCTTTCGCTGTACCAGACAAATAAAAAGTATACGAATATTTTATTACCTTATGCAATTTAAAATTCTATTAAATGACAAAGTCATAAAGTTTATGTTTTGAAAACTTGAATCCTTTCTGGTTGCGGGCGCGAGGAAACGTGCGCCAGAGATAACATGAATAAGGCAAATCTAATACATCCTGCACCACTGCTCGACAATTGTCGTCGACGAAGTTAATGCCCGAAGAAAATAAAGTTTTGTCAAATCACCCACATGTGGACGCACATTGTACGATGTTAAAGTGAGTTTTGCGAGTTCCGTTTTCTATGTTGCAGTATATGTCATATAAATAAAAATTCCTAGAATGGAACAGATTTATGCATATCCGTCAAAATACGTTGGTAATATTTACATCTGCATCTTTTATAAGATACATCAGACTATTATTACAATGAGATAAAAGGTAGGTGGTTTTGTCATACGAATTTTTCTATCCTTTTTATATAAAAGCTCATTCGAGTAAAAGCTCTTTTTTAAATCGGTTTATCAGATTTACGTACATCCGCATCTTTGACTAATGCGCTCCCATAGAAAAAAAGCGTTAAATTAGTCCGTAATGGTAGCAAATGTTAGTTTCTATATACACAAATCTGCTTTCTGTTTAAGTATCAGATCTTTGTGGAAAATAGTACTTACATATACATACGTCTAGTTGATTTATACATTTTAATATTAATTAATCAGTGAAATAATCGATTCTGAGAGTTTTACAGATTGAACGGCGGCGTCCAGGCTCCACCAGGAAATTGGAAGCCACCTTCAATTAGACGTGCCAAGTAATAAGCACTTCCGCGAGTCACCTCTATAAATTGAGTAGTCTATCAGCATCTGCAATGGGATGAAAGGGGTCAAATATGTGTAAGCACAGAATCCCACATATCTCTTGTATGGCCAAATTCAACAATCATCTCTTTTTAAAATCAGGAAAAGTTGACAAGGGGGGAATCTTCGATATACTCAACTTCAGGCAAAAGAATAGAAATATGAAATATCTTTGAATTAACGAGTTGATAATCCATTCTACTAAAACATTTTCTGCTAGCAGAGATTAAACTTGTCACATATAGTTGAAATGGAATCAAGTTGTCAAAACATTGAAGATAATGCTTGACGTCAATAGAACTAAGCAGATCTTTTGAATGCTTAAATATAAATGTTCGCAATTAAATTTTTGAAAACCTACAAAGAAAAAAGAATGGCAGCGTTCTTGTGGTAGTCACCTCATTTCGATTTATTCTAATGATTTGTAATGCAATTCCAAGACTTAACTGTCTTATTTTACAACGAGTTAACCTATTTCCAGTATTGTTAAGATTTTTCAGAAAGTTTTGACCATGTTACACAAGTCTACTGATACAACCGACAAAATCTCTAGAAACCAATTTATATTTTAAGAGAAACATTCGATAACTGAACAACTTCATTTCTTACCAAGTTTAATCAACTTACTTATTAACTCGTTCCAAATTTATTAAAGGTAATTAAATGCCAGTGTAAAATTTTACACAATTTTTTGTTGAAATAAATGTAATATTTATTGCAAGCAGACACTAAAGCTGTGGTGTTTTGCACTGACTTTTATTTCATAAAATATAAAGCTTCCCCAGAGGAATCCAATAAGTACTGGGAAAACAATTCACCTTCATGGATAGTAGTGCTGATCCTTGTCAAGTATGCATCGTAATTGATAATTTTGTAGAGATAATAAAATGACTAGCTCATTTCCGAAATAACATTTTCATGGGATGCTCTACAAACTGTTGCTATATGAAATGGGATATGAATTTCCAAATGTTAAAGAGTTATTGCAGTTTTAACGTCTATGCAAGTGTATCTAGTTGCATTTTTCCCTTATTTAACATCCAACAGGGTCACTTTGCACCTCCTATTAATCGCATCAGCATATGTAAGACTACATTCATTTTAATAAGATAAGTACACGTATCACTTATTCTGACGATAAAGTTTAGTAGATACTATTAATTTGCTCATGTTTACTTATAAAAACACAATGAATTTATAAAACTTTTTATATATAAAGAATGAGACATGATTACTTTAAAATTTATTATAATTTGTTTAAGGTTATATTTATATATCATCTTGTTGGACATCACGGCTATTGCAAAAACAACCATTCAGGCTTCTCGTTTCATCTCTTTGATGGTACAGTACTTCCGTAGTTTGTAGTCGCTTACATCTCTTTCTTACCTAAAGAACGTTTTATAAACTGCCAGCTTGATTAAATTTGCAGGTGCACATTTTCTGCTGAGTAGATGAAAAAGATTCGATAAATCTGGTAGCGTACAAACTTATACCAGATATAATTATTTAAACATCAAACTAGATCATCGCTGAAAATTAAATATGCTACCGTATTATGTGGAGAAACTTCACTTTAACTGCAACGACGTTTAATCAAGATCTTATAAAGTTAAATTAATTTTGGTTCATTTCCCCTACATACATTCACCTATTTACGTATGAAAGAAGTTGATTAGTATGTTTTCTAGGAACTACGTAGTAACTATGTCATATGCGGTTTTTAAGTTAATATAATTATACTCGTATGCATAAAGCAAGTTAAAATATAAGGGATTCAAAAAAAATTCTTAAGAAACGGCAATGTTTATTATAACTGAACTTGAAACGCATTGAATTTTAATGTAATATTCTGCATTCGTTGCTGTTTTTAACAGATTCAAAAGTATCCAAATTATTTGGCAATTCGTTAGAGCTGCTTTCGTTAAGAAAGGCTGTAGGGTGTAGATAAACTGAAGTTGAATTGATTGATATCAACAGAAATTTAAAGATGTAAGAATACCTATTTCTCAGTCTCAGATACGATTAAATTTGCCATATAGCTTGTCGCAAAAGTAGATGATACATAAAAAGGAAGCGCTTCATACCATCTAATGAAGAACAGGCATAGCTTCAATATTTCAGAGCAACAAATCAGTCAATTCAACTTACTTCTTAAAAATTTCAAACTAATCGCAGCGAGAAAAACATCAAGTAGAAAAAAATCAAAGCAATACGACGAAGAATCATACACCAGATAGTGATCCCACAATATATAATATTCTTTCGGAGTAATCTAACAAGTTGTATTTATCATAATGATTTGCATAAACTACGCTAAGAACTGCATGCAGGCCCATTGTAATGTATTATTCAGGATTGTCAAAAGTTTTTTAGAAATTCTTGAAGACGAAATATAGACGATGTAATAGGAGCAATCGCCATGCACCAATTTACATTTTTAGAGAAATACTCAAGAACTTAACAAGTTCGGTAAATTAGGTAAGTCTTACAACCGGAAAATACTGCTGCTTCAGACGTGTCTTTGGTCATTGACAAGCTTTGGCAAAAAATTAAATCCCACTTACCTATAGCAGCGTACAAGAATGCTTAAACTATATTGTAACCCAGTTTTCAATAGCAATTATCTTTATCAAGATACTGCCACCTTTCCTCAAAAAGTGATAATGAAAACCTGAAGACGTATGACGGATTCAAATTCAACAAATACTTGTTTGTTTTTATGAGCACAGATTCAATACGACAGAAGCGTATGCATACTCTATAAGAATGGCAGAGCATTCGTGTGATTTAACAGGTCTAAATATTTAAAACTTAGGACATAAAAACAGCAGGAGATTAGACACGTCTCTTAAAATGGGGTAAGTCCGGAGTGACATGGCTTGATTATTGAACGCAATATGAAGCCCACGAGGCAAGTCGAAGAAGCTGAAGCATTTTTTATGAAACAATATCTTAATATTTTAGAGTAGCGTTTACAAACATTTTAAAATTGCAATGCTAAAAGATGCATCAATAACAAATTCGAACGTTTAATTATCAATGTAACCTTTTTAAGAGTAAAGACAAAAGCGAATGCCTTGGTTCAAAAAATATATGTACGTCAAATTTTGATTTAGCATTTACAAATTAACGTTTCAACATTTTGTTATATAAGTCATTTTTCAACCTTTTAAGTCATAAAACTAAAGTGAATTAGAATTGCAGAAAACATAGAAAAAAGAGTGTAGACATCAGACCTGTTTGTTCTTTTAAATCTGTTATATTAGACTCATGACAGGCTTTAAAAATCTCTATCGATTCAAGAACGTTGCCTTACTTTTCATTTTTTGTTAAATGTAATATTTCCTCCAAATGAAAGACCTAATTTCATTGTAGTTCAGTCGCTTGCTTATAGCGTCAATCCATGAATTGTCCAAGCTAGAACGGTATCTGCTGTACCGACGTGTGTGACCTTGCTTATTAGATGGAATAAGGGTAGAATTATTCCATTGTCGCAGATTGTTACACAATATACGTTGAGAGGCGAACTGCGATGAAATTAGGTCTTAGATTTGGAGAAACGCTGACGAAACCCTAAAGATCGAAATCACGTGGTAACTTGTCTTCATTGCACTCATTTGCAGAGCGATTCAAAAATATACCTCGAGCACCTATTACAGACATTATTTGGTTTGATTTTTTAGAAAAAACTGACAGAACCATATTTATACTATCATTATTGCTTGCATTGTTCAGTCCTGATATGAGTTTTCCGTTTTTTATTGCTTCAGTGTTAAGGTAAGCTATCTCTTCAAAAGGTATATTCTCTCTTTGGGTCATAATTTCTGATTTGAAGTTCTTTCATGTTATCTCAATCAAGTCAAAAGATTCAAGAAGGTAACGTGTGGCATGAAAGTTTTACAATCGTATATTGTTTGAAACATCTACCTCAATTACTTTCAAACTAATACGTTCACTGCGTCTCATACAAAGGTAAAAGGTAAATATTTCTAATTTTCCTTGCGTGCCAGATATGCTTAGTTTTAAAAATAATAGATGGCTACATATTTTCTCCAACATGACTTTCTCAAGATTTAACGATTTTCATTGTTGAAAGATTATGTGAAGAAACATAAGGATAAAACTTATTAAGTATTGTTTCTTATTTGACCGATTACAAAGTGGTAACACAAGACTTCACACAATACTTATTTTCATTCCCCAAATAGTAAATTATTAACTAAAAAGTTGGAAAACGAAACGTATTTAAAAAATTTGATAATTCTTATAACAATGGTTAATAATTGGTAGTAGCAGATGATGGATCTATAAACAGTAGCCAGACTACCGTTTTATAGTTAAAAATGAGTAATAAATAATACAACAGAATATATTTGAATGAATATGGAAAATTATTGTATACCACCGAATGCCAGCATATGTGCCGCGATATCTACACGGGCAAAGAGCTTATTCACTGTTTCCATCAACCCTAAATTACTTTCGCTTCCATTCCCATTTATTTTCATTCCCTATGATATTCATACGTTCTGAATTATTAAAAATCAGCACGTTACTTTTTGTAAACGTATAAATACGTATTATGCGCCATATTCCACATGAATATACCAACTCATCTACATATACAATACACAACATATTGGAAAAACGAAACGATTGTCGTTTGTTTATAGCGTCAGTTTCGTTTTATTCCAGATGGGATACAGAAATGTAAAAACGTAAAAAATCCAATAACATAGGAAGGAAGAAAAGAGACGCGCAGACGCTCCGAAACGAAATATGCCGCTTCGTTATTTTCATTCAGAAACAAGAACGACTCTCCATTCCGGACAAAAAATAAAGGAAAAAGAAACAGTTCGCAAGTACAGTTCAAATGGTAGAGAGGAGAATCGCGGATGTTCTTTTGAGGATCGCGAGATTTCGTTCATTCATCCATAACGTCATCATATCTTCGGATGATTGAAGAGACTTGAGGAGAAGTTTGACATAACTGAGATTGATGTTGCGTCTTTTTTATGAAGGTAGTAATATTGCAATGTACACTAGACGATACTGACATATGAGAAGTATATTGTTCACACGTTATATAAAAATAACCTAAATTAAATTTAGAAATTGCATTCCCCAATGTGCAAGTAATATTTCCTTTGGTTTGATCATTTATTTCGACAATATTATACATTGAATATATATATATATATATAATTAAGTTTTGTATTTTGATTATTTTGTATTTTGATAGAGGTATGGTAAAAGCTAGGACATTTTCTACTGAAACCGTCAATAACGTTGTTAAAAGCGTGGAAGGGAGTAGGAAGATTAAGCTTATAAGCATTCAGTTAAAAATTGACAATAATACTCTTAAGCTTACGTCAGCGATGGTTTCATCTCTTCAACCGCGTACAATAATAAAGGTGACAAACAAGGGAATACCAGAAAGTTTGAACTATTTGCCCGATTGGACAAAATTCGTTAAAATGTCAGTGCTTGGGAACTTGACAGTTGGTCCAATGCCAATGTCTTCTGGTATAAACTTTCATTCAGTGTACGTGATAAGACGAAGTATCGAAATTATTTGTAGATTACAATTAGTTATCAAAACACCCCCTCCCATTCCTCTCCGTCCCTCTCCCATTACCCAAATGAATATGATCGACACGTGGCCTGGACCCTCACCAGATTTTCCAACTTTAGATTTTTTCTACAGAAACATTTCATGGTAAAAATAAATTATGGAAATATTAATAAAAAAATTGATACATCTACCTTTTTTTTTCTATGTACTTAGAAGAAACCCAATAATTATAACTGTGTTTCTAAGGCTCCTAGCAATCAAAATTTAACTGAAACAAAGTGGGGGCGCAATTTGAAAACTAAAGTAAGGGGAGATGCTAGGAGAATACTCATACCAAGAGTATTTTAATGACAGAATTTTATGTACAATATCGCCTTCACTGAACTGTAATTTATTGCAAATAACTGGAACAAAAAAAAAACCCAACCAAAAACCGTGTAAAATAGAAAACAAAACTAAGGAATAGAATATAAGAAAGAGAACCACAAAGTCATACTTTTTTGTAAAAGAGGCTGTAAGTATCTAATCGCGCTGATTATTCGAGACTCAAAAATCGATTGTACCTAATAAGTGGTTAAGATTATCGAATAGTAGTTATGCCAAATGGACGAAAAGAAATAATGTTAAAACTTCACTGAACAGAGATAATGAAAGCAAGGTCAATAATGGGACGAAATACTAAAGAAAACTTATCGAACAAAGTCATAAAAGATATAAATCATATTCAATCGGAGCGAAATTGGTAAAGAAAATGAAATCTGAAATATTGAAGATATTACGAAACATACAATAAAATAGAATAAGAAAATGGAAACCAAAAAAGATACTGGTGAGGCTCAAGATCGTCATCAGTATAGTATAATGTTAGTCACTTTCAGATGTTTAGATAGTCGTAAAAATTCCTGAAGGCGCGGTGGACTCTGGCTCCCCTAATCTGTTCTAAGAGCTCTTTGAGCTTAAAGCTCAAAATTATTATCTATACTGACCGATACTGACTTATGGTGCCCTCACCTGGTCCAGCGCCGCTAAATCACAAGTTAAGAGGCTCAATGTTTTGCAGAACAGTGTGCTACTTGTCATCGTTTATGCACCCTGGCTTATAACAAACGTACACATAGAGATCGCGTGGTACCAACTCTCACGAAATATGCGGATATTCGGAGAAGCTATTGGTCCAGCAGGATTCTTGACGCAGACAATTAATGCCGTCAAGGAGGGATACCAAACAGCTCGACACAAGGTGAACGCAAAAATGTAATTCCTGTGGCAAGACCGGAAGCCGCCTCGAAGAGAATAGAAGGGTCCAGCCTTGGAGCATAAGCAGACCTCAGGATAGTCGTAAAACATGTATGGAAGCTTTTGCCGTACTAAATGGAATAGAACCCAAATAGCCATTGTATCTTACACCATTCAAACACCGTGGAAATAAATGGTAGATTAATCTGAAAATGTTTGTAATAGCAGCTTTATGGCATATTGCTACAACTTACCATGTGAACGAGTGCAATGAAAATAGATCAAGCATCAGAAGCGAACCACATGATTTCGACCTCCCAGATCTCGTCAGCGCAACTACGAATGCAAAACCTAATTTCATCGCACTTCGCATCTCAATTTTAATTGTATAGTACATCCGATAATGGACTAATTCCTTCTAACTCCAGACCCTCTAGTGGTGATTTCCAACAATATTATGGAATTAGTCCATTGTTGGAGGTATACAATAAGCTAACAATGAATTATTTTATATTATTTACTATCAAAGTACCAAGGTTTCAGAACATTAATTTTATTTATTTCTAAAGAGATATTTCTGAGAGACATATACAAAAATATAAATAGAATTAAGTCCATTTTAAGTAATTCTAAATGTAGTTGCTTACATTTCTGATTCAGTTCGCCATCATGGAAATTTCTTGCTAATTTTGTTATAATTTTGCTGTGCCTATCAAGAAAACCTGTCTTTAAATGTAGTCACTAATGTGGATAGCCACTATCACCAGAGAATGAAATTTTGTTTACACTTTTTTGCTAGTGTGTTATACAATAACGACGAACGAAATTTTCTACGCTTATGAAATGATCCGGGTTACCGAATCAACACATTCCGAAACTTCGTGTGGTCGTATATAACCTGCATCTAAAAATACATTTACATTTATGAATATGCTTTTCGATATTTTATTTTTTAATAGATTTAATTAATTATAATTGAAATGCTTCTTTATTTGAATAGAACAAAAGCCATTTCTATTTATACAAGAATCTGGGCCGGCTATTTTATTTTAATATTTATATACAGTATATATATAGCACCAATTACAGATAAAAAAATGTATGTATTTGGAAATGATGCTTAATATCAATGTTTTTCTCTTTATTGAACCAAGCTATTTATTAATTAATCTGTATTGTGTATTCGAGTACATCTGTCGAGCTCCCAATCACAATGTTGGGATAACAATGCCACACCACTTAGGGCGAGACGGTGTAAGAATCAACAAAGTTGATCAAGTTGGTAGGTTATTTTCATATAGGCATTATTCATAATATTAAATTTTAAGCTGCCAAGATCAATCATTAGGCTGTTACTCGCAAAGCGGTAAAGGAGAGCAAAAGAGATTGATGGTACTGATCAGAAAATACGTTCTTATAGGTTATGTTATCACTAGCGTAACAAACTTGAACATCTTTTGATTGAATAATTAGTTAAGCTTCCAAGATCAACTGCAAAAACATTCTTTATTTTGTAATGCTGATATTTATTTAATTGAGAAAATTTAATTCGCTTATCGTTTCTTTGCCCCTTTCTCTCTCTCCCTCCACAATCCCCACCCCCTCACACCCGCCGATTTCTACGACGAAATTCTCCCGACTAATTTCGAAGATAATAATAGTAAAATTAAACGCTGGATGCTTTAATTGAGGTTTGTGGAGTTTAAATTAAAATGTAGATTCGGCAGCGAGGAATTTTGACTGAACTGAGTTAACGCACCCCGCACACCATCGTCGCAGGCGAGATTTTCTGCCGTTTCTTCGTCTTCTTTAGAGCTGCTCGCCCAGCGTTAGATATATCGGGCGCAATAAAATCATTTCCAGCAGTTAGCCGGGGCTCCATTCTTCTAAAGGGCGCGACCTGTTCCCTTAATTACGTAATCCTCCGAATGAGAAAGCCATGCGGATGAAAAGATTAAAGATTAGTTACTGGAAAAGTTTTACGGTTAACTACGTATAGTTTTCCTACAATTAAGTATTACTTGGATGTGTTGGCGTTTATCTAGATCCCGAACCGTTTGATTTCTAGAGAGTAGGTTTTGATGTATAACTATACTTATATATTAAATAAATAAAATTTTGGGAAATTCTAATATGACATTAAAAAAAGATATGATCTTCGTCAAAATTTAATCCATAATTTTTCATGGCATAATAAGAGTCAATTTTTTGTTTTAAATTATGCTTAAGATTCTTGCACAGTCAGCCAAAAAGATATCGTTTCTATCCCCGAAACTTAATAAACTTCCTTTCTAATGTTCTTCTTATGCAATTCCCGAGAACCCACACCAGTTTAATTCTTCCCGTCCGTGCGTCTTTAATTACCGTCCCTGTAAAGAGAAAACGTTAAATTACAATACCGGAATTGAAGAAGTTTATTGTCCATCACGGTTAGGCCTTCGGCTTGAGGGCCGCCGCTTCGTGGATGGATTAAATGCATCTGAGACTTTTAAATTGCAACGATGCGGTGATTGCGTCTAAGAATTTCATTATTTCTCACCGATTATAGGCGAGAGAGAAGGGGTTCAGAACTTCAGGATGATGACTACGAGAGACTGGAGGCATTCGAGTCGAGGGTCGAGATTCCTCAACGAGAGAGCCGTGATTACAGAATCATTCGGCACAGTGAACATAATTACTGAACCCATCGCATCCCTCCCCGTTATACGACTCCTCAGCCTTCTTCGATACCGCAACCAACATAACAGCAGACACAGGCGGATAGCTTCCCTTATATTCTGACCCCGACATTGTGCGCTGTTGTAAACTTCTCCACCTCCTACTATTATGAAATTTTCATCTGTGGATAAACGGAATGTGGAGGAGCTGGGAAAACGTAACAGGTATGAAGTGACAGTTTGACATGTTGATGGACCGGATGGTTAATTGGAATATAATGCGGGAGGATAGTACGGATAAGAAGCAATTTCTTACGGACTGGGCTTACCGAGGAAATATTTTGATGAAGTATAAAGAGGGTGGTGTTAATCTTCAAATGAACAAAGGGAATTTCAAAGTAGTTTTATAATATTCTTTTCTCAAACTTCTCACTATATTCTTTTCCGAACGTCTTTCTTTCTAATTTATATCGGATACAGTTATGTTTTAAGACTTTACTTCAGCAATTATCGAATGATTGAAATTGAAAAGGTATAAAAGTTGAAATACTATATTGATGTTAATGGTAATTTGGTTCATACATTTAAACTAACTGGTTAACCACCATTAAAGACTTTATACATGTGCTTGAATATGAAATGAAATAGAAGACAACTGGTATTATACAATACCAGCTGTTACCATTCAAACTAATCACATGATAACTCAAACTTTAATATAGGAATCAAGCTTATTTGGTATAGTAAATAAGTTGACCTATATTTCATTCATGAAAATATGAACATGAAAACTTTTCTGAAATTTTAATTAAGTACCTGAGTTTGAAAGATAATTGTATGAATGTGAGAATATGATAATATATCGCAAAATTCAATTAAAATAACTTCAATTGACACGTATTCAGCTGGAAATACTTCAGAGAAAAATATACTACATATTGCGCAGCGGTAGCACCAAATTGAAATTAATAAATTGGAAACCAATATCAGCTGGAGGGGCTGCAGTAATATTTCCAACAGAAGGTCATCCCAAGCTCAAGATGGCTTCACACACATTCTAAACTAGATCACGATAAAGATCAAGGGGCAAGGTTGGAAAAGCGAATA
This sequence comes from Holotrichia oblita, assembly GCA_023690525.1. NCBI lineage: Eukaryota > Metazoa > Arthropoda > Insecta > Coleoptera > Scarabaeidae > Holotrichia > Holotrichia oblita. The sequence continues at coordinate 114,498,021 of CM043018.1, forward strand.
ATAGGGCAGCCATGGACAATTGGTATTAGAGTGTAAAGTATTTAAGCATGTAATTGACACTCTCAAAGAGAGAGATCAGATTGATGTGATTGTTATAATGAGAACAAAGGTAAATTCTTCATAAGTGAATAACAACATTTTTAGACAACTATAACAGAGAGAGTAACACTTTACATAACATAAGTAAGAAGCGTTTTCCTCTAAAATAGGTAATACAGATAAAGATGGAACTAAACTGTATTTAGAGTCCCATAAAACGATAGAAGATATTTATGGAATTATATATGTAGGTATATGCATAAAATATCCAAATGTAAAAATATATTTAATGAAATACAGAAAGATTACAATAAATATTATTCAAAAGATCTATGTTGTAAGATAAAGTATAAAATATAGAATAAAATGAGAGTTTTTACTCCAGATACATGTTTCGGCAAATAGCCATCATCAGTGTAGAATAGTCAGTTAAGAATCAATATGTAGAACATGTTTTTAAATGTTTAGAAGACGTTTTTTAAATCACAAATTTGAGCAGAATTGTAATTAAAAAATATAATTTTAAATGTCGTAATGACGTGGTAAATTTATGTAATATAATATTTAGAGACGGGAAAACAATTATATTTGAAGGAAGGGAGATTAAATTTGGAGTTTAAATTAATGTAAAATGAAGTACACGGGGAAAGGAGTAAAAAACACAATACGTTGAAGACGTCTGGTTACGTTAACAGATATGGACAAACAATTATAATAAATATTATGTTTTTCCAGTGAAACGATATTTTTCACAACTAGCATCCGACAGAAATCAATAATTTACCACCCTTCGACATAGAATTGTTAAAAACGATTTTACAAATGGCATTACCGAAATATTACCATTAAATATTAGCCCGGCGGAATTATTTCCGTGTTTTAATATGATGGAAATGTTGAATGATTATTGGCAGGTACTGAATATGATAACTTGTGCCAGCTCTATGCAATAAAATACAAAAATTGCGTTTATCCAAAATTTATGTCAAAGTATTCGTTGAACTAACAGAACAGTGGAGAATTCTCGTATTGTTATAGTTGTAACATTTTCATCAAATTTTATTAAGGTAACTGGTTAACTATATTTTTTAATTTTTTACTACTGTACTTGCACTATTTTATTGTTCTGGAAACATCTATGCTATCATTTTGCCAAGGATCTTACATTTAGCCTGGTAATTTAACACAAAAACTAAAGCAATTAAACAAAAACAATTTATTGCATTAGTCTGGCGATAGATGCACATTTTGAGATAAGGCAAAGATTGGAGGGACAAAGTAGCACTGTTTGTTTATTTTTTATAGGAATTGAAATAATTTCCGCTAGATCAATGAATGTTTTCGTGTAACAAGATAAAAAGAAGAAAGCGACTATAGGAATTGAGTAATCAATATAGCATTATTTTCTGGTGAAAAATACAATAGCTTCATGACCAAATCTGAATGGCTGCACTTGAGTTTCTTCAATATTTTTTTACACCGTTTGGCATGACTTTGTTTGACAACTGCTGTGAAATTTCCACGCGTTGAAACCAGCGATTGTAAAGCTTGTGTATCTACGAGAAAACGTTCATGCAAAATCGTATGTAGTAGGGCAATATCCAGCGTACTTGTATTGTATCTCCTTCGCATAAATTCATTTCGCTTTAAAACGAAGCCTCCACCTACTAAACACAAATTTCCAGCTTCAAAATGCGCACTTAATTATCAAATGACTGTACAAATCATAAATTACAAACAACTTTTTCAAATAACGTTAATGTATATTGTATGTATACATATACAGGGTGTCACAGAATAACTATTCCTAATTTTCAGAAATGATAGAGGACACTTAAATAAACATTTCTTCTTTATAAACTAGTGTCCGGAAATATTTCAGTATCGCGATAAAATGAAATAAAGCAGAATCACAGCAACCTATAAAAAACATCAGAGCAAGCTATGAAAAACAATAACTATTTTCGTAGCTGTCATTTGTCACGAATTAATCTTTATTGTTATAAGTGTGTTTAATTGTCATTTTGCATTAGTGTTCGCTGCCTTTACCGTTGCTGCCTACGAAGCAGCTAACGGTAATGCTAACGAAGCAAGGCCCCTTTATGCGGAGCAGCATCCTCAGCGACACCTTCTCTGTCATACAGCATTTTCAAGATTGGATCAGCGTCTTCGAAACACTGGTAACGTCAAAGTAAAGATAACAGATTCGGAAGCCAATCGTACTGTCCGAAATGTTGCCTTTGAAGACCAAGTTTTGCAACACTGAAAATTACCCGAAAACAAGCACTCGTGCCATTGCCCATGCGATGCATACAAGCCGCACATCTGTATGGAGGGTATTAAAAGAATACCAGAAGCATTCGTTTCACTTTCAAAAAGTGCAATCGTTAATTCCAGATGATTATCCCAACAGAGTTCAATTTGCCGAACGGTACTTGAATCAAATTAACGTCGTATATTATTATGGACAGACGAGGAATGGTTTACAAGAGATTGCTATTTTAATACACGCAATAGTCACATTTGGAGCGAGCAAAATCCTCACGCCGTTCACAGGCTACGTAATCAATGGAAGTTTTCTGTTCTTATTTGGGCTGGCATTGTTGACAATTATGTAATGGGGCCCTATTTACTGCCTGCACGGTTAGATGGTCGTGTATATAGGATTTTTCTGAAACATACTCTACCAGAATTGCTTGAGGATGTCCCACTTAATATTCGAAGAAATATTGTTTTCCAGCATGACGGTGCACCAGCACGAAATTGCCGAAATTATTTAAATGCATAATTTCCAAATGGATGGACTGGAAGAGGGGGGCCAGCACGTTCACTAGATATGATTTCACTTGATTTTTGTATTTGGGGTCATATTAAATTACTTGTTTATGAGACACCTGTTAATACAGAAGAAGAGTTAGTGGCTCGAATTATTCTGGCGTTTGATGAAATTCGTGAACGTCCGCAGTTATTTCGAAGAATTCGGCCGTCGATTACACACCGTTACAACTTGTGTATTGAAAATGGTGGTCGTAACTTCGAACAATTTTTATAAGTTTTATATGGACAACGAGAAATTTCCGGACAGTTTATAAATAAAAAATGTTAATTTAAGTGTCCTCTATCATTTCTGAAAATTAGGAATAATTATTCTGTGACACCCTGTATATTGCGAGATGTAAAGACTCTAAGGGGTGACATTAGACAAAAAATTAATACAAAGGGTGCTCGAGTCATGTTCCTTAACAATATACTCTCACTATCATATGTAGGACATACCTTCTAAGATCATATGGGGTCATTATTCCCTTGTAATAAAAGAAAGGTAATAGATATTAAAATAAAAGCATACATTAGATAACAAGGTATCGCTAAACGAAAAGGTAAATCACACTGATTTAGTTTTAAATGGAACACCTTCCCTGTAATCTAATCTTTAACATGTTCTACTGGTTACTTTGAAAGATATGGTCACTTTGCACGAATTTAGTAAATTAACGCTTCCGTTGCTTGCTGTAGCTGCAGCTCAAATAATTTGTTTGCAGTTATTATGTGTGGTGTGTGCTTAGCTAAAAAAAACCATTAAAACCATTATTAATCTAGTTATAGATTTTTCGAAGTATTCAATACTTATATACGGTGTAAGTTAGAACTCAGGGTATCTATGTTTTCAGATTGGCTGAATATAGCTCCCTGTGCTTATTTTATTATTGTAATAAACTCTTGTTTTAAAAATCGTTAACACTTTCTGGCTATTTCACGTACAGTTCGAGTTTTACACTATTGTATTAGTCAAACGTGTTATTTTAAATAAAACGAGTTATTTTGAATTGCTGATGCTGTGGATGTTACGAAAATTTATGCTCAGCTAAAAATTAGCAAGAATGCTGTGGACTCAGTTTCAATTATATTACAACGTATAAAGTAGGAGGATTGAAATTGAAACGAATAGATATTAATTATTATTAGCTGATAAGTTATTTTGCAAAGAGCTAGCAGTGTTAGCAGTTAGTCAAAGAATTTTCTCTAGAAACACTTAAATACAAAATTTGTACTAGAAAACCAAATAAAGGACGGACTATTGCCAGAAATAGCTGTAGAATTGTTTATCTTTATGTAGCTTGTTAAGCAGCTTTGTTAAGTCTGAAGATCAATGCCACATAGGAATTCCTAGGAATTCATGACTTAATTGTTCATCTATTAAGCAACGGTGGTGTACTTGAATATCATCTCTAATCTAAATCTAAATTTTCTAACAAATGTTCAACGGTATCTTAAAAAATAAGACCCAATTATATAATCCTCAAGAATGGCACTGCAAACATTCAACGACCATATTGTATAACTGCGAGTGAGAGTGTGGTAGAAGTTGAAAACTAAACAAAACTATATTTTATATTACTTTTTTTTAAGCGGCATTTGTTCCTTTAAAACTTTTGCAGTTGGCATTTACAGTTCTAAAAAGCCATTTAGTAGTAAACCAGAGAATGTTGATAACTTTTTCACCTTAAAGGAGTAAGTCGCTCGCACATCTTATACTCATACATACATAGGTATGTACTACATACATCCTAAATAAAAATAACATCAATTATTCATGATAGATTGTACGAACAATCTAATAGATTTCAAAAAGTCGATGTGACGTAGAATGCGTAAATCTACTAAGCTGAAACTTTAAATCATATAAAAATTTTAAAACTCAATAGAAATTTAAAAAGCTTCTCGTATTTTACTTCCTGAGCCTTTCGCGCGGATATGGCTAATACGATAAAAAAACACAAACAAACTGATGTAATACTAACATATAGAGAAACTAAACCACGTAATACTAAGAAAACTTTACAATTGAATTTAGCTTTAGCGCGCGTTGGTTTACATAACAAAAGCTCATCGTAGAAGAAAGCCGTCTAAGCCGCACTCTATCGACACGCCGTTGAAACTTATACTCGTTAAAAGTTCCAGATTCGCCCGCTAGAGTACAACGTATATCAATCAAAACCGAGATGCATTCGGGATTTGAAACTGCTCCGTATTACAGATTTATACGTCTACGCGCGCCTATACGAAATAATTCGCTTTAAAAGTTTTCAACGACGATTTTCAGGTTCTAACCACTACTGCTATCGAATGCAAATTACATGTCAGCATGTGAGAGTTTCGCGAATGCAAGGCAACCGTAGGGGAGCGTCTAACGGACGATGGAGTGGATGCGTGTTCAAACAACATATAATATCGTCCGAGGTGACAAATTTAATAATATCTTTACATAACTTTATAGAAGGACGCTACTGCATTTTGCAGATTAAAATTATGATAACAGTAGAGTGAGACGTAATATATACGAACGTAAATAAAGTTTTAGTATCTGCATACTTTATTTTAGCAATTCAGATCACGAAGATAAATTTGTATCGAGCTAAATTCAGTGCACAAACTCGTAAATAAAACATTTACACAAAGCAGCTTAATTTTCAAAGCGATAATTTTTTATATTGTTATAGAATCGACTCTAACAAAATTAGCCGATGCTATATCAAGTTGTACTGGAAAGTTGTTATAATCAAAACTAAAAATCTATGTAAATCAAGGTATAAGATATTTTCCGAGCACATGTTGAAGTTTAGTTCACATCCTATATAGAACACAGCGGGTAATAATTCGAGTCTAGACCAAACACACAAATCTAAACAAAGGCTTACGATCGCTTTTTTTGGAAATGCTGCTATTTAAAAGCAATCAAATATTTTTATTGGTTTGCTATAATATTGCCGGACAGATAATAAAAAGCAACATCAACCGCGTTAAAAAAAAACAAAATAAGGGAGCAATCAACCGTTTAATGGAGCGTTTCAATAAACGATGTTTTAATATGGTTTATCCGCGATTCCACGAATTGAAAAATCGCCACCAGCGAATGGCGGGATTTAAAAAAAAAGGGGAGCATCCGGCTGGCGGAATAAAATAGAAACAAAACACGACGACGCAACAACAACAAGTACAAAACGAAAATACGAATCGAATCCAGTGCTTTTAATTGCATTTCTGTGTAACTGGTTTACTGGATTGAAAGTGGAATTCCGAGTTCTTTATGGTAATTAAGCAAGGGAGAAACTAAGAGCTCGGGAAAGGTGCGTTTCGCATTCCCCGGACTTTTATTAATTGTAATATTACATTACAGACGAACGGTGTTATATTTTATTCCGTGGCAAGGAGCTGGCGCGATGTTATTAATGAAACGTCTCACCGATTGCAGCGGAGATATAATATTTAAACATGCACCCGCTTTGTCATTCCTACTGGCTGTCGTTCTCCCTCTGTGAAACGTTTCCCAAACGAAAGCGATCGCAAATGCATGCGATTTGCATTTTAGTAGTACACTGGAACAATGGAGTAAGTAGTAGATAAGCCAGGTAGGGAATGGAATCATTAATGTGTGATTGAATTCTACGCTCCTACCTAGGAAGATAATGCAAATGACGCGACGATTTAGCAAAGTTTGATAAATAAACGATTAATTTTATATTAATTATAGTAGAAAGAAAGTCTTTTATACTACTAAACTTCAAGTAATTTGGGAGAAATTATTATTAGCATGGAATTTAAAACATAATTATTGGAAAATACAAAAAATTACATGCCGAAAGAATGAAGTATACACTATCAATCTAATAAATTTTATAAATTGTTTAGTTTCCGTGTGTGACTGGCATTAGCAGACACCCTTCAAGATTAACGAAAATTTAAAAGTCGTTCGGACTTTTTATACACAGGTAAAAGTACGGCGAAAACTGCATTATTGAACATTTCAAACGCAATTATTGTTGGTGGGTATTAGTTTAAGATATGTAAGTGTATGGAGCGTGTTAAGATGTATTTGCAGATAAAAAATTAGGTATTTTCTTTACAATAAACTGCAAAAAAAACTATGAACCGCAATTCTCATTAATAGTTTACAATCCGGATAATATATGAATGACGTCTGATATAAGAAAAATAGAATCGGTTTTCACAATGTCAAATTATTTAAAATATATGAATATATATGCTGAATCAATATTCCCTAACGTTGCCTCTGCATCCTGTCGAGTAAGTTTTGGATACTTTGTCTTTGTGTGCAGGAAAAATAGATAAAAGCCGCATAAGTAAGAATGGGTTCCGCTATGCATCCATTACGCTCTAATGTCTGTATTGACTATTTTTATCGGATAAGGCCGAACATCCGACACCAGCATTAGTTTCTCTCGAAACAGTTACAGATGCATTAACACATATGATGTCTGTCATTGAGACAATCGGCAATCGTGTATCCTCCTCCATGAAGGTTTAGTAGTAGATTATGCATTAGGGCACTAGGCACTAGGGCTGGGAGATACCGACATTTTCGGTATCGGGTATCAGTACCAAGCACGCTATCGATACTTCCTGATGCACAGGTTCCGTGCACGGTATCGATTCTGAGTAGGTACTCGTATTGGTTAAGTATTGATATTTTTGAACAGATTCCATATCTTTAATCTGTGGATATCAATTTTTTGGCATTGATTACAACCAATATAATGTTAATTTGTCGATTCAAACATATACAGGGTGCCCGGATTTCGTAGGGACAACATGGGTAACTTTTTTATTTGAAGACATTGTAATGTGAAATTTGATTTATAATAAAATTAAGACAATTTGAGTTTTACTCTTTAAATTAAAATTTGGTGTTTAAAAAAATTAATCTCAGGGGTTCGTGAATTTTTAACTCTACAGCAGGTGTAGAGAACAGAATACGAGAGCTTACCGTACGGAGAAAAATACCCAAGTGAAAAAAAATTCTAAATTACATAAAAAAGTCAGAAAGATGTTTGACAAAAAAAATTAATTTTATTTACTTCAATAAACCTATAAAAATGTGTTTACACAGTTCAGAAATTGCGTGGTAATCACCACAACTAAAATTTTTACCTTTTGAAATTTTCAAAAATTTTTCCAAGTTTTAGTTGGGACTTGGGTATTAAACAAAAAAAATTACTTTGAAATTTTAATTTGAATTAAACTAAATTGCATAGTTCAAATGAAAAATTTTGAGGTGTGATTAGGTTACTAATAATACACACACATGAAATTTGTGTTATTAAATGTTAGTTTTACGCTCTTCAAATTTTTGATATACGTATAAAATGCATCGTATTTTTCAAAATTATCCGTTATAAATTGAAGTAATAACATTGACACTTCTGACAGGTTCGTACGATAATAACCGTGTTGTTTTCACAGATAACGCGATAAACAAAAAGTTGTGATGTCTGCCCTTAATTGTAATTAGCTTACTTTTCCAAATTTTGGCAAAATTTCCATATCATACGATATATGATTGTATTCAGAAAAAAATCTCCTTTTAAAAGAGCCATAAAAATTGCACGGTGCCAATTACAAAATTTTGAGGTTAGGTGAGATTACTAAAAATTTGCACAAAAGAAATTTGTTCTATTATGCGTCAATAAAAGTATTTAGATTACAATTTGAATTGCTTCGAACCGAATCTTAATATCTCAAGTAACAAGAAAGTTACGGCAAATAAAAGAAATTAGGAGATTTCAGTTTTTCTTCAATATAAAACAAATGAAGCCATGACAAGGAAAATTTGAAAATGGATTCTTAGTGAGCTTTTGAATCTACACCTTTTTGCTAATTTAACCGTCTCTTTATGTCTTAAAAAAAGTTACCCATGTTGTCCCTACGAAATCCGGGCACCCTGTATACAGCATTTTTCATTAATTGCAGTGAATATGTGAATCCGAAACAAGTTAGAATTTAAAAAAGTTATTCTTTTGCTCTAGCGGATTTCAATGATATTTTTACCATTTGTTGGTAGGTATCTTAATATCATACGTTTTGGATCTAATATTACAGTTGATCTAGTAATTCCATGGGGAAGTTGGGTACATTTTTCTGCAAAAAATGAAAATAGCACCGTTTAAACTACATACTTTCAATTTCTATATTTTTTAAACAAAACTTTTTATCGAGCACGAAAATTGTCGCATCTTGTTTTATAGTCAAATTGACAGTTTCACCATTTTTATTATAGAATATTCTACTAGAAAACTTTCTTGTAGGCAACAGAAAAATTTGAAAAGAAAAAGTCTGGCTGGCCAAATTGAAATATAAATTACTGAACAGATCATACAACACACAAACGTTCACAAAATTTATGACAAACGTAACAAAACAATCTTATTACAATGGATTTATAATATAAATGAATAATAGAACTAAGACAACATGGATAATATTCAACAATATAACAGATGCAACAAAACAGAATGAAAATATCGCTTAACTGGAGCAAATTCTTTGAAATAAAGGACATTTTCCAAGTTCCTAATCACACTATGTGTGGCAAATTCTATCTAACAAATTTTCCGAAAGTATTTGGAAAAATAATGTGTTACAAAATGGCTAGCAAAATTTTGCCCTGGGATCCCGGGCATTCTTAGCAAGCCATAAAAGACCAACGGCCACGAAGACTCTTTGTAATGGACCCGGAAGGATCTCAAGGTGATCTACGCGGTAGGAAATATCGCGAAATACTAAATGAAGAATTAAAATTTTGTGTTCAATTCAAAAAGTGATTAAAACAACGAAAGACTTAATGCGATATATAAGAAATGCCAAATTCTCATACAAGAAAACATCTAACTTTATTATAATTGTTGCAAATTATTAAGAGAAAGACGCGCTCATTTTTGTTTCAAGTTGATAACAGCTCAGGTATTATAGAATTAAATTAATAGGGTAATGATCAAAGCAATAAAATTCTTGCGTTACAAACAGATTACGTTAAGTATTGTCAATAATAATCAGCAAATAAATTACCTTGTTTAATATAAGCTTTTGACTTTTATAGTGGAATAAAATGTTGATATGTTTGTTAGTAGATTACATTACATTTAGTATTGAAACTGGTGTTATCGAGTAGTAATTTCATATCAAATTTATTACAAGGTTAACTTGTAGAGAAAATGAAAGGAATAATCATTGACACCACATCAGAGGTAAACCTTTACAGTACCAGACAACATAACCGATAAAATATTTACTTCAGAAAAGCAGTTCCTGCATTTAGGTATTAACAATCTGCGGGTGGTCAAAAGCCATAGCGATTATCAATATTTATTACACAATTATAGTTGATTGGATTTACCTTTCACTGTCTGTAGCTGCATAATATACTTTAGACCACCATGATGAAGGTGGAATTGGAAAAATAATTTATTTGGTTGGTTTGTAATTAAGACAATTCTTCATTATTATTGGTTATTATACTACTGTTAGTAATGCGCTATTGTTTTATATAGAAGCCAAATGTAAATTGCTGCAGTGACGCATTTTTTGCCAGACACTCTAATTATAAAAAACAAGTTTACAGGTGGAATTAAAGTGAATAAAGATGCGGGAATTATTTTCAGTTAAAGTTTTATGGGCACAGAAGATATTGCAACGCAAACGAGCGTGTAGAACAACCGATTAAAGTCATTAGAGCAGATAATGGAATATCTATATAATAGCAAAACAAATAAGCCGACAAGAGACATGTTGAGTACCACTTGCCTTCTGTAATACTGAGTGGATGTACCATGAGCTTCTACTATTATTATCGTTACCTACGAATATTCATTCTATTGAATGCTCACTTGCATTTAGCTCTACAATTTATAGCTTAATTCAACTATAGTTCTCCGTTCTGGATTATCATATTGGGAAGATTGTGTTTGTAAATGTTGAAAAACGAACCGTACTTAAGTACCTTAAGCAGTTAGCTTTTGCATAATGATATCTACCGTAATACCAACAAGCTCCTGGGTGTAATTGCAAGTGCAAGTAAATGCAATTACTTGTTGTTTAGCGAAGGAAATAACACGATTCAATTATAACTAGGTGCGTCGTTTTTGCAACTACTGTTTTAATTTACCTTAGCGTCTTACTTCATGATAATTGGTAGAAATTGCTTGTTGAAAAAGTAATAGATGAAATTGCTTACTTTATTTTGCCACCACGAGAATGTCTCTGACCTGTCCCTAATAAGAACACTAGGAACAAGGATACTACTCGCAGAATGTAAAAATATTTTAATCCCGGATACATTCCCATTTGAATGTCAAATAAAGTAGTTACTAATTAAAAATCTTATTTCACAGCATAAATTATTACGTTTTTGTCAATGTCTTCCACTGAAGAAGTATTTTCAACGAAAACATAACAATTTATCTTCTGGAATAAATTAATTTTTAATTAGTTGATGTTTCATTTGACCTACAAGTGAAAATATATTTACGATTAACATTTTGGGTATACAACAATCGCCAATAACCATGATAAATTACTAAATCAAACGTAACGGTGTGCTAAATAAATTCGACATAAATGATATGAATTAAGGCGTACCACCTTATCTGTATTGGCATACGAGCTCAAGATTCTTAACAAGTTAGAGAAGACCGTTTTCAGAAACGCATTAATTCAACTACATTTAATTGCTGAATTTATTAGAATATCACCAATAAAAGCTTTTGTAATATTTCCTCAATATTTATTTGTTTTGTTTACCTATTACGTCAAGTTTCTTCATCGTACAGGTGTATCCAATCTGCTTTTTCATTTCCAGAATGAAACCATGTTTATATTTGTTTCATGTATTCGGAAATTCTTCGCACAATTCTTCTTCAAATTTGAAAGTGGTACTCAGACTTGACAAATATTTAAAATTTTATTTTTCATTCAAATCTGAGACACATTGAACTTTAAGACAATATATTTTTTCAGCAAAACTTAAATTTACAAGTAACTGTTTTTTTTTTAATTTTGGAAAATTCATTAGTTACTATGGCCAACTAGGCAATGTTTAAAGATAAATTTGTCTTATTCTTGTGGGTTTTAGTGTGCCGAATTGGACCAAAAACAACCAGTATTATTAAGCATTTCGTTATATTGCAATAAGTACTTATATAAATAAAATTCAGCGACATAATCTATTACTGTTTCAACAGTTACAACACTTATCAGTAAAAAAACAAGATGAATGGTTGGTTACATCAAGGTAAGAAGATGATTGATTTCTTCATCGAACGCTTTGCAACGAGCTATAAAGAAATTAGTGACAATATAAACTCACAAACACACAAACCCCAATAAAGATGTATTTTCACCAAAAAATGCCTTTAATATGTGCTATGCTGCTATACCGACTTGTATTGTGGAATACGTTACAATGCGCTACTTCCTACCTTACCCCCTAGAGAGCATGAGGTTGGAATTAGTCCATTATAGAAGATATTATGCAATTAAAGTTGAGATGCGAAGTGCGATGAAATTAGATCTCGCATTCGCAGTTGCGCTGACGAGACCTGGAAGGTCGAAACCACGTGATCTGCTTCTAATACGTGATCTATGTTCATTGCATTCGTTCGAAGCGGATTTCCAACAATATACCATGAGCGCCTATTACAGGCATTTTTTGTTTTTATACTGTCTCATTTATCGTTATGCAACCGTAGCTCAAAAATTAATTTACAAATGTATGTATATTCAAAAACAAAATGCTGAAATTTCAGATAACACGTTGAGCGTCAAGATAGATTTGTTAAATTATACTTTCTCTCACTATTAAAGTAAAATTATATCTAGAATACATTGCTTCAATAAAATATTAACACTGGAAAAGTTCGAATAGCGTCTAATCTAAGTAATGTGACACGTTGGCAGAGGTTGGCAGGTCCTTCGGCCAGCCGAGAACCATAAATTCCATTCCTGGTTCTTATAGTTTTGCCATTATCCATGGTCTTCGCTTGAGATTGTCTTTTCAAGATTAGGGGTTGATGACGGTATTGTTTCCAGTAGGATTGCGTCTAAAGGAGAGCCCATCGCAACTGATATGGATGAATCTATATTAAAACCAGGTAATCGCTAACATGATCAAGGCAAACATTTTATGAAGACACTGCTCGTTGGTCAAAGCCATCCCCAAGAAGTGGAAGGACTGCGCTTTCCTGCAAAATTATCATCCAATCATCTTCCTAAACGATCTTTCCAAAATTGTAAAAGCCGTAATGCTCACCTTCGAAATATCAACAATTATAAACACTCTTGAAATACGCGAGTGGATTGGAGCAGTTCTTCATGATAGGGTTACACATGGCACGATAGTCTTCAGTCTGCAAAATTGCTACGCGATGCTGGATTCAATTCCAATCTTGTTCAGTCTGCTTTATAAATTGCTGGTTGGTTACAAAAACTGTTTTCTTTACGATAAACGGTTTCGGAGATATTTCCGAAAAACGTTTTTTTATAATTAAATTTCAACAAACTGTATCTCGAAAGAGGGTAAGTTGATAGAAGCATTTTTTCAAATTTTTGGAAAAATTATCACATCCTGAAGTCCTGCGCATATATTATGAAACACCCTATATAATGTACTATATGTCGAGCCGGACCTGTATTCTGGTAACGTTTTGATCGCTTCACTTATATATGCTTGTTATCAAAAATTTAACTAAGAATTCATCCAGACATTGTATTAATACGTTCAACTTATGTTTCGCACTTAATTTTACATGCCACTCCAGTACCTTTCCAACGTAGTTGTGCACATATTTCACTGAGGACGTAATTCTGTAAAATACTCTTACAATATCAAACTTCTATAAGTAAATATTTTCATTTGTTGTCCATTTTCTGAGTAAAGTGCTAATTGTGTTTGGAATTTTCGCAATTCTTGGATTTTATTTATGCATGAAAACGAAGAAATTTTTTAAGTGAGTTTAAGAGGGAACTGAAGGTCATATGTATAATCACTCTACTGATAAAAGTTTATGGAGATTGGAGCAAATAAACGCTATCGATGTAATATACATAAAGTGATTTAATCAATTTTCACATATGCATAGCGGCCTACCTTTCTTGTTGTACAAATTAATATATAATAAGTTAAAAGTAAGACTGACGTTATTTAAATTTTAGATACTTACAGATGTATATTTATTGACGGCAGTAAATAATAGATGGATTCCACAATAGCAATTTGCTAATACTGACCTGCAAATAAACAGAAACAACTGGTAAATATCAAGCATGAATGTTTGCTGGGAACTAAATACAAGCATGCACGGAATATTTAAAACAGGGAGGAGTTCAAGTAAGCGTAAAATTTATTCATTGTATTCCCACAATGGAACGCAATTTTCTAACGATAATTATTATGAGAAAAAAATAGAATAATGTTAGAGCAGTGGAACACTTCGCATATTTAGTGTAACAAGTTGTTACAAACATGAGAACAGACCATACACGTAAGTCTATTTATGCGCATAGTTTAGTTTGGAGACGTCCACAAAAGTTTTGTTCGATGGTCGTTTGGATAAAATTAATTACTTCCTTGCTTAGACCATTTAAATTCTAACGTAACAATGTGAATATCGTTTACAAAGTTAAACGGATTTACTCTAATTAAATGTTAGTTATGTGATTGTTAGATGTGGTTATAATACGTTCAAATGAAGACAAACGTTTGTAATACCTTGTATGTTTGAATAATTTCTGTTACAAAAATTTTACAGTGGTTGCTTCTACCGAGTGGACGACAACAATAGTCGATTTTTTATAAAGATATATAGGAAAGACTCCTAAGAAAATGGCGAATTTCTAGAAATTTGAGTATTGAAAGTTACACTCTTAACGCTCACAATTACAGTAACTAACCAAAATTGACTTCAAGTGAGACTCGAATGTAAAACTAGATCATTGATAACACGAATGTGTAGTCACTTAGAACCAGAAACGGACATACTCTTATTTTAACAGTAATAGTACATAACCGAATAAAATTCTATTCAACCAGAAGAATTGTGCCCCAAGTTTCACTGCGAATTATTTTGTGAAAATTTAATCTACACATTCATAATTGAATAATAATAACTTCCCTCAAATCCGTCTACTTCAACTTAATTAAATAAATATTAGGGTATTTAAGAGACGACAATTTTCTCTCGTAATGTAAATATTTTATCAGGCAGACGACTTCACTATTTATAATTCATTCTCCCTGTGAGTGTTGAGCGATGTCATGATTGTCTTTTAATTTATTCTCTTCAAAAAAATTAAAAAGGAATTTTCCTTCAGCCAACTTTTTTGAAAATGTAAGCTGCTATATCGTTTGGAAGAAGAATATCTACTTATTTTTACAAGAAACGCAACGTCAGAATAACCGTAATGAAATTCAACTTCGCGAACGATGGCACTCTTCTCTAAACCGAAAACAACATTTTGTAGCGCTGAAAATTCATGCCGTACGCTGTCGTTTGTTACCACTTAAAGCAAGCTCACTCGTCTTGCTATAGGTCGATGTTTACTTTTAATATACAAATTTCCATAATTGCCTCGGCATATATACGGTGGAAGTAAGGAGATAAAATGAAGGAACCTTTTAGAAATACGAAAGAGAGCTCTTTTTAGAAAGATTCGGTGATGTAATATTATCAAAAAGCGTTGACTCTCGTCACGCTTGATATACGGCAGTATTAGATGAGCTTTTTTTCGTATTGAATTAGAATATATTCATAACAATCTTGCGAGTTTCGTTTCTTATAGAATTATTTAGGTCAAAAATAGGAATAATTTTGTACCCGAAAATAAAATTGGAAAGCATGATATAGAAAGGAAAATTTAACTTTGACGTTTCGGGGTAATTAGGTTACATCTTGTTGTATTACGTTACTAGATACATCCAGAGCGTGTAGCCTGATTATACAAATGCGTAGCTAGATGTAACATGATCATGTTTATGTCGTACAAGCGTACCTTAACAATTTGTCATGTAATAGCTTTCACAGAGAGTGAAAATTTCTAATAGTAATTAATTTAGCTAATTAGGTTGACGCTATGTAAAGTGTCAAACAATGTTAACAAGGCAAGTGATGCATGTATAGTAGAGCTCTAAAATACCACAATTTCCATTATTACAAGATGTAATAGTGGGCTTTTGGTTTCCTAGTTTGGTAAACAAGCAACGTTATAGTCAGACACACATTGATAGGTAGAAAGCAACTCTTTGGTAAACGCAAACTCCTGCGGCTAGAATATGTTTTAGTTTTAACTGTAGAAGTACTGAACACGTATTACATATTTTAATGTAAGAGTATTGCAGTGTAGGAATTTTACTTTAAAATTTTTTGTATTTTACATCATTCAGATATCAGATCTCCTATGCTTGCTATCCCAGTTCTAAATCTACAAAATCGACACATAACTCGTCCGATTTTGCCTATCTTCCTTAAATGGGACATCTTTATGCATCTCTAAAATTGTGCATACACGTTCAGATTATACACAGGGTGTCGTCACTTTTTTTCAACAGTGTATAATACAAACACCGTATAGGATGGTAAAATGCACTGTTGCTGGCGCATGTAACATGCAGCGCTGAGTTTCGTATAATTTCGTGGACCACCTCTTGCATTGAAGGCATTTGACGCATATGCCTCGTCCAAAAGTAAGGACAATTGAAAATGATTAACAACTTATCTGTGGCTTCATTGTAACAGGTAATGTTATGATTTCACAAAACAATCTGTGGAGAGATAGTCGGCAACGCTTACAAGGTAAAAGAAATAAGTCTGTATTCGCGAATAAAAACTAGCATAGCAAGTAAAACCCCAAATATTGGAGAGTGTTAAAATAAAGTTAAAATTAAGTGAGTGTATAAATGAAAAAGTATTTGCCACCTTCCGAAAAACAATGCCATTATTTTTTATCTAACAAATTTCCTTATTTATCGTTACTGTTTTAAATGTGTAATTACTTTTCCTTGCCTTATAATTTACCTATCACTGATAACACCTATGTGTCATACATTAGTCTGTTAGAATTAGCAAACATCCCATCGCTGCCACCAATTTTGTAAGACTCTTATTTAAAAGAAAACAATTTTTTCTAGTAAAAAAGTAATTTGAAAATATATAATCTTACAAACTTAAATAACCTGCTTTTGATATTATCTTAATTTGTGTTTCAATAAATAGATTACGGATTACGAAGATTACGGATTTTGTGTTTCTTCAGTTAATGTATCGCAGCAGCACTGCTTTTTTACTAAGATATACAAAAAAATAACTTCTTAGACCAAACATACACGACCTTCAGCAAATTACTTGAAAAATGAACACTCGTTTTTGAAGAATCGCTTTATTATACTAAAATTCAACCCTAATAGGTGCTATATTGTATTGAAGTATGGAGTATACATATTTGTTAACTTCACCCAAGCCATGTACAAGTATTGTTCACAATTTAATATTTTAAATGCTCCTGTAATAAATACCACAAACCAGTGACATCTATATGAGGGTCATGCATCTTCATATCAGACCTTCGGGACATTGCATCTCACAAATGGAACCATGGCATCGTCTCGTTGTTCAGAGACATCGAGCGTATAAGGCAATTAGTTTACACGTACACAATAGCCGATAGCGTTGGGACAGGGACTGCAAGGCATCAGACGGCACAGTATCCCGGCTTCGGCCAATTCATCATTCCTGGTGTGTGGCCCCTGCGGCGTAAACCGTCGCGTCGAGGTGAGGAATGCGCAAGCGTGCATCTTATCAGCACCGATAACAGCGCCAAATAGTACTTGGACTAATTTTAATGCTTTTACGCACACAACCTGGCTTATAATTGATGGGGGGTCGGTGGGCGACGGGAGACGCCCGGAGGCCGACGCTCACGCATAGTTCGCGTCCAACACGCATAAAGATGCCGTACGCCCAGTGGCGACTCGTTAATAATATAGATGAAAAGGTGAAGTTCCATAGTGTTTAAAGGTCAATGGAAAATTAATGAGGTAGTAAACAATGTCTTGATCTTCTACAAGATTTCTCAGTAATTATAACTAGTTGGTTCCTATTTTCCTAACATTGAGTTACTGCGTTTAAGGTAATAAGACAATAAAGACAAATAAACTGATGCGTTAGCTATTTGAAACATCTGAAGTCCGCAGGGCGAAGTTTGAAAAATAATTTTGTTAAGACAAAACAAAAACATATTTGATTTGCATTTTAGTCTATTATTTTCGATCTAATAATCGTTGTACATTAATAATTTGCGTGTTTATTATCCAACCTCATCATTCTTTGTCGCTAACTTCGCGAAATTCTATCATATTATATTGATGGCATACCTTCGCATAAACAAAAAGCAAAAATCCTGGACACCTGCGGATAGAAAAGAAACAGGATAATGGTTATGACCAATTTTGTCAGGATTTTTTTGTTTCAATAGACAAGTTTAAGAAAATACAACTTTGCAAGTTTAAAATCTGTAAATTGCCATTAAATTACAGATGAATTTCTATCATCCCAGGTTATACATTTATAACATTGATATTATTCTGTCTTCCAGGTCCACTCATCTCCAGTACTAGCCACCACTGTATATAGTGAAGGCATATTATAACCGTACCTAGTAGTCGGTTTTCGACACCGAAAGAAACTCTTTCCCCTATTTATGTTTCTGTTTTGTTTTTTTCTCGGGTATTGTTTCGTGTCCGTGCTTGGGTTAATTTTTAATCGGAACAACACCCGTTTAAAACGGAATAACGAATTTTATCCGGGGACGGTGATTTATCGCCGGTCGTTTTATATAAACGAGCAGTGGAAAGATGATGATAGTATATCATAAGCGCACCTATAGGCAGGGTGCTTTTTATCATTATTTAAGTGGTAATGTGAACAGGGGTCGCAAGCACTAAGTGCGTTTGCAGGATGTGGTATAAGAAAGCGATATATTAGGTGCAGGGTAATACACGAAGGTGGAATTTGCCAAATAGGGCTGATATATCTACGAAAAAATAGAAATAAATTTGTCATCATATTTAATAATTTTTTTTGCTCATTTTTGTACAGTAAATTTTCTTCTACCTGCAACTTTTTTAGCAGCTTGTTGTTTTCTACATAATGCTTATTCGGTAAATAGTTTTGTTAGCGATTATAATGAAAAATGCTGAGCGGAAATGTTAGCGTTGGGAACTGCAACGGTAGCGCATAAGATTTAATGGGCTATTTAATAAGAGATCTCTAACAAAATGTTTTCAAATAGCAGCGCTTTGATTACAATAATGACTTGAATTAGAAGATATAGAACTGGATAATAACGTTAACACAGCAATTTGTGAGTTTGTGGCGCTTTTTGTTATTAAAATCCACTGGCACCACACAAATTGGCAAAAGCAATTCGCTAGACTAATTAACCGTGTATTACAAATGTTATCCTACGACAGGTTTTAGAATACTCACTTTGAATGTATTTATTACATCAGCAATTTTGATCATTTTGGATTTACGATGGATATAGTTAGGATATGTTGTAAAAAGAAGATGTATAATTTTTTCAGTTAACTTTGAAGAAGCCTATCACAGCAGACGATTTATATGCATTTTCATGATAAAATCAATAGCTTAAAATATAAAAATTGCTAAACATTTCCTTATATCTACTACCCAACAAATTACATATCTATAGAAAAGACCAATATATTGGAAAACATTAAAATAAAAGCAAATTGTTAGGTTTAATAAAATGTCGACACCACTTGAACGGGGGCTAGTACTACACTCCGCAGGATCCATGTAAAGTGAGAAATGTTGTAAATTTTTTCTTATATGTAAACAGTGACAGTCATTGGATTTCATAAAATATATTTAGTGCATCAGCAAAGATACACTTCTTACAATATGTTCAAAAATATAGGTAATCAGCGAATAAGATAAAAAGTAGGGGTCCTAGAATGGATTCATAAGGTATTCCAGATATAGCTGTATAGAATTTTGATTAAAATCAATTATTTAGTTGACATATTGCTTTCAATCTAAAAGGTTAAAAGAAAACGGATGTGATTTGTTCTATCAAATGCCTTGAATTTTCTATGTAAATATGTAGATTATCAGGTTGGCTACGACCATACAAAGCCGAAACTTCAACTTCAGTATAGGGCATACTCATACTTTAACTTTATTCATTTTCCAAGCTCTCGAAAACTGATCGAATTTCGGAAGTTATAGCCTAAACTGTTCTAGTTATTATCTTCACGAGCTGCTATTTAAAGTTAGGAATTAGATCGAAGGAATTTATTGTCGTCAGTTATACACCAGAGATTGGCTTCAGTCCATTTAATGAATCTAATTGTTGCTGCGCAAAGAATTATGTTTCATACAATAAAAGGCTCGTTAAATTAAAGTACAAAATTCAAACCGTTGTTTATAATCTAGAAATCTATAATCTAGGAGTATAAATAAAGCGTTGATTGCAGCGCCGAAATTCGTCGTCTTTTCATATTTTCGTAGATTCGTTGATTAACGTAGCACTAACAAACACTATAATGATGATGAGAGATGATTAGGTGAATAGAAAATATAAATACAGATAATGTAGATCAATGTGTTTGCACAACCTATAAGTTTAAAATCAACCTAATCCAAGTGGAAGAAATCGTAAAATGTAAAACAGTAACAATAGGTGAAATTAAGAATTGGTTCCAAAAAGTGACATGTACAAATCAGGAAAGAAGACAAAGAACATAATTGGTTGAAATAATCAAGTCCTAGTACTCATGTGGAGATTAAACTCTATATATGCCAAAAGGATAACATTTTCCTCCCTTCTGCTGTTACGGTGCTTATAAAACATATGCAGGCCAGCGAAAACTTTCAATGGTACGTAATCGTTGAATCAAGCGCGGAAAAACTCCGAAATGATGACGATGTGGATATCGCATTGCGTACTCTCTTTGAGTTATTGTTGCATTCTGCAAATACTCAAAGTAAACTACTGTCATATTGACAGCCTCAATGTTCGTAACAAGTATTTTGAATGGTCAAAGTCAATGCAATGTTTTCCAAAGCTAACTTATCCTTTAAGTTATTGTTGCCTGACTCGTTCATATCGTTATATTTGCTAGTTTCTCTTTGCGAGAACTTGGGAACAAATAAATATATCGAGATGTAGTTTTCAGTAAAATATGAACAATTCAAATCCGCATACGAGGCTATTAACACAATAGTGTAGAATTGCATTTATGTTTTTAAGAAAATCGTAAAAATAAGTTACCGCTGTAGAAAGCGGCCTCTAGTTTATTTGCTTCAAACTAATGGATACAACATATAAACGCTGTTCAAAGTCCACAAAATTCTCTTTCAAACGGGTCCGAGATTATTCAAATAGGTTGAATATTTACGAAAATATTAAATTTGAAACAATGACAAATAGATCTTCTCTCTCCCTTATTATGACAGATACCAAAAAATTTCACTAAAGAAAATTATCTGCTATTAAATAGGTTTTCAGTGGCTCAAGTGCTACAATAGTCAAATAGGTATAATCTGAAGAGCAAGTTTCTCTTATCTTACTTTTTAAAATAATTTAGTCGTCCTCACTTGGATCAAGGGTGATGTTTTAAACTTTTACCGCCTTTTATATGCTAGTTGAAAGTTTAATAGAATTGTTTCCTAGGAAGCAAAACCTTATATAAAATGACTTCTTTTCATATAAGTATTTAAAAGTAAAGAGTTTTTTGGGAAACAAATGTCTATAATATTATGAACTACGCAGAGTAATTTGCCTCAATTTATTGATGTTAAATATATGTAGCATGGGCAGGTGAAACCTAAGAAACAAAGCGGGCATTTGGAGGATTGTCCGTGGAATTGCAACTAAGTATACACTTATTAAGGTTATATTTAGGTGTGTATTTGTGTATAACAGCGGAGTTGTGAAATCAGTTCTTATTGCCTCCTCATTAAATGACTTCTGCACTACCGGCTACGATGGTTGCTCTAAAAAGAGACCTTGCTGCTTGACTAATTATTTACTTTACATTACTACAATCTCGTGTTTTCTAGAAGATTGTTAATTTATCCTTGATAGTGATTAAGTATGTATTATAATTTTGCATAGATGCAGGTCCAACCATAGCTCCGTAGATTCTATTTGAAGATCATTTAGAGCACTTCACGTTTTCAAATAGATGCGCGGAAGCGAATAATTAAACGTATGATTTGTGGTTCCTGCTATCTTGCTTTGCCTATGTATTATTTTAATATCCATTTTATATTTTTTCTCCGGTCTATGTATGCCTTTTATGCCAAAGAAAGAAATATATACATAAACACACACATAAACAACTACTGATTACTGATTTATAATATGATGGAAATTAAAACACAAGCTATCTTCACACTAATCATACATATTCTTTTTTCAGCATGCCAACGTACACCTATTATTAATTCGCTAAACATTCCAGACTAATTTTAATGTGTGAAATTTTATTTTGACCGAAAATTTATGTTTCTAATTGTTCACATGACAGGAACTCTACAATGTGCAACCGTAAAATGTATAATTAATAATACTGTTACTGTATTCTATATTTAGCTGCTTGCTTGCTCCTTCCCAACATAACGAATGAAACTTGTTTGAAATAGAATAAAAGGCGTAAGTTAACGACTTATGTACGTATCCATTTCTTTAATTGTACACTATTTGTATAGAAAATTCTAACTGTTTTTAATTCGTTTCTCACGATTATCATCACTCCATTTCAAGTTTATATTCGTTAAGTTTAACAGCAGTAAAGGTGTAAGTACGTAGTACGCAAACTTTCCAATTGAATTTGAACCTGCCAAATAAATCACTCAATCAAATTTATTCTGACTTAGCGCCTCGACGATAGTCAGAGGGAGACAACATAGGGTGCGTTTCGCAACGATTGCGACATACCTGGTTAGTGATGGAGCAGCACCCTAGCCTTCGTTATATGCGCGATTGTGTCAACTTGAAGTTTATGACTAAGTCGCTGTAACAGCGGTGACACAGCTCTTCGTACTCAACGCAACGGAAAACGACAGTTTTATGATCGTAGCACGCTTTCCTATCTACTACGTACTGCTATTACTCCGGACTGGTTCTACCCCGGACTCGTTCTCACCCTACCTGCTTCTACACATCGGTGTTTAACCAATTAAATTCGAGTCGTAAAAGCTTAGCATTAAACTGATTAGTTGTTTATCATTTAAGCATGTATTGTATAAGCGACGATATCTAAAAGTTGTTAAATTGTATATTAGATATATATTCATTACACAGACCGACTTTAGAAGAAAGAACCCTCAACTATTAATTTTAGATAAAAGACCGTGATTTTACTATGAACAAGAATAATAGCACCGCTGTTACTACGTCAACGACTTTAAACCGTTCAAACATATTTACGAAATATGCAACAAGACTTATCAAGAATACGTAGAAATACAATTTGGAGGACAGTCCGGTAAATTTTACTAAAAAATGAGTCTATAGAAGAATCCAATCTCCATATCAAGATTTCTAAGCTCCAGCTATCTGTATTAAGAACCTGCCAAAGCAGATCAGAGTGCTTCTGGTCACTGCTGCCGCAACTATAAACTGCGCACAAAACTATTAACTTTTCTGTAGATATTCATGATTTCATTAGGGATAGGCAAACCTTGATTTCATCAGCTTTTAAATTGTAGTACCGTAGTAATTCAAATGATAAAAGAAGCCTAGCTTTTTCTTTCCACATTGCTTCAGAGAATTCAAAAACATTGCTTCTGTACAAATTTTTTGATCAATACTAATGAATTTCCGTTAACTAACACACACAGCCTCGTTACGTTTGAGCCTTTATTTATGATGGACAACGATCATTCTAAGAATTCGATTTTATGTATTATTAAATGACTTGATATTATTTTTGGCAGCATTGGACCAATGTCGTTGTCACCATCCCCTCGGTTCAATTCTGTACCCCAGCGATCTCCCTCATTACTACAGCTATCAGCCTCTTTATATATTATATATTTAACTAATTGAATTACTGTAACATGACAGCTCCTTCCATATATTACACATCGTGTGTGTGTGTGTGAAACTACAAAAGAAAATGATGTTATATGGAACCTAGTCTTTTGAACAGCAGCGTATATCGCTCAATTTTGGAGAAACATATGATTTGAAAAAGTCGTTATAAACAATAAAGCATCAGTAACAAACTCTCTAAAAATGAATAATAAATGATTAATGACAGATATAGAAGCAGCTGAACAGCCGCGCTTCTTTCTTTTTAAAATATTGATGAAATCCACAGCGTTTCGTAAGTAACTTAATCATCTTCCGTTGCTGCTAACGGAAGAGAGGACTTTTTGCAAGCTAATTTAGTATTTTATAATTTCATCTGCAGTTCGATTTCTAATTTTATTCATATGTGAAATTTGTTTTAGAAACAATTTTGATTAATAATTTAGATAACTACTGTTGTCAGCACTATCTTTGAAAAAACCGTAAGTTCAATTTTCGGTTCTGATACTTTTTTTTTTTTTTTTTTTTTGTGGTGGGTGCTTAGTTGCAGTGACTCCGTAAACTGTATCGCTTGTCTGGCTATCACTGCAACTCTTGCGGTGTAGTTTTGTGTGTGTATGTTGTGTTCAATTGGCTTTGTGACAGCACCATATCGCCTTTTATGATGCCGCGCTGTTAATCACTTTGCTCCCAACAGCGAATGGCAAGTCGATCCGGGATTAAACTCTCTGAAAAAATGTCACCGTCCCTCCAGAAAATTGAACCCCGGCACCTATCGTCCTCTCACAATAATAGTCAGCCGCCTAACCACTGCGGCCATCGACCCGTTAAACTAGTTGCTTTATTGATTGTTTATTTGAATAAACAGTTTTATTTGATTATCAAGTTAGTTGGCTTTCCGCTTTGCGTTCAATTTAAAGTCGTGTTTTCCTTACGATATACTGCATATTTTCTATTAGCTTTACCTTGTCTTATACAGTGATACCTCGAGATATGAGTTTAATTCGTAACCTTGCTCCTCGTATGTCAATTTGCTTGTATCGCAAAGCAATTTTCCCCATTTAAATTAATTGAAATGCCATTAATCCGTTCCAGCCCCAAAAATGCTACTCCTAATGGTTTTTCTTACGTGTTTTTGAATAAGAAAAATGGATTTATAAATGACAAGTATTGTATAAAAGCATAATAAAAGAGAATGTAAAGCAAAAGAAAACTGGTTTTATAAAGTGTACATATGTACATATTTGTATTTTGGTCACTTAAATGCAACTTACACACAACTTAAATGCTACTGTATGCTTAATTTTAGTCACTGATTTTCTCTTCACTCGTCTTTGCCTTTTTCGCCGGATTTAAAAAAAACTGTTCAAGGAGGTTTGTTTTTCCTCCCTTTCAGAATGCTGCGGAAATGAGTTAGGCAAGTGTCGTTAAATAGCTCCGATGCACGACCAGTTGTTTTTCGGGGTGTTTCTTTTCCACGAACTCACATTCCCAAGATCTCTTTTATCTCACTTGTACAGATAACCTCCTCTACCTCTCGCTCTACCTCAAAACCAATTTCTTGAAGAACCCCCGAATGCTGCAGCGACTGTAACTCATGTAATTCCTCGGTCGTCAGTTCCTGAGAATGCTCCTCGACGTGCTCTTTCACGTCTCTCTTATCCATCACCAGGCCCATGGATTTTCCCAGAGACACAATCTCCTCCTCCACTAGCACTTCGAGTTCGAATCCTTGAAAGGTTCTTTCGGCTACAGACTCAGGCCACAGCTTTTTCCATGCAGAGGTCAAGGTCCTCGTTGTAACATTCAGCCAGGCCTGATCGATAATTCCGAGGCATATCACGCTGTTAAAGTGGTCTTTCCAGTACTCTCGAAGGGTGAGGTTTGTGTTCTCTGTCACCTTAAAGCAGCGCCGAAACAGGTGCTTAGTGTACAGTTTTTTTTAATTAGAAATCACCTGCTGCTCCATGGGCTGCAGGATAGGAGTGATGTTAGGTGGTAGATAGAGAACCTTTATAAACTTGAATTCTTTGAGGATGATATCTTCGAGGTTCGGTGGGTGAGCAGGAGCATTGTCAATGACGAGTAGGGCTTACATGGGTAGGTTGTTTTCTTGTAGATATTTCTTAACAGAAGGGCCAAAAACCAGGTTTTCCTACTGCACAAAGAACTGCTTAGTGCATGCCTTCGGGTTTGCCCTACACACAACTAACGCAGTTTTTCTTTTAAAATCTTTTGAGTTATGAGACAATCCTCAGCTGCCTTCACATCCGAACTTGCTGCCTCCCAATGCCGGACAACGAAGTGAATGCCGGTCCTTTTCCTAAAGTTGTCAAATTAGCCTCGACTGGCTTTAAACGAGTCTTCCGATGCCTCGTTCGTGGAAGTGCGCGAAGTCTAATTCAGCAAATCACCGTAAATCGCCCGTGCCTTCTTGCATATGATGCCCTGTGTTAAGGTATCGCCTTTAAGCTGCTTCTCCGTCGCCCAAACCATCGGCAGTTTCTCCATCTCTTCATGGAGAGAGCTCTGGAGCTTAGAAATTATTATAATGCCCTTAGCTGGCGTTATACCCTTTATAGACTCCTTCTGTTTAAGCACAGTGCATATCATTGAAGTACTACGCCCGTACTGCTACGCCAAGTTACTTACTCGCACACCTTGCTCATTTGTTCTATGATTTCACGCTTTAATTCAATAGTCATCATCTTCTACTGAGCACAGACCTTTCCACTCACTTTCTTCGGGCCCATCGTCATAGAAAAAAATGTGATAAATTATGTAAATGCACAAAAAGCGCAAAGTCTTAAAAAATCTTAGCAAAGATGCTTCGCCAGGTAGCCAGGTAAACAAGCACACGGGGGGAATACGGCAGTAATCAGTAATCTCAAATAACTCGTATGTTATGGCACTCGTATCTTGAGGTACCACTGTATTACAGTTCATAGCTTTCCGATCGCGTATCGTTACTAAATTGCACTCTTACACAAGATGAAATTAAAAAAAAATTGCGCTTGATTTATTTGGCAGGCGAAATTCAATTTGCAATACCATATCCACTTTTGTATGCTAAAAAGCGCTTAAGGCGCCACTATAATCATAGCTGTGCTTTCCACCATTGATATTTATTTCACGAGAACTAAATCTCAAAGACCAAACTTTTCTATGGAAACAATAGCGAGGTATATGAGACAGGGTGAAATATTTCAGAAAACATGAATTTGTGTGAGACCATTTCCTTCGGAAGCTCTCATTGTGTAAATTTGGTTTACGATTTCATCAAGAGAGATATTTCTCTCGCTTAGTGCAGGTACGTTTTTGTTACCTAGTGTTATCATTATTGACCTAACGTATACGATTTGAAAGAAACTATAAATAGTTGTTATTACCTGAATTAAAAATAGATATGTATCTGAACTTTTATACAGACAACTCAAGCTTCATCAGGTAATAAACATTTACCTGTATCAAGAAAAACCGAGTCGTTACAGTAAAGCATGCGGATGCAGAAATTGCAGTTCTATCTTGTTTTTCTACTACAAATCTTATTCTTTCCAGCGAATAGATAAAAGCAACGGCAGTATTGAATTGGGTTCTGGGGAAACATCAAAATTTATTGTCACGCTATTTTATGAAATAAAACTTTTTGCGAGTTGTAATTTAAGGTATCACGATATATGTAAATTTCGCTCTGTAGTGAAAATGCAGGGATGTAAATATTTTCTGAGATAAACATTTCACGATAATTTTATTTCACTGTGGATTTGCACAAAAATTACTGAAGAATTGTGATAATAACATTTGAGAGATATGTGAGAACTGAATAATGAACCGTGGAATATGGAGACTAATCTTCAGATGTTGATTTAACTCATTTCTTCACCATACAAATTGCTCAACGTTGCTCTGGACCTATTTTTCTTAGTTGGAAGCCTGCCAACTAAACTGCTTTTGTTTAACAACTCTTGCTCTATCTTATCACTCTTGTAACTCTGACACATTTGATATCAGCTGCATGTACGTTGTTTTCTTGTCTTGTTGTTAAGACCCATGACTAGCATCCATCATATTTATTTTTTCAACATGTTTAATATCACACTTAATGTCTAGTTTTTCCCACTATTGGCAATAATCACTACCAAACTTGCAAATATAGTCTTATTTCTCTATATCCGACAAATGTTTCCCATTTGTCTGATCGCTGCAGTATCACTTAGTAGCAACGTTCTTAGTCTTCTCTCATCCCATTGCTAGAGCTTTGATAAAGAAAGCCATCCATATCTTTCATGCAAATTCCGCATTTTTTGATATGTTTTGTATCAGATTTTTGGTATTGAGTACAAAAGCAGTTCAAAGTCGATCTAATTTATGCTCTAAAGTTACAGCTAATTTTAGTATTAATGAATTACATTATGAATGATTTGCGGGTTTCAAAATTTGTATATGTATATACTTTAGTTGCAAGTTTTAGTGCGCCTCTGCGAGTCCTATTACGTCCAACTACAATTGCTTGTTCGTAACTCTTCTATAGCATTCAAATTTACATACTTTCACGTTGTGTTTCTAAATAAGTACGCTTGATACTGCACCTTTTCAGGTAATCTTTATTATTATAGGACTTTCAAGTATTAATATAATACATGAGCAGTTATCTCGTAATGCTTTATTTTTAGTTCCAAATGTTATCTACGTATTACCCTACAACGTGTCGAAAAACACGACCGACTCATTTATAATGCGTGGCCGAGGTATATTTAAAAATATCAGGGCGTGATAGGTTATCAACGACGGAAAAAATAACACAAAACGAAACATCGCCTCGAAACAAAAAACAAAAAAAAAAGAGAGAAAGGTGAAGGGCTTGCACTGGTGGCACTATTTCGGAGGACCACACACGTGGTGTTAGGTGGTCACCCTCGGTTTTTCTGCTGCATGCGCGCCTAGATGCCTTTTAGCACGCGACACGTCGAACCAGGAACAATTTGTCAAATCGCCCGTCACGCGGTGTCGCCCGTAAATTCTTTTTGTATTCATTAAATACGTTGTCCAGTTTAAATAATGACGATTTTATACGCCCTCGGAATAATTAAAACTATTTACCAGGACCGGTGGTTTGCGTATGAGCCGATAGAGGTCAACCAATTCACGTCTTCCTGCTTGTTATCCAGTTTTTCGACGGATGATATATTATTTATAAAATAGTTGTCGGACACGCAGAACATTATATTTACATTTATTAAATTTATAATAGCCATTACGCGTAGTATATGAGATTTCATCGTAATATTTTATCTGCAGGAAAGGTATGTGTGGCATATATTATTTCTAAAACATAAAACAAATAAAATTACGGCAGAAATTTTGAATCTTCTCCGTTTCTAAGCACTACGCAACATTAGTCGTAGTCATTATTGAAGATATTTAAAACCGTCACCTTCTTGATCTAGTGCTTTAACAGGGTTTATCATGCAGAACTGGCGTTATGAACTTCTCTCTTTCCTGAAAGTACACTTTGCGTTGCTGACAGAAAGTATTGTAATGGCACATCTGCTTAATGTAATGGTTCTTCCTGTCATGACGCTTCATAGGCATTGGCATAACATGATTGTATACTACGTTTTTTTTTTCATTACGACCGATGAACTGCTATCTTCATTTTAGAAGCCGATTCCTTGTTAATTTTTTTCGTTATAAAAAACTAATGAGATTGCTGATAGTACTACATTTCCTTCTAAAATGTATTTTATTCCAGTTCAAAAATTAATTTACTCGCTAACCAGCTTCTACGTAATTTTGTTTAGAAATATAAAGAAAACCGCCTTACATAATTCGAATTAGATTTGAATTTACCTCGTAAACAAGGCTAAGAAATTGGCTAAAAGTACCATTTCTCAAAACAGCGACGAAAAACCAATTTAGGAGCGTGCAGTGTGCTGTAAGTCGGATATTTTCTGCTATAAAATTAATACACCATCCGAAGAAATTCTCTTTTACATCTAAAATAATTAGCAAAACGACTTGAAACTGAGGCTAAAACACACACTACAATGCCGACATAAATTACAGCGAAGAGAACATCTCTTTGTGAAAGTTAAATTAACTCGTTATAAATTAATTTTAAATCCTCTGGCGGAGCTAAGCAAATTACGCAACAAAACGTTTGGGGATGTGGTTGTAGTACAATATAGTTATTATCTAAAATACCTACTGACATACATTCACTCATCAGCTAAATTATCTACACCAAGATCTTGATTATATATTTTTAACCGAAAGCTAATTTTCCCTTCGGATGAAGTTTATCTACGATGCTAATTACAGAAATCTGTTTCGAATATACAACAAGAAGGGAAATCGAATCCCGAAGGTATATTGTAAAGCTCGAGCGCGCAAAATTGCCTTTGTAGACTTCGAAACAAACAATAATCCCGTTCTCATATTGTATGATAATGTAATTAGCGATTGTGACTTAATTTCTCCGTAATATATTGATTATGTTTTAGGAACAATGCTTTCATTGTTCTGACAGTGATTGTGGCTTTCATCCCATGTGAATCTAAAATCAATTCAAATAAAGAACACCTGGATTTTGACGAGCAAGATATTTTTCCACGTACTAGACAACAAAAGAATTGTTTTTTTAAACAATATGAATTTTTCCTTGTATTGACTAAAGGAAATTTAATAAATTCGCTGTACCACTGAATCTAGTCAAAAATCGATAAAAACGTTTACACAGCAACTTATGTTCTCGCGAAAAACAAACCTCGAAATCTAAACATTATTTACACTACTAACAAACCAGAATTCAAATATTAGTCAGTGGTATAAAACCTAGCCAAACGATCCAGTCGCTGATATAGCGCTATCACAAAATACGTTTATGTGTTGTTTTCGGATAATTTTATTGCCGCACAGCATATAATTAGATTAAACGAACATCCCGGCATTCCATGATTAGAAAAAGTCGTAAAACTAATTTTTATTACGCGTGCACTAAACGCAAAAGAAATTTATTTTAAACGTGCCTCCCATATAAAATACAGGGGCGCCCCATTCCAATGTGTTGACGGGAATATAACAGGTGTGGTATTTCCACGTAATTTAATAAGCAGTAAAGATAAATTCTGATGAGTTTGATAGTTAAAGTCGTACTAAAACTCGACGGTTATAGTTTTAAAATTATCAGTTGTTAAAGGCTAAAAAATTGCTTGTTGCGGTGAATTGAAAAATGAAAACAAAAGGTGCACAAGCAATCTAATTAATTTAATAATAGACCAATTTTTTTAGTATGTTCGCCGCATATTCAAAAATGTATGGTTCCATACAAAAGCTAAGTGCATCACTCCATAGATGAATTTATGTTTTATTACTTTTTCCAGTAATTTGTGTATAGTGAAAATCAAAAAATAGTGATATTTTTTAATTAGACAATCTCATTTTAGGAAACTTTACATTTTATGTAAATTTGGGCTATTATACAATTTACTTCTGCAGGTAACATCAGGAGGCTTGAATAACAAAGTACAATAAATATATGTGTACTTATGTACACTAAGAATTCTTTTTGGTTGGACGACCTGCCACTGCACATACGTAGGATGGATAGTAGACAGTATTGCATTCACTTACTTCAGACAATATTGCATTCATTGCGCTCGTCAAAATATGTAAACACAGATGCGATTTGCGGGTCTATTTTAAAGACGCTGTAGCTGCATTTATAAATGTGGAAAAAAGCATCTATTATTTGACGTATTTGAGTAGAAAGAAATTTGTTTGATGTTTCAAGTAGGTATTTCGAATAAAATAATACTGTAGTCTTATTAAATTGTTTTGAAAGGTAATTTCATTACTTTTTGCGGTGAACTTTTTTTGTCGTTGAACTAGGGTAAGATCTAAACCAAAAGCATATTTATTATACAATAAATAACAATATCAATGGTTTACTACTTTTATTTATTTAAAACATAATATAACGAAATAATTATACGTATACACTTATGCTGAAATCAATAATGAGTCCATCCGCCGTTATTTTGTATAACTTCTTCCAATCTTGATGGTATGGACTCTATTAATTTATGGCAATAGTCGTCAGTAACTTCTTCCCATTCCTGCACAATTTTTTGCCACAACAAATTTCTGTCTTCTCGTTCTATAGGGTTTTCCCTCATTCTTTTTTTTATATAACCCCATAGGTTTTCTATGGGGTTCAGATCCGGGCTTCGTGCCGGCCAATTTAATAATCTCAAATTATTGTCTGTAATCCATTGTTGGACAACATTAGCCGTATGAATGGGTGAGTTGTCATGTTGGAATGTAAACTGATCATAAAGAGATGTTACCGATGGCAACATTACATTCTCCAAAATATCTCTATATTGTAACGCTGTCAAGTGTCCATTAATATCCCAAATAGTACCAGGTCCTGCGTATGACATCCAACCCCACACTGATACAGAAAGCCGTCCACTTCCATTTTTCGGATGAACATATTGTGGTGCAAGCCTATAGTTACGAGGACGGGTAACTAGGCGCGTGTGGGTGTTTGGGGTGCTTTGAAACGTCGACTCGTCGCTGAAGATTACCGTTTTCCAAAAATCTATGGGCATATTCTGATACTATAGTGCAAAATTTATTCTGTTTTGACGATTGCGCTCAGAAAGTTCTGTTTTAATAGCAGCACGATAGCTTTTGAGGCAACTTGCCCTCAACCTTTTTCTTGCCGTCGTTACGGAACCGGGAAAGGCGGTAGCTGCAATGGCTTGCTTGCAACTTGTGAATGAATGCTCTGCGTAAAATTGCCTTAACATGGTATCTTGATAAGCAGTGGATATTCTTTGTTTTGAAGTTTTTGGTTCATTTGCAAAAAATTGTATTGGGATTAACACCAAATTCACGCGCTACAGCACGTAGACTCCATCCGTTTTCCAACATTGTTATTGCACGCATCCTGTCTTCTATTGACATCATATTGTTCGACACGTATGCATTTAACTGTTCCAAATGCTGTATAAAGAACTGAATATTATTGTGGTGTCTGCTTGTTTTTATATACGTCAGTGTCTAATATAACTCATCATTCGAGAAAGCATATTTTCGACATTTATCTGGATGACTTGTCTATGAATACTTATCAATAAGCCTGTGTTATATTCACATAAATAAAGATTCCAGAAATAAAGAATATGTTTTTTTTTGCTTACCTGTCTATGTCTACGCAAAGACCAAATAAATAGATGCAATCGGCCTTGTAAATTCATAAATGCAACTACAGCGTTTTTAAAACAGACACAAAAACCGCACATTCATTCATTGATAAGCATCATCATGCATTTCAACATAAGTAGGTATATACTTATGATTATTTCGTTATGTTTTAAATAAATAAAAGTAGTAAACCTTTGATATTGTTATTTATTGTATTAAACATGCTTTTGGTTTAGATCTTACCCTAGTTCAACCACAAAAAAGTTCACCGCAAAAAGTTAATTACCTTTCAAAACAATTTAATAAGACTACAGTATTATTTTATTCGAAATACTTGAAACATCAAACAAATTTCTTCCTACTCAAATACGTCAAATAATAAATGCTTTTTTCTACATTTATAAATGCAGCTACAGCGTTTTTAAAATAGACACAGAAATCGCATCTGTGTTTACATATTTGTATGCAATAAGCTGTCTACTATTCATCCTACGAATGTTGAGCAACATGGTGTACAAATACAAAGTGTTCCTAGTGTACATACATATGTGTACATACCACACTGTTGGACTTGACTTAAATAAGCCGAGTTGCAAAATAAGCAATTCTCAGACACTGATGAAGTTATTGTTGTTAGAGTAGAGTGGAAGTACTGGTTGTACGACATTAAAGTCAAGAAAGGAAGGAAATGTTGGGATAGGCAGCCAAAAACGTCTAAACGTCTATTTTTAGAAATGTACCATATAAAACAGCAAGATAATACTCTTAATTTTAACACAGGCACCCAATGTCTTAGTATACTTTATTCTAACATATTACATTTGGATAAATTAATTCACTCTAATACCACTTGACCATCCGGACTTGTATTTTTGAACATACATGTATATTATTCTTTTAATCGGTGATGTAGTTTGCACTGTTTGTCGTTTGGTAAATTTTAATTTTACTAATCTTAGGGACTTTAGTACGTTGATATTCATTTTAACTTAGTCGGTTAACGTTCGCACACAGCATAACCTATAAATTTATGTTTTTATGTCAGACATGCGGTATTTAATCTGATTAAATTAGACCATCGATCATCAATCGATTTTTTTTAATAAATGCAACTGTATAATAAAACATCCTCTTTTTAATTTTCTAATATTTTATTATGTGTTTTTGGTCTGGCAAACTAAATGTTTAAATCTAATGTTAGCATCGTCTTCTCCACGTAAGTTATTACATTTCAGTATTAATTCTAGTGCTGTTCCTAACGCACTTTTTATTTATCAATTGTAGAATTTTTCTCTGAAGAAGGTAAAAACTAATCACCGAAAGCTTAGAATATTAAATGAAGATTTTTCAAATCATCGTTTGAATTTGGTTCCTATCCCAACATTTCCTTCCTTTCTTGACGTTATTGTTGTTCATTTTTAATACGGAAAAATTCCAAGCTGTAATAGTCATCGTTTGTGTAAACTGAGCTTCTTTCTAGTGTCCATCACTTTCTAAAATTTTTATTTAATTGTTCAAGAGACTAAAGGAGTTCATCGTTGGATGGTGATGAAAGTATTATTGGTCACTTACCTAATATCATAGATTCATGATTAGAAGCTTTTATCTTTAAAGCAGACACAGGACGAATATAGTATTAAGCGATTTTTTAAGCGATTAAACTGAGTTTTAATTGTCTAGATGCTACTTTAGATATCAAAGGCGTTATTAAGGCAAGTACATCCAAAAAGTCCTGTTACATCAAATACAATGTAAATGAAAGTCAACTGGACATCCACACTACCTCGAAGAATTTAAGCGTTTGAGAAAATTATGTGAAGTTAATATTATTGTTGCATATGAAAGCTACTTACGAAATTTATTTCAATATATTCAAGCTAAACAAGGATTCCAGGTACCATGCTAGTTGGCGTCGAGATAATTGACGATCCTCTAATTATTGTAAACTCCTTGGCTAACGTGTTTCAAGGTAGCCAAATTATGAGTAGTTTTACGTCTACATTAGCGAATTGTTACAATAATCACACGTTTTCTCTATCACCTACTTCAGAAGAAGATCTAATCAAGATTGTGTATGGTAAAATACTGCCAGGTATGATAGTTTTCCAAGTTTTTTTTATATAAGAGACGCCCGACTTGTTCTAAATATGTTAGCCACTGATCATAATAATTAATTTGACAATATCTATCTTTAGATTCCCTGAACTATGGAAGCGTACCGTATTAATATCGATTTTTAAAAAAGGAGATGCATCAATCCTAAAGAACTATAGATATCATTATTATCGAATTTAGCTAAGATTTTTGAGCAAATTATATACACCAATATCTTCTACAACGTGAAGCAATCAGTCTCAGAACATCAGCATGGATTAATGCCAGGAAGGTCAACATTAACTAATACATATAACTACTATTGTCCAGTACATAAGTAAAGCAATCGATATCCAGGACCAAGTTGACGTTGTATTTACAGATTTTTTCAGCGTCTTTGATACTATTGATCACATCATTCTCCTAAAAAAGCTGGACGCTGATGATTTATCTCCAGCCTTCGTTGCACTGATTACCTCATATGTACCTCATATGTGCCTCACATGCTGGACGGTTAAACTACGTATGTATTGTAATGGTTTAGGTTAATATCAAATATGTCATGTCAATTTGTAATTTTAAATGGTGATAATAAAAAGGTAACGCGAGGTTGTCAAGGAAAAGGTTGTTGATTTTTGAATAAAATTTTGAAAAGAAGGTTTTTTTGTGTTTAAATAAAAATAAAAATAAAGTTATCCAAGAAAATATAAAGTGTTTAAGATTTCGTATATACATACAAGTGTTACAAATGTACAAACGTTAGAAGGAGATTAGATTGAGTTGCCGGAATAAAAATATTTGGATTGTCATTTTGACTGTCAATAAAGATAGAAGAAGATTAGCAGAGTGAGATATAGTACAACCGAGGTAGGGATGTTACTGGATTGAATAGTGTGAATTGGATAGAATGCGAACCGTCAAACGAAAAGAAAGGACCCTGAGATTAAGAAAATTGTAATAAACTGTTAGTTTCAACAAGAGACTCAACCTGTTCCGAATCTATAGCAGTATATTATAATGATTTCCGATTTTACCTTTTTTCCTGTCAACATCAGGGCTTCCTCAGGGGTCAAACTAGAGTCTTCTACTATTTATAATATACATAAACGATCTGTTGATTTTTCCATTGCAGTTCCATTGCGCGCATATTAGAGCTAGACTTATTTCTTGCTTTTACTACCCAGGATCCTGTCTTCGCATGGTCAGACCTAACTTGTGCAACGTAAATTTTATCGCTCTTGCAAAACTTTTTGAGAGGAGCAAATAGAGCTTGTACCTGTGCATAGATATTTAATGCAATCCGGAGTATATGCTAAGTTTCAATTTTTTAAATGTATCGAACTTATATTGTCCTAACCCATTACCTGATATAGTTTTGCATTCTAATTTAATTTGTGTAGCTTCCACGTGGTTAGGTTCAATTATTTCTTCAGAACGGTGCAAGGAAGATCAAACAGCAGTACAAATCCTTTAGGTATATAATGTCTTGGATTACGGGTATCCTAGTGTTTTTGCATGCTAGTTCAAACTATTCTGAAAGAAGAGACTAAATCAACAGGTAAAGTTATTCTATATATGTCCATAACAGAACAATAATTTTTATATTGTAGTCACTATTAATTTAGAGGGAGCCCTCTTGACTGTAACGTGTTTTATTACTTATTATTTTTGCTTACTAGTACATAGCAAATTTCAGATCTGATTCCATCTACCAACATCTTTCTCACCAAAATTGGTGACTAAAGTAGAGGGCTACTATTTAGAAAATAATAATTACAGCAACATCCTTCGGACAGTAACGCGATCGTCAGTTCGAATTAGTTGGGGCTAGAAAATAGCATTTCAAAATTGAAGGGTGTATTTGCCAGATATTCCCATGTTTGCAATTACATATGATTGTAAAACATGATTTGAATTTATTTAGAAGGTTACAAAAATAGCATGTTTATATTGCTGAATTTCATATACTATGAAGTCGATTATAGATTCTCTTTCATTTAGGTAGTTTTTTATGAGAAAAAAAGGACTAAAATGCGCAAATGAACTATTTTCGTACGTATAATTTTCTGCTGTTAGTATTAAATTTCAGTGATCTCAGAGGTCATGCATAATTACAGGCAATATGATGTGGTGGTGTGGTAGGTGCTAGTTGCACTGACTTCTTAAGCTGTATTGCTTGTCTGAATACCGTGCAACTTTTGGTGTATAATGTATGTGTCTTTAAATGTGTTCAATAGACTTGTTACAGCACTAGTTCGCCATTCATAATGCCGCTCTGTTTACCTCCGGCTCCCAACAACACTCCTGCCTCACCACTGCGATAATTACACATGGGATTGGCTTTACCTACTTTTGCTCATACGATGCGATTTTATGCGGTGCTAAAATACTCTCAGACTCAAGAGGTTTTGTGGATATATATGCTTTAAACCAGAGAATGAGGTTTTAGAATCTTCCATGATTATAAAGAAAGATATTATTTCGAGGTGTATCTATAAAATAAAGACATATTTTACCAATTTTCTTGCAGAACAATAATAATCTTGCAATTATAAGTCAAGTAGGATGATATTTATAAATGTTAGATCTAAATGAATGGAAATTAGTACACTTTGGGATCCATCG
Organism: Holotrichia oblita; assembly: GCA_023690525.1. NCBI lineage: Eukaryota > Metazoa > Arthropoda > Insecta > Coleoptera > Scarabaeidae > Holotrichia > Holotrichia oblita. Next base: position 114,535,902 of record CM043018.1, read on the forward strand.
GCATTATCTAAGCATGGGCAGACATAGCCGCATGTCCATTAACCTCTAAAATCTTGCATCATATTACTGTAATACATCTGTATGTACATATGTAAATCTACTTGCAGCAGATGTACTATGTGTCAAAGTATCAAGATATCCAGGAGGTCGGCAAAACACGTTCTGGCGCCTGCTTTTCAAACAAAAACTGCAGTAAAATATCATTTCTTTCAGCTATTGTATTAGACATCTGGAAGACACCACTGACTGAGAACTACTGTACGCGACTAGGAAATATAATACGCAATAATTCTGTTCCAGAATGTACGTTGATTTCGCGTATCATCAACTTCGACATCTATAAACGATAGTAATTCTCCCATACTCCATCTTAAGGAGGAGGAGGTATGGTACACTCATTAAACTTTAAAGTCTCTTTTACGATCAAAGACGGTTCTCTCAACCGAATCATCGTTATATTCGTCATTCGCGCCAACTTGGGGTACCAATCTATATAATAAAGTTTTACGACGCTCTACGTTGGTATTATTATATATAGTGGTGGAAGAAGCAAAAGGACGTGTTCTTTTGTATTATTTTATTGCCTTTCGACTGCCGTATTGTGAACCGAACGGGTTTTTTTCATTTATATGTGTGTAGATACGTGCAGTGCGTCTAGGGTGCCATTAACGGCCAGAAAAATAAGTGTTGTTATAATGGAGCGGGGCACTTCCGTTTTATTTCACGTAAAATTCTCTTTACGAAATAAACGCTGAAAAGGAGTGCTCTCCTCCACGCGTATATGTCCACGATTTATCGCCGAATCCAATTTTTCCTCATTGTAAATGGGAAGTTAATGCCCGAACAATAACTGTAAAAGATACATTTTGGAGGACACGATGTCGACTTGACACATAAATCGCAGGATCGCTGAGTTGAATTACGTTATGCGAGGGGATATTACGGTGGATATAAAATTCGTTTATTTTGAGGTTGATTGCTGCTCGAAAAGGTACGTTCGCTTGATTAAACTTCGTAAAAAGTATTATAGAAATCGTATTTTTCTATGTTGCATGCCATAATAATATGTTGCATATTTTTTGCAAAGGATTTTAGCAGTAATCAAATTATAACGAAATAAAGAAATTCAATTTGGGAAGTATTCTTTAGTTACGGTTGTAAATTGCTTACTCTCTACGTAAGCTTTAATGGAAAATTTTTATATCTTTTGTATATAAAGATATTTGAAGGAAATAAACTTACGGCCAAAAAAGTATCGTGGCTAAAAAATACATAAATAAATAACATGCACTCTCGTTACTCCAAAAATTAAGCGGCTTGTGCAGCTATATGTTCCCATTGCTCTTCCAATTGACTCATATCCAACATCGCTGACAGTATTTTTAATATATTAAATTATACCATCCCTGTCGACGATGGTCGTTCTATGGTGCGAGATCAGTAAATCTTGAAGACCAGCTGATAAAACTATTAAGACCAATTCAAGGTCACAGACACTTTTCATCCATATGTTGCTTTATCTGATGAGCGATACGAGGAGGAGCTTGCTGATCGTATATGTCTATTCGTATGATTAGACGAACATTCTCTAGTGGTGTTTTCAAATCATTTCGGTAAAAAATTACGATAGACGATGCCTCAAATTTAAAGATCTTAGGAGATGATTATGAACAACAGCACACCACATATTTACCGAAAGTTTCCGTTAGAAATATCTCTCAACTGTATGTACATGATCGCATGATCAATGATAAAACATCACAACTGTTATTAAATAGAGCGATAATTGATTGTGAATTAATTTGTCAGGTATGCGGTCAAAAGAAAGAGAGGTCAAACTACGAACTAGTGACTTATTTATTAACTTCTCAATATTTAGCAGACTATTATCTGGTTCATCAGGAGAACTACAACGTTAAAAAACAACAGTGAATGATCAAAAATAGAATAGTAAACAATTGTACTTACTTAATACAAAGTGTAAGTTTAAAAAGCAAAGGTAATAACTAGCAATACATAATTAACTGCAGGAAAATCAAATAGAAAAATTTAAAATTTCAAAATTGATTGACAGCACCCAAAAACATTTAGACAAATATGTTACTAGTTTGACCCCTCTTTCTTTTCACCGCATACCTGAGAAATTTATTCACCATCAATTATCTTTACATTAAACGGTCGAGTACTTCTTTCAATTGTCATTAAATAGAACGACATTTCCAGATGAATATTATGTGCGCAAAAAATGCTGGTGAAATAGCTTGCATGAGATAGTGTTTGCAAATGCGGGAGCAGTTTTAAGATACAGATATTTCCCCCTATAACGCTTATAGTACATCCTTTTTTACCTTAACACAAATTAATGTAAAAATTAACGACAAGCTCGATACAAGTATGCGGAAATCAATTCCAGTAACTAAACTAGTAATAATGCAAAGTAATAAGATTGCTTCTAGTCAAACTGTAGGCGGTAGCAAATTAGCTTGTTATCTGGCTTCTCATTATGTCACTTACCACAAAATACTACGCTAAATCTATATTCTGTATTGCCTACATAAAAAAAAATCTGCTTGGCATGTATCTTTTATTTCACTGGTAACTTCTATTTACCTGCCATCCGTTGGTACCCATAATCATATAGAAGCAACGGAGAGGCATTACAACGTACGGAAGTACCGACTTCAGTGTTTCTAGTTATCCGTTTGTATCGCTAAACGACTAACGAGATTCTCATGCGCTGTAATTTAAAGGCCATCATAAAAACCGAAGATCGCATAAAATATATTCTGAAACGGCCACGCTGAAATAAATGTAACTTGTATTTATAAGGCGTCCAGCGAAATTCACTTTTACGACTGTAGTATTCACGCCTTCAGTGCTTCGAGCCAAGTTGTCAGTTCTGCAGGCACAGTAATCTAAAAACGTGTCTGACGACTAGTACTTAAGTCACGTTGTAACTTATTACTAGCTTACTCATTGATATTATGTAATTATGTTGTATTATACATTAATTAGCAAAATATAAAAAATGTGCAACTTGCATGTGCAGATTGACTCTTCATATTCTGCGTACCTTGCACTTGCATATTATATACATTGATAACTATGCCCCTACACGTTTCTCTTACAATCTTTTGAGCTAAGAATATTTTTATTATTTAAAAATTATTAAATTATAAACAATAAATACCGGTGTAATAGCGTAATAGCTATCACTTCGCTACATTTTTATGAAAAATAGTCATATTATTGCATTTAATTTTTTAGAGAATTTTGCAGTTTTCTGTTATTATATCAAAAAACGCTCTAGCGGCATCACTAAGAAATAGACATATCACAGGTAAGATAGGTTTGATGGAACAACAAATGCTTTTTCCAATGAGACCAAGTTTGTTAAAATCAGTTTAGTCGTTTAGGAGTTACAGCTGTTTATTTAAAAAAACATTGAATTTCTCCCCACCACTTTATTTTAATAGATACATCAAAAAGTGTTAAACAAAAATTACTCGAGTAAAGCTTAGCTTTAAAGAACATATATTTTTTGGTAACATTTACTGAGTCGATTTCAGTGACAAACCACTTTAAAAGATTAAGATGCCGGTTACGCCCCCTGGCGATCATCTTGGAAATCTGAAAATATTTTCCACTGCTTTCTTTTGACAACTTTAGTAGTAAATTTTTACCGCAAGTCTGTACGACGAATAGTTTCACAGGTGCAGCACTTTGCATTCTTATCTGGCCACCCTGAGCATGTTGAACGTTACTAATTCACTCCGCACACTTTCACTACTATTTAAATCTTCTGAACGCCCTCTAGCAGTGGCAGAAGCAATTATTTTAAACAGTTTGAGTCACTAATAATAGGCTAAAGAAAATTGTTTCTAATAAGACCAAATTTGCTAAATTTCTTTCAGAGAAAGTAGAATAAAAAAAATTATAGAAAAATTTCTGCCATTTACACGTTTTTCAAGATATCTTCGGATAGGTATACTTGCTTTTCGTAGATTTTCTGATAATTTAGCCTACTTCTTTAATCTATGGTAAATAATGCATGTTTCCAAATATTTTCGATAAAAACAAAATTTCTAGCGCCCTCTAGCGTGCACGTCAGTTATTAGATTGCTTCGAATTTGTAAGCATTACATTGCTGGAGTGGCACTCCTCTCAACAAGACTAAGTTTGTAAAATTCGGTTCAACAGAAAAAAAAGTTATAAGCCTATAAGTTCCTTCAAAACAAAGTGCTTCGTCCTCCTCACCTCTTATTTAACAAACAACAATAAAATTTCTACAGTGTAAAATATGCAAAATATTCTTAAAATTCCGATTTTCATATTTGTGTTAGACCTTAATTTGATATATTTGATATAAAATAAGGGTTTAACATTTTAGTCCTCAGTTACGCCATCTGGCGGTCATCTTACGGTTCCCTAAAAGCTTTCCAAAAATTGATATTTGGAACTGGAAGGTGAATATTTTACTACTTCACTATGGAATACATATTAATTAATTTAGGTAACACTTGAAAATCAATTCATATATTCGTTGTGATACTGAAAGCCCATTAAATCTGCATAAAATTAATAAAATAAATATTATCTTCTGATTAGTGTCAACGTAATACATATATCAACGTTAACATTTCTTGTTAGTTATTGCATATCTTGCGGAGATTCGATATGTAGAGACTATTATTGACACCATTAACAGAACAATAGCTTATCAATTAAAAGCGTTCAAACAAAGACGAACACCTGATCGATTTCAAATACCAATTTATTCCATAACATATAATAATACGTGACGTAAATTGTACCTCAACTATTGTGACGAAATATCCGCTTAAGATTATTGACACCATTAACAGAACAATAGGAATAGCAAGCAGGAATTATCAATTAAACCGAAGCTAACAGTTCTAAACAAAGAGAAACAATACATGTTCGATTAGAAAATAATGTGCCTTTGTTGCAATTTAAATTTATTAACCCCACAAAATAAAATTTAAACTAGGACAATAATAACATTCGTTTACTTTTAGAAAATGACGTCCCATTTTCGTACATTCGTCTTTACATAGCTAACCGGAGATTAAATATTTTACTTCTCCCTCTAAAGCACACAAATTCTCCTGTAGTCGTATAACAATGAACCACGAGCGTTTCGTGAAATACGAAGGAAGAAAACAGAACACACGTTTTTCTTCTTACAATGTACTCAACCTGAGATTTAGCCCCAATCTTGACTCCGTTAAAATTTTAAATCGTAATTTCATAGCGATGAATGGCGCTTTAATAAACAATGTGTCTGCGTGACGGTGGTTAGTATAGCCATGTGTCCCTTTTATAAGAGCCAATTTAAATGTATAGAATTACTTGTATCACTCCCCCGATTGTATTATCTTGTCTGCAACCCTTACGCAAGCTTAAGTTAAACGCGTAAAATATTTCTCATCAGGGAGACGGGGTACATAGGCTCCGACATGAGAGAAAGCTACTTATTGAATTAATTTATTCATTAAATTTGTTTAGACCGGCCCGAGGGGGGATTGATTGGATTTTGTGGTGTGTTATTCTTGGGAATTATGGCGGATGCACCGGTTTATCCAGTAAATGTTTTGTATGTGTATACATAAATTTTGGTGTGAAATATCTATACGAGGAGTTATCGTTTTATGTGGATTCTAATTCAAACTATGGCAGAAATGTTTAGTATTAGAACGCATAACTGAGGGCAATATATTTTATAGAATAGAAATCTAGTAAAATTTTGCAACTACATACTATTAAGTTTTAATAAATATGATCAATACTAAAATTATACTAAATGAAATTTAATAACTAAACCATGATGTTTACGATTTTCCTACTATTATCCTACAAATATTATCGTTCTTTTAAAGTAATTCGAAACAGAACGTAAACAGATAAATTATGTACCAAGAATCATTACTCACAGCTTCATGGATCGTAGAGAAAATTTTATTAGCGTTAGTCCCTTCGAATTTAATTATTTAAAACTTAATTAAGTATTAAAATCCTCTTCAACCAAAATGAAACCTTAATTTAATATTTATCAAGCACGAAATTGCGGCCGAATTACCAAATTAGATTTGCGACTTTGACTTTTCTTCAACGATTTATGCTTAACGGAAGGTTAAGTTGTATAGAACGTGAATTTCCTTCGAGAGATCCACGTTGCAGGTATACCCCACCTCTAAATATGTAATATATACATACCTACTCGAAAAGATCAAAAGGTCTTCCTGACGATGCCTACCGGCTCTTTATGTATTATTGTAACATTTTACGTAAGCCAACTGCATTGAATTTGTCGACTACATCGTCTTAATAATTAACATATCGTTTCCTTTTACGTAACAGGATACGTTTTCCTTATTATTCTTCGCGGTAAATGATGACAGAGATAAATACAGAATTTGTGCGGTATTTTGTAGGAAACAATACAATTATGTGATACTACAATAATATACTGCAGGTTAAGCGTTTAGTGTTAACGTACGAACAGGTTACGTTTGAAGAGAAAATATATTTGCTTCCTGTGGTAAACTTACATATATATGTTGTTACATACATATTTATTCATTGTATTGCATGGATAGAGGATTACCTTGAGGTCATAATTCGACAAACAATATCTTGCTTATTATTACAGGATTAAGTTTATTGTATTAATTAGATAGCAGTTGAGCCTTAAGTAAATTTAATTTCTCTAGGCATTTACAGCAAATTCCTTCTATATTTACCCACATATATCGTATAAATAAGAACACATTATATACAGCCTTGTAATTTCTCTCTTGCCACACCCTTTCAGTCAAATAATAACCTACCAATATAATCAAAACTTTAAAAGTTAATTATGTACTTTGATTTAATTGCTGAAACATTAACGAAACAATTATTTTTGAAACACAATAAAATGCTCCTTACATGGATTCTTTTTTACTAACATGTAACTAGTAACAGTAGTTAACTTTTTGATGAATTAGCTGTAGCTTCTTTATCTTAATATGATCAGACAAAAGGAATCATAACAGAAATAGAAACAAGTCTGACACTCAAACGCCAGATTAATACCACAAAATCACTTACTTAATATATGACGACCAAACTCGACTTAGCTTAGTCCAAAAATTGGTACTATCCAAGATAGAGGCTGATAAAGTTACCAATTTTTTTGTACTCAAATAATTTCTGCAATAATTGTAATATTTGCACAAAAATGGTATTGGGGTATACTTTGAGTGGTTTTATATTTTTGAATTAGGTATATTAAATTTTGCTTTCTAATAAAGTTTTCCCCAAGCATTATGGACAAATTTGAACGAGGTTAATGTTGGGCAAATTTCGCTCTCGATGGTCGTACTCTCTCTACTAGTGCTGAGTTGGGTACACCTAAGATTTCCAATACTCATGGCAAGGTCCGTTACTGGCTACGGAATATGATGTAAATTTACGAATGATGTCCTCGGGAGTGTTGGTTTGAAATTAATCTGCTGGTCCCTGTGCGATCACATCTTGAACCCTTTTTACCACAACTTGGGGGGATTGTCAGTCTTCGTGCCGAGGTGGGTTTGGTGGATGTAGAGATCCTCTCAATGGTTTTCGTCGCCAGTTGGAGAGTATATTGATGTAAGGAAGAGACGCCTAGATCGCGGTGACCTTCCCGGCGAACTAGGTGGGGCCGATCATCATGTGCAATGTCCTGTTTTTTTGGGTTTCGAGATGCTTTAGATGCGACCTCGCGACACAGGACCAAAACAATGCACCCTATATGAGGATTGGTTTCAAGAAGACAAGATATGTCATCAGTTTGATTTTCAGAAAGAGCAGACTTTTGGAACAAAAGAATTGTAAAATTACTATTGGATAATTGCATTCATATGTAGACAAAGGTTGAGTCGGCCATCAGGTGTTATGTCCAGGTAAGCAGGGTGGGCGGACAGTTATTCGTTTCTTTTCGTTGATTTTAAGAAGCCATTTATTAGTTCAGTGAAGGATCTCGTCCAGGTTCCTCTGGAGGTGGTGGCAGATTAGTGCCTCTCTTCTAGAGGAAGCGAAGCTCACCGTGTGGTACTCCTACAGAAACGGTCTTATAACGGAACAGAGCGCCAGTTAACTTATACTGTTTCTGAGATTAAGCTATTTCTCATTACATGTTCGTATTCCTGGCATATTTTCTTGCTGCTGATTGCAGACCATATCAGGATAGAAGCAGGATGCTTCATAGGCTGTACGATACAATATTTGACTAACTTTTCATCCCCTTATTGCTCAAAAAATTCAATTTTATCTTGAAGAATCTGTATGAATAGCTTATGCGAGAAAGAGACCTGAAACAACAATTTACTTTAATTTTGCAGTAAAAATTGGATCAAACAGGTTTACCTATATCTTAGATATTACTCGAAGACTGAGATAATTAAGTTTGGATCAACATATTTTGTTCAGAGGAATCTGTGGTATCATGTCCAGAAAATTTATGAAAGTTTGAACTTACTTACGTATTTTAATTTTTTGTGAAAATACCCTTAAAAATTGCGTCATAGATTACTGAAGGATTGTATATATATTTATTATTGCACCTTTTAGGTATTATATTGCCAACATTTTTAAATTAAATTACTCACAAAATGATAACTAAAACGAAGTTGTCGTGTTTGTAATGATATGATGAAAAAATTGTCCAGAAAATTTATGAATTTGAACGGTCACAGCGCTCAAACGCGTTAATGTGCCTTCCTGGTAGTTTGTCCTCTCGTTTAGATTAACAAGATGAACCAACTTGCCCAGAGCGAAGCAGATTCATCAAACGGTTCTCGAGAAAATTTATCTCTATATCGCGTTAATGTGCCTTGCTGGGAGTTTGGCCTCTCGTTAAGATTAACAAGGTGAACCTACTTGCCGAGGAGGAAGCAGATCCATCAAACGGTTATCGAGCTAGGTAATATTTATATGATGAAAAAGTTGTCCAGAAAATTTATGAAAGTTTGAACGGTCACAGCGCTCAAACGCGTTAATGTGCCTTCCTGGGGGTTTGTCCTCTCGTTTAGATTAACAGGATGAACCATCTGGCCGAGAGCGAAGTAGATTCATCAAACGGTTCTCGAGAAAATATCGATGAAATTTTAGCCCTATAAGGCGTTAATGTGCCCTGCTGGGAGTTTGGCCTCTCGTTTAGATTAACAAGGTGAACCTATTTGCCGAAGGGGAAGCAGATTCATCAAACGGTTATCGAGCTAGGTACTATTAGGCAATGTATATGATGAAAAAATTGTCCAGAAAATTTATCAATTTGGAGCGGTCACAGCGCTCAAACGCGTTAATGTGCCTTCCTGGTAGTTTGTCCTCTCGTTTAGATTAACAAGATGAACCAACTTGCCCAGAGCGAAGCAGATTCATCAAACGGTTCTCGAGAAAATTTATCTCTATATCGCGTTAATGTGCCTTGCTGGGAGTTTGGCCTCTCGTTAAGATTAACAAGGTGAACCTACTTGCCGAGGAGGAAGCAGATCCATCAAACGGTTATCGAGCTAGGTAATATTTATATGATGAAAAAGTTGTCCAGAAAATTTATGAAAGTTTGAACGGTCACAGCGCTCAAACGCGTTAATGTGCCTTCCTGGGGTTTGTCCTCTCGTTTAGATTAACAGGATGAACCATCTGGCCGAGAGCGAAGTAGATTCATCAAACGGTTCTCGAGAAAATATCGATGAAATTTTAGCCCTATAAGGCGTTAATGTGCCCTGCTGGGAGTTTGGCCTCTCGTTTAGATTAACAAGGTGAACCTATTTGCCGAAGGGGAAGCAGATTCATCAAACGGTTATCGAGCTAGGTACTATTAGGCAATGTATATGATGAAAAAATTGTCCAGAAAATTTATCAATTTGGAGCGGTCACAGCGCTCAAACGCGTTAATGTGCCTTCCTGGTAGTTTGTCCTCTCGTTTAGATTAACAAGATGAACCAACTTGCCCAGAGCGAAGCAGATTCATCAAACGGTTCTCGAGAAAATTTATCTCTATATCGCGTTAATGTGCCTTGCTGGGAGTTTGGCCTCTCGTTAAGATTAACAAGGTGAACCTACTTGCCGAGGAGGAAGCAGATTCATCAAACGGTTATCGAGCTAGGTAATATTTATATGATGAAAAAGTTGTCCAGAAAATTTATGAAAGTTTGAACGGTCACAGCGCTCAAACGCGTTAATGTGCCTTCCTGGGGGTTTGTCCTCTCGTTTAGATTAACAGGATGAACCATCTGGCCGAGAGCGAAGTAGATTCATCAAACGGTTCTCGAGAAAATATCGATGAAATTTTAGCCCTATAAGGCGTTAATGTGCCCTGCTGGGAGTTTGGCCTCTCGTTTAGATTAACAAGGTGAACCTATTTGCCGAAGGGGAAGCAGATTCATCAAACGGTTATCGAGCTAGGTACTATTAGGCAATGTATATGATGAAAAAATTGTCCAGAAAATTTATCAATTTGGAGCGGTCACAGCGCTCAAACGCGTTAATGTGCCTTCCTGGTAGTTTGTCCTCTCGTTTAGATTAACAAGATGAACCAACTTGCCCAGAGCGAAGCAGATTCATCAAACGGTTCTCGAGAAAATTTATCTCTATATCGCGTTAATGTGCCTTGCTGGGAGTTTGGCCTCTCGTTAAGATTAACAAGGTGAACCTACTTGCCGAGGAGGAAGCAGATCCATCAAACGGTTATCGAGCTAGGTAATATTTATATGATGAAAAAGTTGTCCAGAAAATTTATGAAAGTTTGAACGGTCACAGCGCTCAAACGCGTTAATGTGCCTTCCTGGGGTTTGTCCTCTCGGTTAGATTAACAGGATGAACCATCTGGCCGAGAGCGAAGTAGATTCATCAAACGGTTCTCGAGAAAATTTATCTCTATAACGCGTTAATGTGCCTTGCTGGGAGTTTGGCCTCTCGTTAAGATTAACAAGGTGAACCTACTTGCCGAGGAGGAAGCAGATCCATCAAACGGTTATCGAGCTAGGTAATATTTATATGATGAAAAAATTGTCCAGAAAATTTATGAAAGTTTGAACGGTCACAGCGCTCAAACGCGTTAATGTGCCTTCCTGGGGGTTTGTCCTCTCGTTTAGATTAACAGGATGAACCATCTGGCCGAGAGCGAAGTAGATTCATCAAACGGTTCTCGAGAAAATATCGATGAAATTTTAGCCCTATAAGGCGTTAATGTGCCCTGCTGGGAGTTTGGCCTCTCGTTTAGATTAACAAGGTGAACCTATTTGCCGAAGGGGAAGCAGATTCATCAAACGGTTATCGAGCTAGGTACTATTAGGCAATGTATATGATGAAAAAATTGTCCAGAAAATTTATCAATTTGGAGCGGTCACAGCGCTCAAACGCGTTAATGTGCCTTCCTGGTAGTTTGTCCTCTCGTTTAGATTAACAAGATGAACCAACTTGCCCAGAGCGAAGCAGATTCATCAAACGGTTCTCGAGAAAATTTATCTCTATATCGCGTTAATGTGCCTTGCTGGGAGTTTGGCCTCTCGTTAAGATTAACAAGGTGAACCTACTTGCCGAGGAGGAAGCAGATTCATCAAACGGTTATCGAGCTAGGTAATATTTATATGATGAAAAAATTGTCCAGAAAATTTATCAAAGTTTGAACGGTCACAGCGCTCAAACGCGTTAATGTGCCTTCCTGGGGTTTGTCCTCTCGTTTAGATTAACAAGATGAACCATCTGGCCCAGAGCGAAGTAGATTCATCAAACGGTTCTCGAGAAAATTTATCTCTATAAGGCGTTAATGTGCCCTGCTGGGAGTTTGGCCTCTCGTTTAGATTAACAAGGTGAACCTATTTGCCGAGGAGGAAGCAGATTCATCAAACGGTTATCGAGCTAGGTAATATTTATATGATGAAAAAATTGTCCAGAAAATTTATGAAAGTTTGAACGGTCACAGCGCTCAAACGCGTTAATGTGCCTTCCTGGTAGTTTGTCCTCTCGTTTTGAGTTTGTCCTCTCGTTTAGATTAACAAGATGAACCAACTTGCCCAGAGCGAAGCAGATTCATCAAACGGTTCTCGAGAAAATTTATCTCTATATCGCGTTAATGTGCCTTGCTGGGAGTTTGGCCTCTCGTTAAGATTAACAAGGTGAACCTACTTGCCGAGGAGGAAGCAGATCCATCAAACGGTTATCGAGCTAGGTAATATTTATATGATGAAAAAGTTGTCCAGAAAATTTATGAAAGTTTGAACGGTCACAGCGCTCAAACGCGTTAATGTGCCTTCCTGGGGGTTTGTCCTCTCGTTTAGATTAACAGGATGAACCATCTGGCCGAGAGCGAAGTAGATTCATCAAACGGTTCTCGAGAAAATATCGATGAAATTTTAGCCCTATAAGGCGTTAATGTGCCCTGCTGGGAGTTTGGCCTCTCGTTTAGATTAACAAGGTGAACCTATTTGCCGAAGGGGAAGCAGATTCATCAAACGGTTATCGAGCTAGGTACTATTAGGCAATGTATATGATGAAAAAATTGTCCAGAAAATTTATCAATTTGAGCGGTCACAGCGCTCAAACGCGTTAATGTGCCTTCCTGGTAGTTTGTCCTCTCGTTTAGATTAACAAGATGAACCAACTTGCCCAGAGCGAAGCAGATTCATCAAACGGTTCTCGAGAAAATTTATCTCTATAACGCGTTAATGTGCCTTGCTGGGAGTTTGGCCTCTCGTTAAGATTAACAAGGTGAACCTACTTGCCGAGGAGGAAGCAGATTCATCAAACGGTTATCGAGCTAGGTAATATTTATATGATGAAAAAGTTGTCCAGAAAATTTATGAAAGTTTGAACGGTCACAGCGCTCAAACGCGTTAATGTGCCTTCCTGGGGGTTTGTCCTCTCGTTTAGATTAACAGGATGAACCATCTGGCCGAGAGCGAAGTAGATTCATCAAACGGTTCTCGAGAAAATATCGATGAAATTTTAGCCCTATAAGGCGTTAATGTGCCCTGCTGGGAGTTTGGCCTCTCGTTTAGATTAACAAGGTGAACCTATTTGCCGAAGGGGAAGCAGATTCATCAAACGGTTATCGAGCTAGGTACTATTAGGCAATGTATATGATGAAAAAATTGTCCAGAAAATTTATCAATTTGGAGCGGTCACAGCGCTCAAACGCGTTAATGTGCCTTCCTGGTAGTTTGTCCTCTCGTTTAGATTAACAAGATGAACCAACTTGCCCAGAGCGAAGCAGATTCATCAAACGGTTCTCGAGAAAATTTATCTCTATATCGCGTTAATGTGCCTTGCTGGGAGTTTGGCCTCTCGTTAAGATTAACAAGGTGAACCTACTTGCCGAGGAGGAAGCAGATCCATCAAACGGTTATCGAGCTAGGTAATATTTATATGATGAAAAAGTTGTCCAGAAAATTTATGAAAGTTTGAACGGTCACAGCGCTCAAACGCGTTAATGTGCCTTCCTGGGGGTTTGTCCTCTCGTTTAGATTAACAGGATGAACCATCTGGCCGAGAGCGAAGTAGATTCATCAAACGGTTCTCGAGAAAATTTATCTCTATATCGCGTTAATGTGCCTTGCTGGGAGTTTGGCCTCTCGTTAAGATTAACAAGGTGAACCTACTTGCCGAGGAGGAAGCAGATCCATCAAACGGTTATCGAGCTAGGTAATATTTATATGATGAAAAAGTTGTCCAGAAAATTTATGAAAGTTTGAACGGTCACAGCGCTCAAACGCGTTAATGTGCCTTCCTGGGGGTTTGTCCTCTCGTTTAGATTAACAGGATGAACCATCTGGCCGAGAGCGAAGTAGATTCATCAAACGGTTCTCGAGAAAATATCGATGAAATTTTAGCCCTATAAGGCGTTAATGTGCCCTGCTGGGAGTTTGGCCTCTCGTTTAGATTAACAAGGTGAACCTATTTGCCGAAGGGGAAGCAGATTCATCAAACGGTTATCGAGCTAGGTACTATTAGGCAATGTATATGATGAAAAAATTGTCCAGAAAATTTATCAATTTGGAGCGGTCACAGCGCTCAAACGCGTTAATGTGCCTTCCTGGTTTTGTCCTCTCGTTTAGATTAACAAGATGAACCAACTTCCTGAGCGAAGTAGATTCATCAAACGGTTCTCGAGAAAATTTATCTCTATAAGGCGTTAATGTGCCCTGCTGGGAGTTTGGCCTCTCGTTTAGATTAACAAGGTGAACCTATTTGCCGAAGGGGAAGCAGATTCATCAAACGGTTATCGAGCTAGGTACTATTAGGCAATGTATATGATGAAAAAATTGTCCAGAAAATTTATCAATTTGGAGCGGTCACAGCGCTCAAACGCGTTAATGTGCCTTCCTGGTAGTTTGTCCTCTCGTTTAGATTAACAAGATGAACCAACTTGCCCAGAGCGAAGCAGATTCATCAAACGGTTCTCGAGAAAATTTATCTCTATATCGCGTTAATGTGCCTTGCTGGGAGTTTGGCCTCTCGTTAAGATTAACAAGGTGAACCTACTTGCCGAGGAGGAAGCAGATCCATCAAACGGTTATCGAGCTAGGTAATATTTATATGATGAAAAAGTTGTCCAGAAAATTTATGAAAGTTTGAACGGTCACAGCGCTCAAACGCGTTAATGTGCCTTCCTGGGGGTTTGTCCTCTCGGTTAGATTAACAGGATGAACCATCTGGCCGAGAGCGAAGTAGATTCATCAAACGGTTCTCGAGAAAATTTATCTCTATATCGCGTTAATGTGCCTTGCTGGGAGTTTGGCCTCTCGTTAAGATTAACAAGGTGAACCTACTTGCCGAGGAGGAAGCAGATCCATCAAACGGTTATCGAGCTAGGTAATATTTATATGATGAAAAAGTTGTCCAGAAAATTTATGAAAGTTTGAACGGTCACAGCGCTCAAACGCGTTAATGTGCCTTCCTGGGGGTTTGTCCTCTCGTTTAGATTAACAGGATGAACCATCTGGCCGAGAGCGAAGTAGATTCATCAAACGGTTCTCGAGAAAATATCGATGAAATTTTAGCCCTATAAGGCGTTAATGTGCCCTGCTGGGAGTTTGGCCTCTCGTTTAGATTAACAAGGTGAACCTATTTGCCGAAGGGGAAGCAGATTCATCAAACGGTTATCGAGCTAGGTACTATTAGGCAATGTATATGATGAAAAAATTGTCCAGAAAATTTATCAATTTGGAGCGGTCACAGCGCTCAAACGCGTTAATGTGCCTTCCTGGTAGTTTGTCCTCTCGTTTAGATTAACAAGATGAACCAACTTGCCCAGAGCGAAGCAGATTCATCAAACGGTTCTCGAGAAAATTTATCTCTATATCGCGTTAATGTGCCTTGCTGGGAGTTTGGCCTCTCGTTAAGATTAACAAGGTGAACCTACTTGCCGAGGAGGAAGCAGATCCATCAAACGGTTATCGAGCTAGGTAATATTTATATGATGAAAAAGTTGTCCAGAAAATTTATGAAAGTTTGAACGGTCACAGCGCTCAAACGCGTTAATGTGCCTTCCTGGGGGTTTGTCCTCTCGTTTAGATTAACAGGATGAACCATCTGGCCGAGAGCGAAGTAGATTCATCAAACGGTTCTCGAGAAAATATCGATGAAATTTTAGCCCTATAAGGCGTTAATGTGCCCTGCTGGGAGTTTGGCCTCTCGTTTAGATTAACAAGGTGAACCTATTTGCCGAAGGGGAAGCAGATTCATCAAACGGTTATCGAGCTAGGTACTATTAGGCAATGTATAATTAAACAACCTGCATAACACTTTCCCAGATTTCTAAAGATAATATCTTATTCTTACAGTGCCAAAATCAAATTCGTTTTTATTTAGAATTTAATTTATCAATAATACTGCAAAAACTAGACCAACATAGATGAGGACTCCATTGAAAATAGTTTTATTGCAAGTAAATTGTTTGATGTTAAAACTGTAAGGCGCTACATGGCGTTAATTTTGCTACCACGAATGCTTTTCCGTGGGATTCTAAGGGGTAGTTATTTGGTTATTGTAGAGGTTAACGGGGTCTCTGTAAAGCAGCTTACTAGCATCGATACCATAAGGTGTTCGTTTTTAGTACAGATACATGATATTCGAGATAGCTCATGGCCCTTAGTAGGCTAAAGATGTTTCTTATTAACGAAACAAGCCATTACCGTGAATTATTTTGGTTTGTGGCATATTAGCATGTGATAGAATTTTCAGATCTTTAAATTATAATTTGGATGGAAACAATAGGGTTGTTGGGATTTCCTCAACTCGCTTTTGATATAATTGATCGTTCTGTTGTTCTGTTTTATGGAAAAAATAATGAACGTACGGATGCGTGGGGTTGAACATAACTTACTTGCCTCTTATCTTGTAATTAATAAGCGGAAAGCTGTCGCTTAAATTAGCAGTAATGTGGATGGTAAGTGTATGACTGGACATTCAGCAAATTGGAAAGTAACTGTTGGAGCCCTCATTCTACTCCTTATAAGTAATCTACGTTATTATATAGGTAGTGAATCGTGTCGACCACTATCTACGTAAGCAAATTTACTGCCACTATTGTCTGCCTATTTTCATATTTTTTGTACATCTTTACGTAAAAACCACTGAGTTATGTAGCATTACTACGATGCAATCCTGTAATGACCTAACCATTTCTGTTCATACTGTTTTATAATAAGTAATTGGACGAAACTAAGAAAGCAGCAATAATGCTTGCATTAACGACTCGCTTGAAAACATTTCAAGGGCTGCTTTTATACAGCAGAGAAGTATTTGACTATACATAATACTTCCCAGAATTCTTTGTCCCTAATTAATTTCATTGCCTATTGTATTCTGTTTTTGATTATTACTGTATTCAGGATCAATGTCAATGTTACTTGTTCTAGTATTCTTATTATATTTTCTTCAATCACATTGTCTTTTTATTACAGTATTTTTATAGGCTATAATGCATACTAGACAAAATTCGAAAGTTGTAAATACCATAAAATATATCTACATAAGTATACATATTATCTAAATATATATATACATCCTACAGTAGTTCGATCCTCCTCATAAAAACAAGCAATAGGTCATCCATCAGAAATAATAGATATATATTAAATTTCATTTATGTATATCACATATTTGTTCCTTCTAACCACAGATCAACCAAAAAAACCAAAGTTAGAATTTAAAATTTATATACATATTACTATATCTGGATCCTCCAACTGAACTGTCATACTTCGGTCATCTGGGCATATATTTTGCTAACAGAATCACAGCGTTGTGTCTTCCGATATATACGGATTTTACAAACTGCAGTGCATCACTAATCCGACAGTGTTGCCACATAGTAGCAAGTCATTTTTGGTGATTGTAAGCTATGTCTTGCGCAAGAGTTTTAAGGTATTTATTTTTTCCATTATTTTTTTACATACAAAAAGCAGTAATATTTACTTAAAATTTACTTAATTGATCGTGATATTTAAAATTAAACTAAACTTCGTTAGGAAATTTTTACAATTAAACTGTTATAAGAATTTTTGAAATTTGAATGCTATACTATATGTACATTTGGCTTAGTAAAAATATATTTCGATATCAAAAATTAAAAATAAACGGTATTTTTCTTAGTATGTGCTTTAAATATTTTCATTTTATGTTCTTGAGAAATTGATATTATTTTCATATTTAATATAAAATTATTAAATCAATGTACTTAATAAGATTGACTACGTTACTGTACTATATAGTAAATTTTTAAGTGCATAAAAAAGGGCTGTACGTATCAGGTTACTTTGGTTATTTAAAACTGTTCTATTTGATATATTGCAGTCCATAAAACATTATGTGGATTACAGAAGGTTAACTTCTTTCCTTTTTCCACGCATATTACTATATTCTCATTTTCCGCCACTTTTGCTTTACCTGTTTTATTTAATCTACAAAATGTACTTTGGCCTAAAACCGCTGATTATCTCAAAATTTGAATTTAAATATTTTTGCAGACGCCAAATGTATACAAATTTATAATTAATATAATAATCTTAACAATGCTAAAATAACTGAACTACATACTTAGCAAAAATGTCATTCAATGTAATAAAAATGAAAATATTATAACATAAATAGGAAAGTAAAGAACAACGATCTTGTTGTAATGAAAGCGTTATGTATGACTCCCAGACCATAATATAAAAGCAAGCTCTACCAAATTTTATACGATAGCAGCATTTCACTACTTGCAATACTGATCCTACCAACCAATTCCATGTCAAAAACAAGTTAAAGTTCTGTCACAGTTTATTTATTCATCGTGAAAAGTCTAACCTAATCCTAATGAATGTAAAAGGTCTCCGTTTGTACGATTTAATGAAAGTACACAATGAAAATACCCTAATTGGAGCAGTAGTTGCCTATATAGGGTGCCGTATCAAAAGTCCTGCCAATAAATAAAATATGGTATTTATAAACTACGCAAAAAAATAAAACACACAACATAAAAATATTACACTTAACAGAAAAAAGGAAAGAAGTTTAATCTTCTCGAATCGATAGAGATCTTTAAAGTCCGCAATAGATCAAATGCAAGTTTTAAATGACAAAACTGACCTGATGTACACACCACTTTTCCTATTTGTAAAAAAAATAATGTATGAGAAATATGTCTTCATTACAACTTACTTTAGTTTTGAGAATGTCCTAACAAGATTGAAACTGCAGTCAAAAGAGTAAATAAATAAAATAATTTTATTTTATATGAAAATTAAGATGTATTTCGTTCATTTCGTAAGTTCATCATAAACTCCATCATTAGAATTTATTGCACATTTTCCAACTAATTACGATATTTGAAAATATTACATCGTTTTGTGATAGTGATAAGAATGCAAACAGAATATCCTCGCATAAAACTTACTCCCGGTGCAGTAGATAAATTGGTTGGCATTTTAGATAAATTGAACATATTCACAGAAGGTATATTAATTTAGTTTATAAAAATTTTGATATGCATAAATATCAAAAAATTCAATAATCTCCAGTATCTTAACAAAAATACCATTATAGTCTACATTCTTAAAAAAGAACCATCTTACGAAAAAAAGGAAACAGTATCAGATCTTTGGAATGTTCTTATTAATACGAGGGCGTATTTTTATGTTATCTACCTAGCCATGAAAAAAAGGAGATAAGAAAACAAAAAAAAATTTCTACATAACTCCCTTCAACACTAATACACTTATGTGTATTTCAATTTTTTTTCCAATTGCTCCATACCCTCAGAAAAAAATTGCTTCGGTAACTCCGCCAAATATTCTTCAACAGCTTCGTTGAGTTGTTCATCAGACGCAAAACGCTTTCCCCTAAGATGCTTTTTAAATTGTTTAATAGGAAGAAGTCTGACGGAGCTAGGTCGGGCCTATGGTGGATGACTTAACTCTATAAACCCACAGTCATTGATTATCTGCTGAACTTTGTTTGCCTTATGAACCCGGCAATTGTCATGCAGCAACAAGTTTTTTTGTGGACAAGAATGCGAGCGTTTTTCCTCTAGAGCAGTTTTTACATTTTTTATTGTGCTTCTGTAGGGCTCTCCATTTATGGTAGACCCTCTTGGCATATATTCAATAAGCAAGACTCCTTCAACATCCCAGAAAACAGTTGCCATCAGTTTTTTTCCAGAAAATTGTGTCTTGGCCTTTTTTGGTGGTGGAGAGACCTTATGAACCCACTGCATGTGTTCTTGTTTAGTAGGAGGGTCCCAATGATGTACCCAAGTCTCATCCTCGGTGATAATTCGAGATAAAAATATTTTCTCCCTCTTCTACTTGGCCAAATTTTCTTGAGAAACTTCTTTTTTGTACAGTTTTTGTTCAGGTGTAAGACCTTTCTCATACCAAAATCGTCAAGCAAAATTTTGAGGACACTTGCTTCGGATATACAGACTTCATTGGCACTGACAGAGATCTTTACACGCCGATCTTTTGGTACCAAATTTTCGAATTTTCGCACAATGTCTTCAGTTGGAGCTTCAACAGATCGTCTGGACTTTGGGTCATCATTGATTGACTCTCGGTCCCATCGAAATAGTTTAGACCAATATTTTACTTGAAAATAAGATGGTGCATCTTCCCCATACACAGTAACAGTTCTTTCATGAATGGCTTTTAGACCATTGCCTTCTTTTTGTCAGGAACTTGCTTATCAACATTTTATGCTGCGATGTTCAACCTTAGTTTCACTCATTTTATCAAGAAGTAGACCGTCTCAAATCTCTGTACACAGTACAAACTAAACACAACTTAGCACATGTACTTCTAACAGTGACAGCAATTTTTCAATAATTTGTTTGACATCGTCACTCTTTTATTTCATAGCTAGGTAGATAACAAGAATACGCCCTCGTATGATATTTTACTAACGTATTTTTTAATAAAACAAACTTATTATTCTTTAGGTCGATACAAAACGAGTCTAATTGGCCAAGCATACCAATAATATTTTTACATCAAATGATGTATGTACATGCAATTAAATTCAACACTGTATTCATTACAATACAATAAGAGTCCTTAATGATTACCTAATTTGTATTTTATTTTTTAGAATGAATAAATAGCGTTTTTGGTTCTAGCATTGTTATTTACGTATTCCGTAAATTATTAATGTTTCCTATTTATAGCATCTTTTTCAGTATAGCATTTGTTTCCAACTTCTAAAGAAACGGGGGAAGAAGAGGTTTTGCAACAGACCTCATCGTAAAAAACAAAAACTAAAAATAAAAGTTTTTGTTGGAAATCGATAAAAAAAGAAATTGTGAATTTAAATATTTTTATATAATTTATTCTATGTATGTTGTAGCTAAAATTGTCATATGTTCAAGGCGGTTTGATCTTGTTTCAATATATAAAAAAAGTGTTTTGGTTTTTATTCGCCAACGGAATGCGCCATCAAAAGGCTATCACTTTTTATTAGTCTAATTTTAATTTGTTAGTTGCATTTTAACATACTTTGTAAAAAACTTATAAAGCTGTTACTTACAGAAATTAATATTCCATATACATATTCAGTTTTTGTAACGGGAGAAACAATTTTCGCAATAAAAAAAAAACTAAATGTGCTCGAAATTGCGTAGCAGATGATTGTAATAATAAAATATTCCCAATATTGTAAATATAGAAATTATTAATAAAATACTCCTTGAGCAAGAACAGTTCTTACTTATCCATAAATAGCTATGCTACATGTTTTATTTTACAATGTGCTATTCATGATGAAATAACGATATTTCTGCTTTCTCATTTTTTAAAACGATAAAACGAAATTCTAAGAAGATATAGTGATTCTATATTATTTTAATGTATGTATTTAGAAACGTATTTTTATTTTCATTGTTCTATTTTCTTGATCTATCGGTTTACTGAAGAACTTACATAAATTCTTGAATAGCCAAGACAATATAATAATTCTACATCATTCTATTAGTGCGTAAATTCCATACACTGTTGTCAATTTTACGGACGACTTATCTACTTGTTAAATTTAATATACGGAGGATTACCAATCTACTGCAAAGTAGAATCAAAATATACACCTCACAATATACGGGCTACCGTAGTGCCATCGGTGACTACGGCAAAGTCCGCAACTAAAATACTCGAACTACCTAAAAAACTGCTCTAAGTCACCCGTTTAAAATTTTACTGGGTGGTAGGAGGCTACAAACCGATTACTTTTACATTGAAAGCGATAGGTCCTCCGTATATGGGCGACCTATTGCAGCCGGATGACCTATTACATGCAAATTGTCTATCAGCGGAGGACCTAACTACTGCAGGATACATATATACATATACATATCTACAATTCACACTTTAAACATGATTTATATCATGTATTGCAGTATATTATGGATGGAACGCAAATAAAGTACAAACATTCATTAATATGCCCGTCCCACTTGCACAAGTGTGATTTCGATCCTCGTATAAAATGTTACCCATCTGTCAATCTGCGTATTTCAATTTACGTTTTTCGATTACGGCTCACGGAACATACGCAAAGCAGATGATATACAACACTTTTCATCGCCTCTCTAACACTACGTAGTCGTCCTCTATACAAAGAACACATTGAGAAATTGGAGAGTGTGTCACCTAGATAATAGCACAACGTATACAGCGCATTCAGGAGGACCCTCCGTAAAAATTGCCCGCCAAAATAATGACAGGCTAGAGCTTTCGCTTTAACGCGTCCGGGTTTATCCGAAGACCCTACTCGTCTTCCCCACCATTCCCCTGAAGGGCTTAGTCTTTAATTCTACTTTATGGGTTGCGTTAGATTAAGCCCATATTCTTTCTTCTGTCGATTTCTATGACGTAGCTAACCAGTGTAGGGAAACTATAGCGTTCTGCTCTCGCGTTCGTTGTGCGAACTCGGAAAAGTGTCGATTGTAATTTCCTCAAACGTTGGGTAAAAAGGAGCTAAGTAAATGACGTCGCCGGCGACAATAAAAAAAGCCTCCGCTTCCCGGTAATGGGACACTTGAATCGAAGGGTCGCGATTGTAAAAGAAAAATCGTGTACGGCGCTCTACCGTGCGCCGGGATTTTGATTCGCAGCTAGTTAATATCTTAGTTACTGTACGCTTTAAGTAAGTGACTGCGAGAAGGGAGATGTGCGAAAATAGAGAGTTTTATTCTTGAAAGCCTGACGTTGGGATTTCTTTTGATAAATATGTTAACGGAGGGTGCGTCGAAAGTGCATTAAGATTGCTGCAAAATACCTCGTCTAAGTTTACATCTATTTACTTGATATCGTAAAAGTCACGTAAATTGATTAAGTAGTTTGGTATTATTCAAACGCGGAAGGAAGTAAGGGAATATGATACTCATATAGTAGTAATTTTGTTTAAAATTTACAATGAAAATTATACAACGTAAATTATAGAAATAAATCATTTTGGAAAAGGTGAAAGGTATATACTGAGTTCCAATGGCAAATATTAAATTACATTACGTTCATATCTATCTTTCAGTTCCTGAAATATTTCCACTTGTAGGTCAATAAACCAACAATTAATTAAATACCAAGTTATTCCAGAACATATAATATTATGTTTTCGTTAATAAGACTTCTTCAATGGAAGAAATTGACATAATATGTGTCAAAATACTAATAATACAAATGGCCATGCCTATCAACAAAAATATCTAAAAAACAAGAAATCATTAATATATCGAATTTGAATTACATACTCAAATAATAATGAATGATATATAGGTTTAATACAACTAAGTATAAAAATTAAAATAATTTGAATTATTCGTATATCAATCTATAACAATTCTGAAAATAATAAGAATTATTATTAATGTAAAGTTAATTATTAGTTTGGGCCTTAAATTCTCAGTAGATGTCAACCACGTATCTTTAGATGAGTTAATTTGTAATATAGAATACATTATTCAAAATTCTGCAGTACCAAACAAGCAAAATACATTACCTAACAAATTAGTAAACATCATACCTAGCTAATTACAAAAACAGACGTAATAACAAACACAAAGCTACTGATTTAAATCGTATGTTAAAGGAAACGAAAAAATGTTTAAGTAATAATAGAGATATAATAACTAAAGCAGACAAAGGAGAAAAAGTATAATAATGTAAAAAAAGATTACGCAGCCAAAATGCATTCATTATTAAACGATCAAAACACTTACATTACATTACAAAAAGACCCGACTAACAAAATTCAAAGTGAAAACCAATTAATCACTAGTTGGTTAAATTGTAATTATATAGACGAATCCGTAGCTAAACATTTAAAAATAAAGGCTGCCCAACAGGAACTTGGCGATTTAAATTCCAAATAACATGCGTAGTATTTAGAAATTCAACGATTTATTAACGTAAACATAAAATAGAAACCCTAAAATTATATGTGGAACAAGATATCGGATAAATGTCCACCGTGACTTCTATTGCACACAGCGATTTTTTTTTTTAATTTTCAATGACTTTATCACACATAGGTATGCAAGTTAATCTCGCTAATAGGCGCACGGGTCGATGGCCGCAGTGGTTAGGCGGCTGACTATCGTTGTGGGAGGACGATAGGTGCCGGGGTTCAATTCTCTGGAGGGACGGTGACATTTTTTCAGAGTGTTTAATCCCGGATCGACTTGCCATTCGCTGTTGGGAGCAAAGTGATTAACAGCGCGGCATCATAAAGACGATATGGTGCTGTCACAAAGCCATTGAACACAACTTACACACACAAACTACACTGCGAGAGTTGCAGTGATAGCCAGACAAACGATACAGTTTACGGAGTCACTGCAACCGAGCACCCACACCATTTAAAAAAAATGTTATTTTTTAATTCATCAATTGTCTGTGGATTATTTGTGTAGACTTGATCCTTAAGGAAACTACAAAGGAAAAGGTCCAGCGGTGTTATGTCGCAGGATCTTGCAGGTCAATCCCCGTCACCATTACGAGAAATCACACGGCGAGGGAATTTCTCCTGCAGTTGATTTAGAGTTTCTCTGGTAGTGTGACAAGTGCCCCATCTTGTTGAATGTAAAGATTGTTGAGGTACATATCTTCCAAACGATAGAACGCCATAGAAAGTTATTCAACATCTGTCGATACCGCTCCCCATTGACAGTCTCTGCTTCTCCATTCTTTTTTTCAAATAAGTAAGGTCCAAGAACACCATTAGCCGAGAAACCGCACCATACAGTGACACGTAGTGGGTGCACGGGTTTTTCAATAATCTCTCGAGGATTTTCACGCCCCCAAATGCGGCAGTTTTGTTTATTTACGTAACCCACTATGTGAAAAATTTGTTACTGAATATGATTCGCTTACAGACTTCATCAAATTCAGTTTGCTCCAAAATCCAATTGGCAAAGATACGGCGGTGGTGATGGTCCCTGGGCTTCAATTCTTGTGTTAACTGGATCTTGTATGCGTGTAGCCGAAGGTCTTTTGTTAAAATTCGTTGCAAAGATGATCTTGAGATGGTCAATTGCTGTGACCGTGAAGTTTTTGGACTTTCGGTAACACTAGCGATATTTTCAACTGACCGAACGTTACGAGGACGTAGTGGTGTCTTTACATCGAGAACAGAACCAATTCGCTCAAATTTTGCCATTAAATTTCTAATTGCCGTATTGCTGGGAATATGATTCTGATGAAAAACAACGCGTAGTCGACGAATTGTGTTCGTAATGGAACGACCATTTTCATAATAAATTTGAACAATTTAGATACGTTCTCCAGTCATGAAACGTTGCATGATGACTTTTACAAGTCTATAGATGACGTATACCAAATATTAGGTTGCTAAGTTACCTCATTTAATAATCTGAAATTTAAATCCCCAAGTTCCTGTTGGGACACCTTTTATATAATTTGATAACTCCGCGAATTTATGGCGTCCCTAAAGTTCACAAAACTGATATTCCTTTAAGGCCGATTGTAAATTGTATACAATCACCAACATACAATTTATCAAAATTGTTATACAATATTTTCAGTAATGTCGTAGGAAATACGGACTGCCATGTAAAAAATTCGTGGGATATATAAAATCCGTACCGTGTAATCATGAAATGAAAGAGATTTGGCACCAAACAGTATAAACAAAAAATGGAATTTAATTCAAAATTATACAAATTTACCAAAAAATGAATTCATGTTGGCTAAAAAACTTTGCTTAAATTCAAGATATTTTCAATGACAAACAATGACACAATATATAAACAAATATTCGGTGCAGCAATGGGTTCTCCATTATCTGCTATATTAGCAAATTTAGTAATGGAGGGCTTAGAGCAGGTCTCACTTAATAAAATAAACTGTCATGTACAATTTTATAAGCGGTATGTAGATGATTGTATATGCTGCATACCAAATGATAAAATTTTACTTTCGAAAGAGAAAATCAAAATTCTATAAATTTTTAAATGTAAAGATAATACATGATAATACGCACATAAAAACAAACTGGTACATTGGAGGCACTAGTAGTAGTCGCCATGTAAACTATTTTTCAAACACACAATTAAAAAAAAGCGTAATTAACAATTTAGTAGATCAGGCTATGAAATTAGCTCACCGTGATTTTAGAAAAGAAAATTTAAGCAAAGTTAAAAAAATACTAGAAAAAAATAGTTATCCCAAAGAGTTTTATAATAAATTAATCGCAAAAAGAATAAATAAAATATATAACAAAGGTACAAAAACAAATCATAACATATACCACACTATACCATACATAAACAATTTAAGCAACACAATAAACCACGAATTAAAAAAATCAGACATGCACATAACTTTCATATCTACCAACAATAGACACTTATTCACAAATTTAAAAACACCCGTTAAACAAGATAATCAAAGTAATGTTGTTTGTAAATTAGATTGCAAAGATTGTAATAAATATTATATCGGACAAACCAAACAATATTTAAAAAACGAATTTATAATCACCAATACACTGTTACACATAACGTCACCGCTGACACTGCTTTATCTAAGCATTCTAAAGATAGACGACATAATTTTGATTTTCAAAACACTAAAATTTTAAAAAGGGAAAATAATTATAAAAAAAGATTAATTTACGAAATGATACACATTAAAAAAGATGAAAGCGCGGTAAATTTTAGAACTGGTATCGATAATTTGTTATTTATAATAATTTAATTCACGCCTGAATTGTATTAGACGAGCTGACAAAATCATGTCATGAACTGCATCAACATTTTCGGGGATGGACTCAGAAACTGGCCCGAAACTTCCCGATCGGTGTTCATCTACATTTCAAAATGTACCCCTTTTGAAGCTTGCAAACCATTGCTTCACAGTCGCATACAAAAGACACTGATCACAATTTCGGTCGACATCCTTATTTTCAAATTTTATTACGCAACTTTGGTTCGACTTTTTCACGTGAAAATTTACACTGACACTCCTAATATGTTTTCTTTTCTTTGTTGTGGTATCGCAATATTTTCTTTATCTATGTAACCGGTCTAGGCTAAGTAGATACCAATACATCCTCCTATATCCCATATTATTAAACCAAATTTCAGATATAGTTAAATATAAACGATACAAGTAAAATCGACCGAGATAAGCAGTGAAGGTCAGTAGTAACAAAGAGTTTACGTGAGATAAACAGGCAAGAAAATGGATTAAATCTTTAGATGTCAATAGCTTCCATTTGTAATGTTATATATTATTATTATATTAAAGCTCTGTAAAATTGAACATTTGTATATCATTGAGGTATTGAATACTACACGGAAAAAAAGGAATTGTTAATTCAAGGAAATATCATTTGGTTCAACCAACTGATTGGTTAATATATGATCAAGTAAGTGTGCTTCCTTAAAAAATTTAGAATACTGACTAGGGCAATGAAAATTCTCCCAGGACTTAATTAGGATGCAGGCAGCCGAAGTTCGTTTCAATTAACGGAAAGAGGTTTTAGACACCGTCCGTAATACTTAGTGCATTTATTTAAAGCTCTGAATGATGCAAATATAATTGCATGCTTCAATTCCACAAATCTGAATGGGTATAAGGCAAACCTTATTATCATATTATAAGGTCATTATTATATATATATATATATATATCTATATACTACCTTGAAATAAAAACAAATTATTGAATCAAGTCTTAAAGCTTTTATTTATAAACACATCTGAAAATTAAATGGATATATTTTAATAGTTTAGTTTAGGTAGCACCATCTAGTTTATCAACTGCAATGTAATATGTAGTAGGTGCCAGTGCTTTTCACCAATATTGACTACGGCGTTGACTTATTAGACTTGAGCCTGACACATGGGCTGTCGAAGGGAGTCGACTTTAAAAAATGAGTTTACAAACATGTTATATTACGACTACTATTAGTCCCTTCCCTCGGGTATACATCATCTGTTAACGGCGTTCGCACTCGATGCGATGGGCGGACTATTTTTACAACACCCTCTCCTCACGGTCGGCTCAGTGTTGGCGCAAACAAACATAGGCTTTCGGATTTAGCCCGACGCGATAAAACAAATAAATTACTTTCTGTTCGTTATGCAAGCGGAATAATTACGTCGACAACTTGTTCCGCTGAGCAATTTCGACGGGTTTACATGTGTTTGGGCAGGCCGAGACTATTTACCGAATTAATTTGAGTTGTAAATTGCTTTATATTGGCAGGTTTCTTTTGCCTACTATACTTCTGAACGATAAATATATTTATCACGACCAACAAAGATGTAGCACGAGAAGTATATGTGCAGTAACAAAAAGCTTTCTTACTTGAAATAATTACACATCTTTCGATTGCGTAGGTAACAATTACCAGTAATCAAGAATAGTACTCTTTTTTCCTAACAAATTGTACGCAATTCTATGAATCATTACCATATAGATAATCAGATCTTCAGAAACGAATAATTCTGTAATATGAAAACTTATCCATATTTTGATAAGAGTTTGATTTGTATTGTGCAACCTAGGCTGTTTGGTGTGATTTGGCAGGTAACTGACTTCGAAATACGCTATGGTATGTCATAAGTTGGTTTATCCTGAAATAATGAAGGTAACTAAAAAATTAAACAAATATATCAAGTGGATAGAATACTTGAAAAAATAAAGCAAATAATTGAAAATTGAGTTATTTAACAGAAGAAAATCGCAATAAGTGCTCAAATTGTTGTACATTCCTTTCTTGACAATGTATAAATCCATCCATTGTACTCTGCATATATATGGCGTGCAATGTTTATGATCGTCAATCTAATTCGAGATTCCTACTTCAATGTTTTTAATATTGTTGGCCTTTACAACACTTTTTCAATATTCCTAAAAGAGAAAGCCAACCGTAGTCACATACTGGTCTATTGGCCAAGGAAATTGTGATTTAAGAATGCACAAGCTTTCTGATAGAAATGCAGTGGAGCATCATCTTATGCAATGCTTGCTGAAGGCATCCGATTTAATGTATTTGTTTCAAACTTCTCTATTATTAGTTTTGTATCATTTTGTACTACTTCGAAGTAATTTACAGATGTTAATGTACCACGTGTCAAGAATGGGCTTATAGGGAGAAATATAGTTTCGTCTAAAGAAGAAACAGAATGTTTCTTACAAAATTCTAATCAACTTCAGTTGTTTCCGTGAAAACTGTAATCTGCGATCAAAATTGCCTTCTCTCAGGAACTGAATTCTACAGAAGATGATAATCGTCTTAATTTCTACGGAAAAAAATATTGACCAACAACAAGGAAATTCTAGACAGACTCGTAATGTCTGGCGGAGCTCACTACCACGTAAATAAGTACAAGGTGGCGCAAAAGTAATGTCATCAAACCTAATTGCGCTCATTTTACGGCATTTTGATTATTGCTCGCAAAACATCTGGCTCTAAATTGGTGATTTCTTCTTCAATGTTCGCTTTCAAGACTTGCAAAGTTTGTGATTTGTTGTGGTAAACGCGAGATTTTATAAAGCCCCAAAGGAAGAAGTCTGGTGCCGTTAGATCTGGCGATCTGGACGGCCAATTCAAATCACCAAATCGGGAGATCACGCGACCTGGAAATTGGTGTCTTAAAATCTCCATAGTTGCCCGAGCTGTGTGAGCGGTTGCTCCGTCCTGTTGAAACCAACAATGATCAAAACCCAATGCTGCAACTCGTTTAGCATCTGCCTGTAATGGTCACCATTTATGGTCTTCAAAAAAATAAGGACGAATCACTTTTTCAATGCAAATGCCGCACCAAACAGACACTTTCAGGAGATGCAATGGCTCTTCTTGCATTTCATGTGGATTCTCTGTGCCCTAGAAACGTAAATTCTGTTTGTTAACATAACCACTTAAGTGAGAACGGGTTTCATTGCACATTATGATTTTTGATACAAAATCATCTTCTTCTTGCACCAAGTTCAACAGAGCATGGCAGTAAGTTAAGCTTGGCCGACGATCAGCAGGCAGCAATTCGCGAACAGTATGCACTTTGTAGAGGAACATTTTCAAATCTTTCACCAAAATTCGTTGCAACGAACCTCTCCTGATGCCTAATTATGTGCATCGTGGTCTCGTTGATGTTCATGGATTCTCTCTGACGGCGTCGGCAACAACAGCGATGTTCTCGTTCGGACGAGCACTAAGAGGGCAGCCACTTCTTGTGACATCTGTAGTGGACCCAGTTTGCACTAGGCGCTCAGCCAAACGCTTAATTGTTCGAGCACATGCATGTTTTATGTTATTTTCGCTGGATCAAGCATAAATTAGCATGGGAGATAAAAGTAGGTATGGGGCCACTTCATCATTAGTATATTCTGTGGAAAGCAGTAAAGTTAGGTCGTACCAGTTTCCAGGAATCAAAGGAAACTGTAAGAAAGTTGAAGTTGAAAGTGGGTTAACTGGTTGAGGGCTGGTTTTAAGCTGCTTTCAAAGCAGAATTTTTCACGTTCCCACGGAAATTACCCATGAGCAAGTGTCCTTATGCTAACTGCTAAGGCATCATTTTTATTGTATACATTGAATATTCAAAATTCTTCAGTGATTCCTTTTCTTTAGCATTTCACGGGGATGCCAGCTTAACAAAACAAACTGTTAAAAGTAAGACTCAATCAGTAATATTAGTTAATTAAGTTTAAAAATTTGGATACAATGCGATACTCATTAGTGTCTCAATGAAAACCCAATCTGTCGCTGCTGGTACATACGCTCATAATAACTTCTAAATTTACGTTGTTTTAACGTTCTTCTGTGATTTATGTTTATTGCTCTTTAAAACTTCATCATGCAGTAGTTCATAATTGCCATAAAGTTTATTCGGCCGCATTTAGTCGCGATTTTACTACGTTTCGGTGCATGCTAAATTCAGCATGCTACTACCTACAGTAATAATATGCTGCAGTATGCAGAGAAACTTTAAAGTTACGGGTACGTGTTCTTGAACTTTATATTTGCACGGCTGTAACAATCTGGCCGTTATAATATGAACCTTTACAGTAATTCACCTTTATTTTAAGCATATCAAATCGCTTATATAAAATAATTTGTAGTGAATAACTTAATAATCACGTCTTAAGATTATATACATCTGTTTCGTATATACGATATTAAGACATTGAAACTCCCAGAAACAATATTACCTCAATCATTAAGCCCTGCAAAACACTCTTCTTAGCTCTAATGATGTAACGTTATCGTCTATCTCAAGTTTCTTTCTTCTGAGCTTCGCTTTTTTTTCTCTTCCTTCCGAGGATTAGATCAGACAACGACGCTACATCAGGTTGAAACATCTTCTATCATCACGTTTAGGCTACGTAACGTCACGTAACACGCATCGTTTGTAACGTTTTTTGTTCGTACGACACCTGTTACCGTCTACCGGATATTAGTAATGACTTTTTGTCGAAAATAACGAAGCGGGACCACTGTACGTACTACACACAGGCATAGACGAACTGATAAGTAGGTGGGGTAGTTATTGATGGTGACAACGTGAGATACACTGGCATTAATAAATTTACTCCCACTAGTGTTATGCGACAGTTGTTTTATTGAAAATGAAAAAAAAATTACGAAAGCTTAGGTAACATATTGATACTACTTTACGAAAGGATAATTGGAATCGGACCTGAAATCTTACTGTAGTAATTTACCTATTTGGCAATAGTATTAAAATTATAGGCCAAGTTAATAAATCAAAGTATGTCGAGGTAATAATGAACTTGACAAAACCAAGAATCATACCCAATTATAAACATAAAACATTTAGGGTACATCTTGATATTTAATTCTAGTCTTGATCTTATTATAAAGACGCTGCTTGAATACATGAATGGAAGACAATAGCTTGTTAAAAACTAAAAGAATAACAACCATCATTTGAATCTAAGAAATATTTATTCAATGGTCCTTATTCTTTTTACATGTATATTTTTAGATATGAAATTTATTTACGTACGCTTGATAATTAATCACGAAATTATCTCGCAATACATCTGCCTAATTCCCATGCAAACATCAAGACGTTCTAAGCAGCTTCTTCTTTGAATGAGATCTATCTGAACGTACCATCTTCATTTCCTGTCTATTTAACTGTATGATGACCGCATTCACTGATATACGGCGGCAAATTGTATACGTATAACCCGCCAACCTGTGGATGCTTACTGAATTCAAATGCCGCAAGGATTGATTTGTGCTTTGGTTGCAAAATATCTTCATACACTGATGATCATATATAAGTGCCCAGACGTTTTAAGTTACAGTAAATATACGTAGTACGTGTAATTCGGTAATATATACCAACCAGCCAATACTTCAATTCTTAAAGTACTGAGGCATTATCACATGCGTATAATTTAGAAAAAATTAAGGGAGAAGCATAATTTCTAGGCTTTTGCAATTTACAATGCAGAAAGTTTAATAGATGAAGTAATACAGTTTCCAAAATCGTATCAGTGGAGAGTGGGACAAATATGGCAATCGTCTTTGCAATAACGCTACTACTATCATCCCCCTCTCTCTTAGTAATTTTGCAATGAAACGTATGTGATCCGATAGGACGTTCCCGGTAGTTGACAGATTCAACGAATATCAAATTGTGCTTCATAATCTCCTTGTATTTAGTGAGCATTACTTTGGAACAAGTAGGACTGATCACATTCTAGTTACCGTTAAAACTGAAACCAAAGAAGCGACTGATCAGGCTGCAATATCATTCCCCTGTAATTATCCTAAATAAGTGCAAAAATATTTTTGGTTCTAGACGGTTGCCTACAGAGAAATCATGCACAGAAACAAGAAAGGTAATAAACACAGATCAAGTATCTTAAGATGCATATTCGACAAGGAGGTGAGCAACAAATGCTAGACGAGAACGTTTGCACGAATAAAGGCAAGAAGCCCAGCATGTAAGGCAAGAAGCTGTTAGAAAGAAACTCAAACAGACTTAATGTAGTAAAATTATGTAGACAAAACATTAAACAACGATCAACTTCCAAAGAATCTACCGTACGGTGATGAGGTATATGTTGATTCTCCACCACAAGTATGGGTACAATGTTGCTAGTGCCACCCATGGTTATGAGGACTGCTCAAATTATGAAGAAAGAAAATTTATTTTTATTGAAATTTTTATTGTTGTCAGTTAACAGTTCTTAAACCACATTACTCTACCCCACTAGCCCTTCCATGATATAGTGTTGAACAGCCATCAATGAATCGTTGTTCTTATCTAATACGTTTTAAGACTAAAGATGTGGTCAAATTCATTACTATCATCTTGTCCCATGATTGAAGTTATTTTGTTTGAGCACTTGTATGACATGAGATTTATGCATTAGTTCTCTCTACATTAGCACTTTTTAAATAGCAAAAAGGGCTCAATTATATCCAAATTCAAACTTATTCTGACGGGAAACTGCAATGTAACAATTGCCTATTCCAACATTTAATGCAAAACATGTTGCCAAAAATATAACTAAAAATGATTATAAATATACCTACTGCCATTTTTTTATAACTAGCTATATTTTAAGATAGTCCCATGATTTTTCTCCATGTCATCTGTATACAGGATAATCTGCACAGACGATCAATAATTCGAATAAAAAATTCACTTGTATTACTTCAATTAATTGCAATGATGTAGTTTTAATTACGTTGAGTGCAAATAGAATGCCAATAAAGATGGAGTGGGATGTACATACAATAAACCAATGCATCACCGGAGTCATGAGAATATACCCAACTGCGGCCCTATAAGTAGTCTTAGACCTCACCCCCTTACACATTGGAAGATGTGCTCAACTGAACGGCGTTAAGTTCTAACACCATCAGTTCGTAATTATTTGGGAATGTTTTAACAGATTAAACAACCTAGGCAAGGAAAACAGAGTTGCATTATGGTGGGGACCAGGACATACTGGAATCAGAGACAACGAAGAAGCTAATCTATTAGTAAGAAAGACCACTATAACTTTGCTTGTTGGACCAGAACAGTTCTCTGGTATGGGGATGAGCACCTATGAAAAAGAACTTAAGACTAGAGAAGAGAGGCTGAGTGCATCTCTCTGTGAGAATCTTCCTGGTCTGAGACACTCCATGATATTCCTTGGAAACTACAATAAGCACAGAGCAAGAACTTTGCTAGAACTAAGGAGAAGTAGACTACGCATTCTCACAAGTTTTCTTATAGGGCATTAACATCTTGGGGAAAATATGACAAGGTCCAAAGCTAATTATCTCGGTAAACATGTCATGTACGAAGAGGAAATACCTGCTCTGAAAGTATCAGAGTTATCAGTCTATTTAAGCTCTTAGACTAGATGGGACCTTTGAGAGCGAACATACTCTAGCACCCTATAGCTCATGCAAGAGGGCACAATAGATCAATAGGGTCCAGCAATATCATTCTTTTAAATCTAAATTTAAATCTAAACAGTCCTTTAATGTCCTCACGTTTCTAGAGATGAAACATAAGGCAGCAAACAAGATTCATTATAACTTCATTTTGTTAACATTTTATTGTAGCTAAAAGCCAATAGGGAGACAACTTTTTGGGCGATATTATATACATCGATCGGTCCTGCATTACGTACGTACTTACTGAGAAACATAATGTTTTTGAGGGGCAGTATAACCTGGAAACCCTTTCTTGGGTTTCATTTCTTTTTTTTGCTTTTGAATTTCCTTACAGTTTAATTTTTTTTTGAGTACATAGACAGTACATACATCAGCGATCTAAAATATAAATAAATAGTTCTCTATAGTTCTGCAAAATGTCATATATGACAGGTAGGGCAGCATTATACAGAGTTTATATTAGTTAAGTGATGTATGAGCTAAATTAGTAATTCTATCTATGTGGTTTCTAGTTTTGTGTTATCTTACTAGATATAAAAATTCTCTATCTCCTGTATAAAATTCTCTTAAACATTCTGCTAAGTTGGTCTAGTAATAATTTTATAGTGAAGTGTTTTGCTTTATATAAACTGGACTATAGTATGTGAGATGATTTTTTATGGTACTAAAGGAACTGTGCATCTATCGACGTATCATTTAACCTGAAATTTTCTGATTTTTTTAATCAGGAATTAATTTGAATTGTCCCAAGTTGGCAATACCGATTTTGGTGCCGCAGATTCAATTCTTCTTTGTTAATTTATAATTAGTTATATAAAGTTCTAGTTCTTACCAGTTTCTCCACACTTTCTAACTCAAGTTCATTATAGTGAAAAAAATTAACAAATAATAAGTTTCAAAATTCGGTCAATTTCTTTTAATCCGTTCTGTATATCTTGTTAATTTCAGACCCAGTATGGTAATACCAACAGCTACCTCTAATTACAAAGCTGTTAGTATACGTTAATTAGAACACAAAAGGAATAATATTGTATTATACATGTGTGTGTACATATCCGTTGTTTGCGTTCCATCTTCATCTCATAAAGAAGAAGCAAAACAATATATATACACATATACATACTGGTTGTTGTAATTTAGCGTTGCCGTTCCGGACACGATGTTTCCCGCCACACCGCGTCAGTACGAATCCGAAGAAGGGGTCTTAGGTCGTCACTGCTCTCCGATGTTCGTGTCTACTAATTCTCTCGGTTATTGTTTCGACTTGGTTGGCAATCAGTGAGCGAGGTCCGACCCCTGACCTCAATTATTCAATGCCCTGCATTCGTTACACGTTACAACAACAACAACAACCAGAACAACAGCCACGACGGAATCACCGATGCCTGTGGCACCATCCCGCCAAACTCTAAGACACGATAAAAGTAGTACTTTCAGTATACTTAAGTATTCGTCTCCATGTATAGTATTCGTTTTTTGTTATTTTAAGACGACAAACAAACGTGAGGTGCTCTTAAATGTTACTACGTCTAACTTATTTCTAAAGATAAGACGTTGTACCGCGACACAATTACATTGGTAGATACATTGGGGTGATGTAAGTGATACAGTGGTTGATATATTAGAAATGAGTTCCAATGGATTTTGATCAACAATCATTATCATGTCAGCAATGTGTTAATTCGATAGATTTGTTTATGTGACTACGATAGCCAAACGTTCCTAACTAAATTGGAATTTAGGAACTACCAAAAGAGACAAAGGAGACGAACTACAAAGATGTATATGTTCTAGTATTAATATATTATTCAAATTCACAAGTAAGATGATATTAGATGGGCTAAATAAAGCCGGTACAAAGACATTCATCACAACTATTATCATACACAAAGTTTTCAGGGAAAGATGTGACAAATATGAAAGTTGTTAACAACTTGGTACCACCAAGATATTTACCATGCTTCATACATATAGGAATTTACGGTAGATAGTCTAAAATTTCTACACGAGCTTGTACAACAGAATAGGTACTATGTGTATGTACGCCTCGGGTTGTAATAGAATAGGATTTCTCAACAGCTCAGTACGCATCGGACGCATCCAAATCGGTGCATTTAACCTCATTCGACGACATACATGCATATGTATGCATTGTCTGAGCATATATCTGTATGTGCCTGGAACTTCAATACGATTATTTCTCTCTGACGCGATGGCGGCTCGATTATCTAAGCAGTGCACCGTCCTCAAATGAAGTTCAATTACGATAATATTGAGATAAATAAAGTTAAGCGCGTATATCGTATTACACCTATATGGATATACGTCACATATGTATATACACATTTATATAATTGGTACTGTTCGTACTACGAATGTTTTTGTCATTACGAACGTAATAAAATTAATATGAATCAAAAGTTAATTGAATTTGAAGTAGTACAAAAAAAATATCTTCGTTTTCCAAGATTATCATTTGTTAGAACGTCTCTGGTTGTTTTAAGTGTATACCATCATTTATCAAAGAATATTTTTGTTCATATACACCATGTGTAACAAACAGAACGTCATTGTAGATGACTTCGTGAGAACTTCACTTCAATGTTCATATTTTTCTTTTACTTTAGCGCTATAAATCAAAGATATATAAAGTGGAGGAAGGATAAGATTATATCAACGATTAGAGATAAAATTATTAACGATCTAATAAAACGTCTAACGAAATTAGATTAAGGAACCGGTACATCAATAGTCAAATTTGACAATATGTTGAAAAATTAGAAGCAAGCTTAAACATTTCAGCAAAAATGTAATTTCTATTTATGTGCAGCATTTTAGGTAATATTATTTCAAGTTAAAAAGATGCCACTGGTACCAACTATCTACTTGGTCTGATAGTGCTCTTCTTATCAAAAAACATTTTAACACATTAAAGAATATCAACTAATTTCAGTTAAAACTGATACAAGAGAAAGTCAATACAGAAACTAGGCATGTGGCGCTAACTTAAGAATCACTAAAGGAAACATTTTAAACAATCATTTATGCTAAGTGCTCTAAGAGATATTACTTTAAAAAGTATGTTACATATCATACTTTTTAATCACTTTACCCCAAAACGTATTGTACGGTCACTATTAATATATATCTGTCTAGTCCGAATGTTGTAGCTTACTAAATAATCAACATACAAATCTTTGTAAGTCTAAAGCAAATCTATAGGGCTACAGCGATATCTGTTACTATTTGTTCTAAGCCCAAATTTTCATTAATACACCGGTACCTACATATGTGCTGTTGAGTTTTGGTCAAAAATTTAGTGGTAAGTTTTAGAATTGTTAAGAAATTTCCTCACAAAACAGTTAACAATTATGTCATATTTGCAGACTAATGTTCGTGTAAGCAGAAGCATACTTAGCTTAACTACTAACTAAAACAAATTCTTTTTATTTCTGTGGCACATCGTCAGAATGTAGAGCTAGAGGTAACAGCATTGAAAATTATATTATCAAAAATGTAGGACAAATCCAGAGAACAAATGTAAAAGAGAGGAAAGATGAGAAACATTTAAGACAAAAAAATTAAAAGGCAAAGAAGTTGGTGACTAGGAATGCGTCTTCACAAGCGAAACCTATTGAAACTCAGCAAGAAGCATTGAAAAACTCAGCGTATTGTCTAGTATTTTCTTTTAACCGTTGGTTTGTCGTAAGATTACTTTAAATAATTTTTAAAAACTACAAATTTCGCAAATGCTGAGTAATAAAGAAAAATTTTATAAAACGTGATATTCCGAAACTGTCACTTATTAAATAAAAACTGAACTCTCAAATAAAAGAAATTGGGGATTCAGTGTAGAAAACTGTCGATCCATTTAAAATAATAAAGTTACATACGCTTTTTCTACAATTGGGACACCCTATATATTTGAAAATATTTTCTAGCTATGCATAGTATAAATAGGGACAACTTTTATTTGAAACTTCTTTCTCTATACTGTAAAATAAACAAATTATCAAAGAAACCGCGTCAGCTGGGACACCCTGTATATGTATAGCTGCATTTTTAATGAGCAGTTTCGACAGAAACAACATTCCGTTGGCATGAAAAGCGAAGCGGCTGGGCTAAACCGGCCGTTCATACTGCCGTTCGAAGAGATTTTCCAAAATCTTATCAGTGCAGAGTGGGAGAAATATGACAATCATCTAATCATCATGCAATAACGCTACTGGTTATCATCAGCCTCTCTTAGCGGTCTGGCAATGTGATCTGATGTAGAAAGTTTCCTGATAGTTGACAGGTTCAACAAATATCAAATCGTGCTTCATAATGCTCTTGTGTGTAATAAGCAATACTTTGTTGCAGCACTGATCACATCCTAGTTACTATTAAATCTGAGAGTAAAGAAGGGACTGGTCAGGCTGCAGTACCCTTTTCCTGTAATTATCCCGAAAAAATAAAAAAGCATTTTTGGTTCTAGACGGTTTCCTACAGAGAAACTATGCACGGAAAGAAGAAAGGTAATAAACATAGCTAAAATATCTAAACAAGCATACTCGTAGTAGTACTGGTACCACAGACTTACTATGAAGTGCTACTTCGTGCGTTATAAGAGGCCGCTCGCGTTACCTGAACGAGATTGAGCGAGGAGTGATTGGCAGAAGTATCCTTCCGTGAAATCACGAGCTGTCTCGAGTGGTCATTGTCGCCATAGAGAAATGGAATGAGCAAGGACGTACGCGCCTTCAGTCGCGAGCGGGATCATAGCACGCAAGGATCGCGCCTTTGTGTTCAACGCATATGTCTTCCTCGAGGCAACTAGGAGCTGTTTAACCAGCAGGAAAAGAATGCGTACCTACTACACGAACTGTAGGCGGAGGTGTTTGCTAGAGAATGAACTGCAAACGTGCGTTACAGCGGATTCCACTTACTCGTGAGTAGAGAGAGACCCACACATTGTTTTCCGACGACTCTAGATTCAAACTGGTGTCGGTGACGCACGAATTCTGGGTCATGGGGGATGTGGTAAACGTCAACTCCAGGAGTGCATCCCATCACACTATATCCACCGCTAGCAGGGAATTAGGGTAAGGAGAGCGATTACACATGGTGGACGTACACGTCTGGTGCATAATGATTATTGTACATCATCGGACACAAATATTTCAAACAAATCTTCGAAAGTTTGAATGAAGTAGTAGCCAGATACAAGAATTCGAAATAATATCAAAGCAAAAAATTGTTACGAAACGCAATTTCTCAATCAATATAGTAGCTACTGATAGATGCATGGACTATCAACCATGCAGCCATTTACTATATTACAAATGAAAATTAAATTTGATAATCTTATTTTATACAAACGATGTTTGTGTAGCATTTCTTTCTACTGAATGCATGTATATCATATATTAAATGACAGCTGAAGTCTGGCTTGTATCTGTGTTCAGCACTGCTAACCAATAGAAATGAAAACAGCCGTGTCGAAATGTATCACTTTTCGACCAGCAAAAACTCATTTTAATGGGTTCTTTTCCAGCACAAAATAAAAACCATTCAAACCCTATTGTTGTTGCCATAATATTTAAACATAATACAATCAAAAATTACAGCCTGAATGTATTATCGTAGAATATCTGATGTAATTGCCTACTAGCCTGCTGACAGGTGAATACATATTAACGAATAAAATGACGTTTATAAAAAAAAATAATCTAAACCGCAATCAAGCTAATTAACTTAACTCTGTATGTTAATCTTCTCGAAATAAACGTAAAGCTGGCTACAGCTGAAGCCCGACGGCTTAAAGTGATTACTACAAATGTTCACGTTAAATCAAAAGTTAGACAAAATAGCTGAATGTTGAGCACTAATGTTGATAGTATAAGCAAAAAGAATAACTGTTTAAAATTACCTAATCGTTAAATTAAATTATATATTGAAGCAGCTGGCTGTGTAATTCGAAACCAGGTGATTGTAGACACATTATGTTTAGGCGACGATATCCAAATGGCTAAAGAAGTAAAATTGGTTATCTTTACATTTTCTACTCACCATAAAATTATCTGCGATCATAACAACAATTAAAATTATAACTAAAATAATAATTTATTTTTGGTCTAGACTCCTAAATACTATCCAGGAAGTTCGGAGAAAGATCATAGAAGTCAAAGAGGGAAAAACACATTTTTGTTTATATGAAATATATTCTTAGTCGTTAGTAGGAGCTGCTTCTACATTATTATCACATGTTTTTGTTTTATTTAAAAAATTTATCTTGGGCTACATTCCAATAAATCTTCCCACGATTTGCTTTAAGGTAACAATCTTATTTATTTTTAGGGCTTATCCATAGTTACTTGTTTACAATTCCAATAAGAAAATAAATGAGAATATTTATGTTACTCCCACATTTTTATACCTTCATAACAAACAGAGAAACAAAACTAATATCGCCCAGGACAAATGACTCGCAGATTAGACTGCAATTCTGTCATATCGTAGTTTACAAATTGATATACTACCGTTCTTCGTACACAGAGATACGAACGAATACTTCTCAGATACATGCCCATTTATCCACATCAAGATATGTTTCCGTTTCTAACATAAGCGCACATATTTTCAAAGATAATGATTTTCGTTCCGGCAGATATTTTCCCCTGTATGGTCAGATGCCCGAAATTCCGGACAGTCATTACCGAAACGAATGGCGCCTCGATTAGTTTTCTTTTCGTTAGAGAGGGCGCACGCATCATCATGCAACAACAGTGCACACGCCGGGTCGTTCCATTGTCTTCGTGTGTCTAAGAAAAGATGATAGCGTTTCACTCAGAATAATATAGTATGTGCTGGATGGGAGAAGCAAGAACTGTACATAAAGATTGAATCAATTAGAATTGTAGGTGGATTACAAGCCCGATAACAATGATGGAGAATGATGAAAGCGCTTATGCTCTGTTATGAATAAATAGTTGTCTATTTACAGTTTAGCAATAGATTACCTTGACTTTAACTAGAAAGTATAATTGCTAGAACGACGTATACAATATTCCGATATTTTCTTGTAGTTAATCTAGAGATATCTGATGTTTAGATCCATATTCTTTAAAAAAAACAACTACACATTTTAAGGTTCCTTTGCCGTCAATGCATTTGGTTGAGTACTGATTCTTATAAATATCCACACAAAAGAAATACATATATTCAAAGCAAAGAAATAACATACTGAAAACATAATTTCAATATACATAAACCACTACTATTCATTTTAATCAAACACCTGATATTTTTTCCAGCAAGAATATTATGTTTTAAATTCTTGAATTCAGATTAAATATATTGCTATGTAATTGGCTGTGATTCATTCAAAATTTGAAGAGAGTGTTACTATAAATTCTTTGTTACAATACATCTGAAAAAAGTACAAAATAATTTTAGTAATTTAATAACAATATTGTGATACATAAAGTGGTAATACATAAACAATAATGAAAGGAAAACGTATTGGAAAACATACAGTGAAGTAAAAAGCGGAGTGGACAAAAGAGAAATAGAAAAACCAGAAGTGAAAGGAGCTCAAAACTTTGCATATGCACACCAAGCAAAAACACTACATACGCCAAAAGCGGATTGGAAGCAAGGAGAACAGAAAGATTAGATGTGAAAGGAGTTCAAGTTCAAGCTACATATATGTACATATATACAAACAAAACAATTTGTAAAGTGCCAGATTTCACAATTGTTAAAATTCTTTGGTGTAAATAAAGCTTAACATTGACTTGTTTATTAGTTTATTTATTTATTTTTTATCAGTAGTAGTCATTAAAATCTTAGAACACTTTTTTATTTACAATGGATAGTCAAATAAATTTAGCGCAATTATATCAGTAAATTCCTAATAGAATAAAGTATTCAAGGAAGATAAATACGAACATATAATAATTCAACCTCTCGCAGTTTCCTTTTCCGTTGAATATTTAATACAATTGGTGTTAGAATATGATCTAATACAATTTCCTTATAATCTTAAATAAGCCGTAACTCATGTGGTTCGACTGTCTGTGGAAAAATGGCGCGCCAAAGATAAACACCGATTTAGACGGACGAATAAATTATTTCAGAATGAAATTTAACAGACAAGAACATACTTCAGAAGATGACATCTAAATCATTTCTATTGTGCGAGGTGCATAGATAGAAATGCTGTTTTGTCCATGTTTCAATTCCAGTACTGCTAGACCTTCTTACAGTACGTAGAGGACACCTTTACTCAAAATGCACGGATACATTCTTTTCTTGGTGTACCTATATACACATTCATTGTATACATACTAAAACAACAAAGCTTCGGTAGAGTTTGAGTAAAAAGCCTCCTTCTTTCCCGCACTGGCAGGATCCTTTTTTCTCCCAC
The DNA here is from genome assembly GCA_023690525.1 of Holotrichia oblita. NCBI lineage: Eukaryota > Metazoa > Arthropoda > Insecta > Coleoptera > Scarabaeidae > Holotrichia > Holotrichia oblita. Next base: position 114,578,725 of record CM043018.1, read on the forward strand.
TGTACTGAGAAAAATTGACGGATTTAGTAATTATATAATTCTTAGCACAGCAAATGAAAATTGAGAAAACCAATAGCGTTAAGTTCTTCGATTATGGTTAGACATTATTTATTATTATTATTTACAATGCAATTTAATGAAACCGAAGCATATTTCGTAAAAGTGAAACAGTGAAGTTAAGTGCTGCTCTATATGATTTTAACCCTTAGTTACTCGCGCTGGTGTATTTTGTACACCAGTAACGAATTTTCAACCAGTTACTAAATGTATAAATTTTTGTGGCACTGTACACATCCACCTAACCTTTGTTTAGTCTGTTTAGAGTGTGATAGCCATCGCTCAGTCACAATTTGAGAATTGTATTAGTACGTGGTTGGTCAACGTTTGGAGTACCTATTGCTGTTTTGGTGTCCGAAATACACCGCGCGGGTATACGTATTTTGTAAGTAATACTATGAATAATGATTCATTAGATACAATAGAACCACAGAATTTTGAGTAATTCATGTTTTAGTAATGATTATACAATTATGAGAATAAAACAATTATATCAACTCTATAACTGACTATATTTATGAACTGGTAGGTAACGTATGTCTATCAGAAATCCAAAACGGTTGGCAGATGCGGAAATGTTAGCTATTTTGGAAGCTACTAGTTCGGAAGAAGAAGTGGGAGGCGAAGAAGACGATTCCGAAAACGAATATATTTTACAAAGCGACCATGATAGTAGTTCTGAAGTGGGGATTCCTGAAGGTGCTAATGAAATGGATAGCGAAAGTGAGGAAGAGAATGTTTTTCATGAAGATTTATTTTCTTGGAAAAAATAAATCTACGAAATGGCAGAAGAAGCATGTTAAGTTTTCCAAAACTCCTAAAAAAAAATTAGTGAAAATAACCTTACCAGCAAGGATTAAACATTTGTTGTCCAGGTATGTATAAAGAAACCCCAGCAGAATGAATGAATGAAACTTCAGCAGAACCCCCAAAGAAAATAAGGAGCCATTGTGCCTATGGCCGAAGAAATACATCCTTGAATTGCAAATTAGTATTTTGTCGTGTCGTATATAAATATGGTACGATCGCTGAATTCAATTAACCGTCCAATTGTGAATAGCGTCAGTACATTTTTTTTATAATTTTAAATTAAAAGCAAAATTGCCTGCGTAAGCCGCTGGCATGTGCAACGAATTTGCCAAGTTTAGTTATGTCATTTCATATTATGCTTGCGGCACCTTCAAAAGTTTTTGGACCATGTGTACAAACTATCTCCAAGCACAGATTTATTCTAACCGATAGTATTGTACCCTAAACAGAGATACATACAAAATAAAGTCAAGAATTACAAACTGAGTCTATTGCCGCAGAATACCCGAGGTAATGACCCTCACGTGTGAATAGATTGTTCTGTTAAATACGACAGAAATGAAAAATAAAGTGATTTTACACAAATATAGTAATAAATATTGTACAAACAATCCTAAATAATATCCCATCCTCTTACCTTAAAATTAATGTGTGTATGAAAATTGTTCCTCCTTGGCAGTATCTCCTTAAGTATTCTTATTCTTTCTTCTTTCGTGCCCGGACTCTGCCACTAACTTTATTTTCAAATGTGTAAATCGTTTTCTAAATCAATTTAGTGTATTTTTTTATTGAATTGAAATTTTTGTTGACTGTTTTCTTATTGTAAAATTCGATTCTGTCCACTCAGGGCTACCAAAAACCACTGTGACGTCGTCCCACACTAGATTTCTAATTTTGAAATGTTTTCTTGTACGATGTACTTGTCATTTACTGTGTTTTGTATGTGTGTGTTACAATAATTTTATTTTCTAAAATAAAGATGTTCAGTATTATATTTGTGTCTTTCAGTTTTCACCGTAACCAGCACCGTTTGAACACATTTTTTTAAACAAATAAATAATATAACACTATACAGGGTCCGGCAACGAAGTGGGGACGGAAGATTACACGCTTATTTGAAAGTTTGTCAAATATTTAGTCATCGGATATTCTTCCGCACCATCAAGTGCACGTTGTAAAAATATTTTGTTTTATACAGAGTGTTCCAGATGGAAATGCCAGACTAAAGTTGAATTTTTTTAATGGAACACCCTGTATATTAATAGAGAAAATGATCCGCGCTTGAAAGCTGGTTACAACTATATAATGTTGTATATGTCTAAAGTTGATAGTTTCTGTGTAAACAATTATTTTACTTCATAAATTGATACATTTTAGTAGGCTATTCTGCATAGGGGAAACCAAAAGATTCGAAACCAACAGAGTAGAATATTTTTTACTAGTATGGACTGTCGTTACTATGTGAAATAAATTCTGCAACTGCTCGCTTTATACAGGGTGTTCACAATTTTGCAAAATCGAAGAAATCTCGAAATTTTTAAATGGAACACCCTGTATATTCTTAGTTCATTGGAAAGCCCTTTTACTACGCTTTCTATTGATACCTCATTTGATGCACCTAGGATAGATAATTTTCTAATTAATTCTTTTTAAAGTTGAATTAATGAGAAATGCTTGTATTTTTAGAAGCTAATTTGCATTTCAAACCTAGTGTAAGATCGGATATTCGACAAATCCATAAATGGTCTATAATAAGAAGAAACTCCATTTAGTATGAGAAACAATTGATTTTCAGTCAGCGGTGAAAGGTAACATTAATTTAATATAAAGTAAAGGTGTCAGTTTTGAGCTTGTGTACTAATAACCAAATTGTAAAAAATTTCGTTTTGTGTTATACAGTATTTCGTTCAGTCTTTAAAAGAAATTGTTATAATGACTAATTTTAGTAGATACTCAACAAACGCGAGCTTCTACCTTCAATAGCTGTTATCTTTGAAATACCATCTATATTTACATCTCTCCACATACAGAACATTTAGAGCGACTAAGGCCCGCTAGAAAAGAGATAGATCTAGAGTGGGGCGGTTGTAAAACATATACGGAATAGCACGCTCGCCAATGCATTAATTTCATATATGTTTTAGAACCGCCCCACTCTAGATCTATCTATTTTCTAGCTGGCCTTACTCGCTCTAAATGTTCTGAATTTGGATTTTCCTGTACTGTTAATAATACGGCCAGTTCGCTTTGTTTATTGATTACCGGTTTATTTGTTTCTCCCTTCTTGTAGGTTACACCATCAGTTTCTATAAATTACTCTAATAATCTTTCAAATGCTTCCGGTCTTCTTTCAAGGTTTGGAAATCTCTCTGCATAAATATACACTATTTGCCAAGGACAATTTCTTGTACACTCCTCAAGAATAAATATCATATTTACCATTTCTTGAGTAAGTACCTACTAAAATGAGTCAATATAACAATTGCTTTTAAAGATTGAACGAAATACTGTATAACACAAAATGAATTTTTTTACAACTTGGTTATTAAGTATACAAGCTTAAAACACCAGATAACTTGATCAGCAGTGAATCTATTGAAAACGCTATATTACATTATATTAATTTAATGTTTGCTTTCACCGCTGAGTGAAAATCAATTATTTCTCATACTAAATGGAGGTCCTTCTTGTTATAGACCATTTATGGATTATTTGTTGAATATCCGATCTTACAGTAGGTTAGAAGTGCAAATTAGCTACCAAAAATACAAGCATTTCTCATTAATTCAACTTTAAAAACAAATAATTAGAAAATTATCTATCCTATTGTATCAAATGTGGTATCGATAGAAAGCGTAGTAAAGGGGCTTTTCAATGAACTAAAAATATACAGGGTGTTCCATTTTAAATTTTCGAGATTTCTTGGATTTTGCAAAATTGTGAACATCCTGTATAAAGCGAGCAGTTGCAGCATTTATTTCATATAGTAACGACAGTCCATACTAGTAAAAAATATTCTACTCTGTTGGTTTCGAATCTTTTGTTTTCCCCTATACATAATAGCCTACTGAAATGTATCAATTTATCAAGTAAAATAATTGTTTACACAGAAATTATCAACTTTAGACCTATACAACATTATATCGTTGTAACCAGCTTTCAAGCGCGGATCATTTCCTCTGTGAATATACAGGGTGTTCTATTTAAAAAAATGCGACTTTAGTCTGGAATTTCCATCTGGAACACCCTGTATAAAACAAAATATTTTTAAAACGTGCACTTGATGGTGCGGAAGAATATCCGACGACTAAATATTTCACAAACTTGCAAATAAGCGTGTAATCTTCCGTCCCCGTTTCGTTGTCGGACCCTGTATATACCCTCTAACATATAATGTTATCTAAATTTTAATCAAGCTAATTAAGTTTTCTTTGGGTAATAATGTCTTAACAAACTGAAATTAGTACTCTACAATTGTTGGCACTGACTACAATTAAAATAAAATATAATCGAAAGGCGAACACTTATAATTACAGTATAAAGAAAAACGAATAACATTATTAAAATAAATTTAATTATATACTGGAGCAGCTGGTTTCTGCGTAGATCTACTTTGAAATCAGGTGGTCGTAGTGCCTATAGCCTTTAGGCAACGATTTCCTAATGCCTAGAAAATCAAAACTTTTTTTTTTGTTAATCTTTATGTCACTATAAAATCGTTTGTGAAATAATAAAATTGTCTTTGACCATTAATTAAAATTAGAAAAACCATAACAATGTATCCTTGATCTACACCATAATTGTGCTTAGCACTAAAAATCTCTTAATTAAAACGGGGTACGATATCCTAGACGTTGATGATTTCTTTTAAGAGGTTACAACCATTCAGGTGGATAAACATACATAAACTTGAGATAGTTGTTTTGTAGTGAAATTATCTCTTCAAATGCGTCAATCAATGAATCTCAAAATAGTTTAATCTAATCGGTTATACGACCTATCTGCCCTCTGATTGATGATGATGTAGTAAACACCAATGAAATCTGCAAGATCCAAACTGAAAGCATAGATAGACTTTATACCAAATCGCGATTAGAATAGAATATCTATGTCCAACGTGCTCGCTCGTCAGGTAGGACGTTGGAGTTGTCAGGATTCTGATCAGATCCCATCCAATCTATTGTATACAAGTTAATTACTAACCAATATGTTGTTCTTGCCACTGCGGTTATCGAGCTACTTTTTACTATTTATAACAACTTTTCACACACTGGGTCTCACGTCCCGAAGAAGAATAAACTAAATCGCTTAAATCTGTAGAAATACTGTACTGTAAGTACATGAATATAATATAAGGGAAGTAGGTTGGTGTAATTCTTTGTTCCTTTTGTTATATTCTAAAGAGTGTTCGACCGCAGGCTACATATTTCTTAGGTAGATGCTGTCTTGCTGCGGCTGCTCCTCTTCTTGTTGTTGTCGCGGCCGTGCCTAACCGACATAGTTATTACTTCGCGAAGAAAGCAAGTGATGATGAAAGGTGAGCGATGAGATTATTATTGATCACGTTGTGTGTTATTGTTTTGAAATATATCTTTGTTATGTCAATTACTAAACTTGTAGATTTCTGATGACACAGCACATGTACAATTTATTGCAGACTGTTTTAAATATAATAGAACAACATTATAATAGCTCATGTGTTGTGCACAATAATCTTAGTGCAGCTATTCGTTCGAGAAAGTATATGTATAGTACAGGTAACCTGTGATTTAATTCCATTATAAACTTCGAATACTTTTATTGAAGCCATGTTGCATTTCCATATTGTGTATCTAAGAATAAAAGTGGAATATAAATAGCTTTAGATATACAAAATAAATAGAAATCATTAAACAACTGGGAATTGTAAAACATTACTTCTAATTTATAAACAAATTATACAGAGGGAGCACTACGTATCCCATTGAGATTCTCATAAATGTCTTACTCACTTCCTTTAAATTGTTGTTAGTACTTACGTATACCAATACAATCCACCTAGCGTATCGTAAGTATACGATGATATGCTAATGTTGTGCATTATTTATTGCGACTATTTAAGAATTTCTTGGGAATCTAATGGATATAAATTCCTACATTCAAATAGCCAATTACACCACAGTTGTATAATATCCATGGGAGTACGTTATGGTGAGCTCGAACTAATCACATTAACACTAGTCACAGTGTGCCACTAGCGACGCTAATCGCATCTGTGTGTATAATTTGATTACTTAATTATGTATAAATTGGGTGATCAAGAATGATTTGTCTCGAAAAAATGTAAAGTAGGGAGTCGTATTCGTTTCAACAATAGCTTTCATGATAATTTATGTTAAATGTAATGTACTTTATTTTATGCTAGTAAAACTCAACTTTTGTTTTGGAATTTAATTAAGTTAATATGTGGACAGCAGACAAATAATCTTAACTTTAAATACATAATTAGGCTAGTTTGTAGTTTTAGTTTTTCAACTACTTTCTTAACAATCTTAAAAACCTTTTAATATGAAAGCACTTAAGCTTATGTTGATGAAGTATATGAAAATATTTTTATAGAACAAGTATATATCCGTCGTATATTTTTACCACAACCATAATAAATTGGTTGCGTATTCTATTAATAATTAATAAAATATTTCCATAGTCTACACCGCAAGAGTTGCATGATAGCCAGACAAGTGATATAGCTTACGGAGTCACTGCAACTAAGTACCCACCACGCATAAAAAAATCAATGCAATTTCTTCTATAATATAGGTTTTACAGATTTCAGTAAATTATACGATAAATTGATGAATTAATTGTTTGATTAATTCTTTAATGAATCTTTGATTTCTTGCCGATAATCCTCTGTTCAATATACACCAATTTTTACGGTAGATTGTCGAATATCCATAGATTGGGAACAATAGATAACTTTCATATACATTATTTTATTCAGGAAAGTTTTCAGTTGTTTCTGCGGTAATTCTTGCTGCGGTAAATTGAAGATGAACTTGATCATTTATTAATGGATAAAATATAAGAGTTTCCCGACTATAAATGCTGTAGTACTTCAAAATCAGTAACCTTATACAATCTGCAGACGCAGCAAGCTAATGTGTCGTCAGATGCAATGAGACTCTTCTGCAGATAGGACTGCTAATCGGTGCCGGTCTTACCACAGAGTATATTCTTATTTGTAGTATGCTGTAGAGAGTAATCCCTCATCGAATATACTTCACACACCTAGAAAAACAATGGCATCTATATCTTTACCATACCCAACTATTCCTCTGTTAAGACTACTGTGTGGTACAAAGAGTGGTCTGATTCCATCTCTGTGGTAAAAAGCGATTTAAGCATTATGGCCATAAAGATTAAGGTCATAAATTGGATTTTGTTGGTTCGACCAGTAGTCAATTACAGTATTGACTAATTTATTCTAAGTAAGTAAAACTAAAAGCGTTAAATAATTGGGTGGGCATCCAAAGTTGCAACTTCACTATCCAAACTTGCAACAAGCTTGAGTAGTTCAATATGTTAACGTGTTAGTACAGTTGCAATTAATTTTCTATATTCTTGTAGATAATAGAATTAAAAACATATTGTAAGTAGCGCTTGTTATTTAATTGACAAAAGTGTTGCGAGTAACTTTGAGCGACTAAAGAGAATAAAGAAACATAATATAATAAGGAGTCAAAAATCTGTCAAAGAAGAAATGAAGGCATTTTTATATATGTCAGATGATAATGTGGAGTTATATTGGCCAATGACGAATCTAATCATCTAGATGATGACTCAGACGACATTGAAAATGTTGAAGAGGACGTAGAAAAGGGGATTGCTTGGAAGAACCTCCGACAGGCACTAATAAATTGCAAGAATACCATTTTCCTCGAATTCAGGCTTGAAACAACAGCATCTTTTGTCAACAGACGATTTCTATAATCTTTGTGCTAAGAAAACAAATAAGTAGGTGGAGGAAGTATTTTTGGTTTCTGAACTGAAACAAGCCCGAATATAATAGCGGAAACCACCGAGTAAAGATTTTTTTCTTTTTCTAGGATCTTTCTTGACACTACATACATATGTATATGCAGATATAGATACAGTAACAGTTTAGAAATTACAAGACCGCTGGGAAAGCAACCGTTTACTCTGGACGCTTCGGTGTTTACATTTCGCGAGCAATGTTCTTGTACCTGGAGTTGTACCCAATAGACATCAAAGTAGGAGCCATAGTAGACTATTTTAATAATAAAATGTTATGGTTAAGCTATTTTATACTTAAAATAACGGGAAAAACAGACAAGTCCATGGTATCTCCGAAAGGTTCTTTGATATTCAGCCAAACTTTTAAGCGCGGAGTTGCTCCAGTTGCTGTCTAACTTGCCAAAGTCGAAATGAAAAAAGTGCAATGCAAAGATTGTCGGCTTTCTAGAAAACATGAATAAAAAGTAACACTGTTTTGCTGAACCATGTGTGACGAAAAATGTGGTATTTTTTTTTTAAATTGTGTTTTAGAATTTTTAAGAATAGATAACCTAGATTTCTCAAAAGTTAACACGAATTAAACATTTTATAAAAGATTGAGATCGCCGGTAAATGAAACAGAAATTATATTTTTTCAAAGACTTGTGGTTTTAGAGATTTGTTGAGTTGAAAGATGCCCGAGGAAATTACGTGGCCCAAACGCAAGCTGACGTAGAAAACCTGTAAGACAGATTATAGGGTTATGACATTACTAATATGATAACACAAATGTAAGATCCTCTTTTAACCATTAATAGATAGAATTAGTACTTTGTGTACATGCAAGATAATACATATTATTGTAACGTATGTACTTGTAGAATATCACTAATTTTAATACCATACTACTCGTATAGGTTAGGTACTTGTACTTACATCAAAATGATCAGAACTACAATATCCTGTAGTCTTCTCTGCCAAAGGTACATCTCTCCTCAACTTTTTTTTTTTTGTAAAAAGAAATCGTCCGAATACAAGACACAAGTAGTCAAGCCATTGATTTAGATAACATAAACAAGGCTTCATACGTCACACGTTTTAGCTCACGTAAACGCCGAGTTTTGGGAGAGCGCTGTAATCGTGCTTCTTTCTTCCTCGATTTCTAGGTGAAAAATATATTTTTTCGTCTGGGAATAAAAGAAATGGCTTTTTCTCATCATTATCTTTAAATTTAAAGAATAATTACAAAGTACATAGGTTCTCTATTGTTAGCCCATCTAGATACTTTATATAATTTTGTTCTAGTATTTTTAGTCGTGTCCTTTTATTATCACTCAGTAATTATTAAATTGCCGATAAATATTAATTTTAACACATACCACGCAACATGTTTTATAATTTTGAAAACTATTGTATCAAAATTACTTTAAAACCCATTAAGTACCAGCGTCCTAAAAGAATAAGACAATCTACTTCCTTTTTTTTTTCTCAGCTGTGATTTATGTTTTTTTCGTGTCGAAATTATGTATTTGGAAACTTTACGCTATAGGCTCAATGCTACACGTATATTAAATTTAATATCGTGGATGTTTTTAAATATTAGTAATTTATTAGAAGGCGGACACATTTAATTCATAACTGTGTCGTTTTGTTACTAGTGGTTATATTGGTCTATAAAATCATTGACTTTACGCATAAAAGTCCAAAGTTTTGATACTGATATTCATTTGTTGCAGAAAGTTAATGACTAATGAACAATACATTGCAAAAAATTGTCGTCTTAATTTTAGGACGCTGGTACTTTCTGATATCATGTGTCAAAGAGGATACCGTGGTAAACCTGGGCTAAAACAGTTTATCCGAAGCAAGCCTATCCGATTTGGCTACAAACTGTGGACCCTATGCGGCTCTAATGGATACTGTTTCAAATTCGATTTATACTGCGGTGCTGAATCTGTTAATCATAATTTAGCATTGGGTTCTAGGGTAGTTCTCAACATGTTACAATGTGTCGAAAATCCAGCAAGTCACTGTGTTTATTTTGACAACTTGTTTACTAGCAGAGATTTATTGCTACATTTACAAAAAATGGGAATGCGTGCTACAGGCACCTTACGTGAAAATAGGTTAGTGTCCACCAAAGGATTAAAAATCTTTGAAAAAAGAGGATCGCGGACAGTTTGATTATAGATTCGACACCATGGGAGAAATATTGTTTTTGAAATAGAACGACAATAAGTGTGTTACGGTTGCTAATAATCATGACACAATCGAACCTTTGTCACAGGAATCACGTTGGGATAGAAAATCAAAGCATCTATATCACAACCTAGGGTAATGAAAAATTACAATAACTATATGGGTGGTGTGGACCAACATGATTGGAATGTTGCTAAATATGCCATTCAAATACGTGACAAAAAATGGTATTGGCCATTGTTTACCGGAATGATCGATAAACGCTTGGATCATCTTTCGGGCAGCTAACAACTCGACTATGGTGTTGCTGAAACCTACTATGGGTCGTCCTGCAACTTCATCATCAAAAGTTTTCGATGATGTAAGGTACAACACAACTGGGCATTTTATGGCAACGCGAGAAAAGCAACTCGCTGTCAAGGAAAGAACTGCAAATCAAAGCCGTTAACGTATTGTTTGAAATGTGAAATAACCCTTTGCAAAATATGTTTTGTAGTATTCCACTCAAAATAAGTAGAAAACTGTATTTTCTTTAATAAAAAAGCATTTTGAATGACTCATTTATTTACTATTACTTTTTATCCCATATGATACCGTTACGTACCAGTGTCATACTTATACGAGAGGTTATATTTTCAAAAATGGAATGTTTAGTTTAATCTCTTCTTCTTTATATTTATTTAATCTAAGTAATAACGTCCTAATAGACAAAAATATTTTATTCCGATTTTTTGAAAGTTGGTACTTAATGGGTTGACATCCTAGTTACATTATTTTCAGCAAGATTGAAGTCATTCACATAAGAAAAATGTAGTCGGTTTCTGACTAATATACCTGAAATCTCGTCAGCCGTCAGTATGTTAAAAGTGGTCAGCTTCTAGACTTGTCTAACAAGAGACAAGCAATAGTACCTATTCGAAATAAAAAAGCGGTAACTTGCAGCTTGAAATAGTAGTAAGTATAGTTGATCCAGATGATAGAAGTTTTGAGTGCTTTTTGAGGATATGGGGCTATTCTGTAGTTCAATAGTGCAGGCAGTAAGTCAAGTAAAAAATCTTCAACAATTCGAAGAAAACTGTCAAATTCTTATAAATGTAATTATAATATTATTCTTACCTACCTGGTTAAGACACATGTACTAAAGTAAATATTTATTCATCAATTTAGATTCAATATTACATTGTTGGAAATTTTTCGGAACTATTTCGTAATGATCTACTGCATACTTCGATTACAAATACTTCACATTCATCTCACAAGAAATCATATAATAACTTAATAAATTCTTTCGCCATAAACGAGTGATTTATTTCCTATAAGCCGCATGACGTCGATGAGAAAAACTATAAACAAAAATCGAAATGCAGCCGATCAATCAGCGTTCATTAAAGCGAGACGTTCTGGTAACGTACAGAAGTCTCTCGCCGGTAAGTAAGGGACATTATCGTATTGCCATCTTCGATATCCAGTTGCATATTTTAAGTGAATACTGAAAGCGCTTCTCTGTTTACCGTTTTGTTCGTTCTTTGTCTCAAAGACGGGTTAGTCGAAATTTGTTTTTGATTAATACCATCAGCGTATAGCCATCATTCCGTGTGGGATTTTAGTATTAAACGAAGCAACCGGCGAAAATATGCAACCTATTCCATTAATTAAGCAACAGGAGCAAGAAGTACCAGGTCTGAGAATCCGATAATTAATATAATTTACGACGACAGTTCCCTCTCTATCTTAGTAATGCGTCTGTACAGGGTCTTTTACTGTATACAGTTAATCGCTGAATTACTTGCTCGTATGGCAATAAATATGCATGAAAGGAACATATTTTATGAAGCTACTTAAATTTATAAACTGAAGCGAACAAAGTATAATACTTTTTCTTTTAAGGACATTTCGGACAAAAGTAGAATGATAATATTACAACCACAAAATTGAACGGAAACTGTCGTTAGTGAGTTTCACCTGCAAAGGATTTACGATGCATAATTCATATAGTTAATGCAAACGGTTTACAAGAACCTAGATAAGAGAATCAGAGTAACAGAAATAGCAAACCAATAAGTATAATATATCGATAGAAGACTATTACTTGATCACAATGCCTGCCAAATTTTATTGTTTCTAAGTTCATAAAAATTTTAGAGAGAAAACCAAACGGCAAGAATCATCAAGAAAGTTAGGGTTGGTGTCCAAATATGCAACGAAGTTTGCTTGCTGGTCCATGAGTAACACATATCACTACCAAAAAATCGAAATCGGTTTATTTGCAAGATAAATTTGCAAATAAAAGGTAAAAATATTTTAGAATCGACTACAAGAATTTGATGTTTTCAAATAAAAAGTGAAGTCGCAAATTAAAGGATACATGTACTTACACACACGTCACTAATTTTGTGCCGCACTGTATGTTTTCGATTATGAGTAAGCTACTCTAAAGAGATCGTCGACTTGAAGACGGAATTCCATACATGTACAATACACGTTCAAATTTTGCCTATGGTCGGCCCCCGAATATGCAATTAATTAATCTTAATTTGTCGTCGTCGGCTTAGTTTAGGTTTTAATGAAACGGCTCGTTTATTTTTACGACAGAGGCATGACGAGAACGACGGCAGCTCGCCTGAAAACGATGTATTTCTAGACTAGTACAAAGGAAGGTTGTACGAGTCTTGAGGAGCTTTGATTTATACAAGTTCTTTGTTCGATAAATCTGCCGAAAAGTATGATTAACTAGCCCAAATAACATAATTTCAGCGATGCAATAAATTATTAGCGTTAAGTATAATTGCGAGAAATGGGCTGCAGATGTTAGTAAAATATACTGGCTTATAAAGCGTGCCTAAGAAACTTCATTTTCTGAAGTAGATCAAGGACATTTTAAAATTATCATTATTATCAGAACGACATAGTAAACTAATTTTCATATTCATAAAATTACATCACCCCCACAGGATATTTTAATAAATACATACTAAGGTTGGTTATCATGTATTAGTAAAACGTAAAGTTAGTTAGAAATATCAACAGCTAGTAATTTATTATTAATGGCAGTAAAATGTTGGTAAGTGGTTTAGTGATTATTCATTTGCCAAAGTTGCCCATACTATTCTTTTCCACAAAATCTATGTGTTAAGTATCAAATATAGTTCGGAATTTAAATTCTTTTAATTGTAAATGCCCATAAGGATCCATGACTTCCAGATAGAATATTTATTTTAAAGTAGCTTTTATACCATGTTTCGTTGATGATGATACGTGTTGAGTTAGCTGGATGTCAAACAAAGTCTCTACTTTGTTACTGCATCTAAAGGCTGCAATCATAAATTTTCCATCTTTTTCTCTATAATGAGTAAACTTAATTTTACGAAATTGGTCTACAATTTTAAAAGCTTCAAACCAACCCAATTCGCTTTCTCAGATCAAAACATTTCCAAACGAATCCTCAATTTACCACCAATGCTTGTTCTGTCACTGCAGCTCTATTTTTTTATAGATACTTTTTGACCTATTCATCTAGCCAAATCTTTATGAAGACATCTATGAAATCTTTGTCTATTAAATTATCGATATGTACCTTTTCTAGTCAAATATTGTTGAATGATAAGTATTTAATTAGATTCTAGTAAGAGAAGTCCTTCCCTTCCTCCTCCAGAAGTGCTATTTAGAACTCGAACAAAAAATTCAAGTTTATCCTGGATTTTGCACTTTTCCACACTATTTTTAAAACGATAGTAAATTAAAAACTCGTAATTCCTCGATATATCGATATATGGACTTTATTGTACAACAACAACTACACTGGTGGGAACATCTGCAACGTATGGAGGACGCTAGACCAGTAAAGCTAATATATGAAGCCAAAGTGCAGTGTAAAAGGAAAAGAGGAAGTCCGCGGCAAGTTTGGGAGCATACCATTGGAAATAGTATTCAAAAGAGGGGAAAGAGCTGGAGAGAAGCAAAAGCATTGGTCAGCAATCGAAGACTATGAAGGACTTTCGTTTATAATCTAGATTAGAAATGTATTTACGCGACACCCAGGTACTACCTCTAATAAAAAATTCAAAATCACTAAACTAATTTCTTCTTTTAATTTTTGTCCGGACCACAAAAATTACAGTAACTTTTAAAACATCAATCTGAGTGTTTCGAAGCTCAACAAGGCGCTAGAACTATTGCGATGTTAGCCAGAACTTTAAAATAAAATCAAAATTCCAATATTTCTTTTTTTCTTTTTAATTTTTTTGAGGTATGAAAAGTCGTGATCACACTCAAAGTATTGTTCTGAGCATTGCGGACTTCAAAAAGCACCTCTACAACTCTTGAAGGGTTTCAAACATCAACACTGCAACAAAAAGTCAAAATTCCAACATTTCCTTATTCGTCTACTAGCCATTTTTTATACCTTGAGAAAAATCTCAACAAAATTAGGAACAAGAAAAGAAATAAATTGCTAAATAGAGGAGTTTAGAAATAAATTGCGGAATAGAAGAGTTTAGAAATAAATTGCGGAATAGAGGAGTTTTAGGTATCACCTCAAGAGTTTCGGCGATACTTATCGGGGTGTGAAACATTTAAATTAATTAGTTAATTCTAGAAAGTTATCTAAATTTCTCATACCTTACTTTGCCTTTTCTTTGTTCCAACAGTTTGAATTTTCCGTTGCACTGTTTCCGTTGGATAGGACCTCAAGAATTCTAGCGATAACTATTCAAGTTCGAAGCACTCAAATAAATAGTACAAATGCTATTGCTTTTCGTACTACACTTTGTAAACTACCTACATTTCCCATTATATTCTTTATTTACATATTTCAATAGAAAATCTATAGGTAGATTTATATTTTATAAAGAACTCCAAAGCTAGATAGGATGAAACCAGAATGCCAATAAAAAAGTCGCATTTTTGAAAGTAATCGATCAAATTCATTTATATATTTTCTTATATAAAACATAATTTTCGGAAAAGTTGTAATTTAAGGCTACATAATCTTTAAAAAAAACATTTTTCACTCATGCCACCGGCGGAATTATAACATAGTTACGTATTCGAAGATATAGTTACTTTTTAACGAATTTAGGAACCATAAACCACTTTATTTAAAACACTAAACACTTCAACCAACAAAACACCAAAAAACCTTCTACTAAAAAGCGACGCCTTTCGACAGCAAAGCTATCATTATCAAGGCGATAATAAAGTTGAGCTAAAAATGAGTTTTATTATCGCCTTGATAATGATAGCTTTGCTGTCGAAACGCATTGGTTTTTAGTAAAAGTTTTGTGGTGTTTTGTAGGTTGGAGTATTTAGTGTTGTACTTCTGCACCAAGAGATAAAGTGAAGAACTTCACTTTATTTAGTATCCTTAACTGTAGTTTCAACATTTCATTTCAACATTTGATACCGGTTTTACTATAGATAACGAGAATGAACATAAAACTCTACTTTTAACGAAATAATACAAATATACCTGGACCCAGACGTTATGGTATTCAATTCTTATTGGAGATAACCAATATTAGAATGTATAGGTAGCTGTAATAGCTCTTTTGGGGTTTAACGTTTAGGTAAAGAATGCATTCTATGATTACATATTTGCACCTAGCCCAAAAACTAATTGCAGTGCTATTTTAGATCGCTAAACTGACTAATTTGAATTGAACTTATTACCATATAATATTATAAAACAACCATTATCACCGTGTTTGTTCTTGTTTAAAAAATGCATATTTTTATCATGCAATAAATGGTTGTGGTGACAATATGGTTTTTTCAAATTAAAGTGAACTTTTGGCTATACCTATTTATTAGTTTCAGTATATCGTTCCATAACTTTCAAGAAATAGTATTTAACATCATTTAACGGATTAATTTATTTGGAATTTGATAACCAGAGGAACATTTTTTTAGGTGTGAAACCAGTAACAATATTAATTACGTTTTCTTTAAATTTTGTACACAAAAATGTAGGCTATACATTTATAGAATCACGCTCCCAATTTATTGATATTTACCAGAAACATTCCTCAGTGGCTCCTGGTATCTATAATATTCACACCTGCGTTTCCATTTACTATTGACTTAGATTGCTTGTAACTGTACAAATAACAATGACCATTTACACAAACACTATCCCTCTATATCGCATAATCAGAAAAATCTAAGCCTCTTCAACCTGATTTACGACTTAAGAGCATATCAAAGTTGTAAATTTTTCCGTTTCGTCGACCATTGTAATAAATTATTGCCACCGAGAATATTTGTTAAATACAAAATATTCATATTGACAAACGGTAAAAAACGCGGTTGATAAATTATTACAGAAGACATGTTTGAAGATGTACCATAAATAATAGTTATTGACATCCAGAAGTATAATATATTGAACAGATACCGTGAAATAGACACGTTTCCTGTAGTGATGTGACCCGATCGCTCGTATCTCCTTAGTTGTTAGGAGGTTTTCTCACGACACCTCTGCTTATTGCTTTCCAATAGGTATTACCATAGTAAATTTATATTAAGGTAATGAATGGTTATTACTGAGGAGTGCTTGCACTAAGCTGTTAGAAATACAAAAATAAATTTATAATTTACAACGTGGAAACTTAATGCATGGTGAACAGTGAGAATCGAGGAAATTTCAGAATATATTTCCAATACAACTTTATATTTTATCACCCCATTCTCAATTTTGATACATTTTGTGTTAAATCATTATTTATTTCGTAGAGATGAAAGACCGTAGTGAAGTATTATTCTGAATCAACGACAAATATGAAGTTTACAGCTTAGAAAAGCGAAAACTAAAGTGAGATGCGCTTTCGATGTATTACGGGCTTTGAGGGAAGTTGTGTGGGATGCATTCCTGCCAAATTAACTATAGATATGCAGTGCTAATTAGAGCTATGATCATATCCGCATAATTGTGCAGTACGTAAAAACGCTAAAAAGTGCACTTAATTTACAGAGATTAGCCCGGAGATTACAGAGATATTGAAGGAAAAATATAGTAGGTCGTCTTAGGCAAATTCTAGTTAACAATATAGTTAAACAATTCCTAGCGCGAGGTGACAACACCTTTACTTAAAGTAGGCAAGGAATTAAGGAAAATAAAATGCCTGGTGTATGGGATATTTTCATTGGATTAGAACTAATACATTGCGAAGCTAAAATAGTTGTCACTAGCGTACCTAGAGTGGGTCAGTCGAAGTAGCAGATCTGCTCCCCCATCAACAAAAATAGCGGATACTGGACTTGGGATGAAAAAGAAGATTATACGCGTTTTAGTAGATGGGTGCAGTGGATAGTGTAGACTCAAGCAATACATTTCAGTCTGAAAAACATCATCAGATTCTGTAGTTTCGAGGATAAAAAGAGATCCTCTACCTTTGCCAATCTTCCGAATTAAAAAGTTTAAACGACTATGACTTCTTTTGGGTAAGACAATACTGAACTATGGATGATTCCCAAGATGTTCTAATGCAGGAGACAGTTGTAATAGACTCAAATTAGCCTAATATAAAGCGTTTAATAGCGCAGGTCATACATGCTAAAGTACATAATTCTTGATCAAGTTGCTCTTGCAACTAATTTTTCTTGGCTGTGTTATTTGTTATAGACGTAGATTTCATGATAAGCTTTTTAGTCCATTTTTTTTATTTGTGGTGGGTACAACTGCATTCCATCCGGTTACTAGTCGCTGCACTATGATTACATTTTTCTGTTAATCTAAATTATACCACCGTAAGTATTTTTAATTTTTTTCCAAGCATTAAGAAATTATAATAATGTAATCTTCTCTTATTTTTTGGAAATATCTTGGCATTGCCTTCAAAAGAGCCAGAAGCAATACTCTTTGAATCATGATCTGGTAGATCAGATTTTGATCATCCCAAAGAAAATATTGTAGGTTGTCCCACATTCATACTAAATAATCTTATTTTGAAAAGTTTCATAAATATGATATCTATCATACAGGCAAGTACCTAATTGAATTGAAATTGAACATTACGTGCATGAATTTCAATTTAGCTGGAATTCAGTTTTTCTCTCGTAACCAATTGGTTGCAGTTTCCGCTCCTATTCATAGGCTTGGTAGGTCCTTCCCTTGCGAACCTAAATCTAAAACTATAGTTCCTGATATCATGATGCTTCAGATAATTCGCCTAGATAACATACATATCAACAGATCTATTTTATTGATCACTACCAATACAACACGTCTGAAGAAATAATTTCATGAGTTTTAATGCAACTAACTAAGTTTGCACCCAAGGAAAGCCTCAATCTAAAATATATTTTTCACTCATATGTATGGTTCACAACACAAGTTCTGGTGACTACCATCAGTATAATACGGATACAAGAAATTAAATGGAATCTAATGAAGAACTGGACTGTATTTTGAAAAGACGCAAATTACTGCAATGTGTTTTCCACAATCTTTTTTGTCATTCCAAATAGATGTAACACGGGTAAAGGCATGTTTGTGCTTGGACTTATCTTGGACATCATCAAAAATAGAAAATGATGAGTCCATTCATATCAGAAGTACTTTTGATATTTCTGTTTTAATACTCTGTCGTCTGTTTATTCGTCGTAGATATTACGAATGCATGTCAGTTGCATTATACCAAAGAATACCATTTCTGGATATTACTTAAAGTAATATGCTGCAAACACATTTTCACAAAATGCTTTATTAAATCTACTACTAGATCTTTCAAAGGGGATTGTAAAACAAAACACGTACCTGAAAGATCAAAGACAATATATTCACTGATTTTTTTAATCAACGAATGTCTGCTTCTTCCTACTCGCTTGTACTGATGATGTCTGGTCTGGTCGGTGACGATATGATATTAGCGCACATTTGATATTACACCCTTTCTATTTATTAAAGTAGACGCGTCCCAGAGCAAGGCCGACCGCGTCTGACGCAGCAGCAACTTATACAATAAAACGACAGAGGATTCCCTCTATCCTCTTTACCTCCCTTCAGTGCCTTTTTCAAAAAATACATCGCTTTGTTTTGCGGGCTACAGAAGAGAAAAATTCTTACCGCGGGTATTTCATATTGCGGAACCGACTTTGTTATCTTCCGACCAACTTTGTGCCGACAATAGCGCGAAACACTAACGCTGAAAGGACTAGGTTTTAATTAAAATTTGAATGGTTGATTTCTATTACTCGCGTCTTGTATACAGGAGCTATGCTGCATTTCGCGTTGCAGTTTCGCCCTCCGTCATTTGCTTTCGAATGAAGATTAAATTGTGTCTTAGTCCTTCGACGTTTCGAAAGGGATTCGCATAGAAGACTTCCTTTTATACCGATGAAGAAATATGATAAGTTCGCGGATAGCGTTTAATCAGCGCATTTATATGCATGGGTAGGATGTCGTTGTCTATGATCTTTAGCTAGCTCTGAACGTAGAGCTAGAAGGTTCTTAATAAGTTCGTGTACTGCAAATTCTAGATAATGCATGCAATCAGTGTAAAATTAAAACAGGAGAAGCTTTGGTTTTCTAAGAAACAATTTGTAACTTAGTGCATATAAACTCAAGGACATTAAAAACATGTCTTCAACCATTATCGCTTATGTCTTACGTCTATTTTACGAAAACCCCTTTTTTCTCTACGTAGAAGTTCCCATTAACGTTTTTCAAAACTTTCAATCGAAGCTTTACCCTACATTTTCAATTTTAATTGATAGTTATGAACTATACGGCGCTCCATCGAGGTAAATCCACTTAGTTTAATTAACTTTCGCGATACAAAGTCGATAAAAACGGTAGCGTGATCAGGTTATCTCATACAATGCAAATATTTGTGCTACTAAGAGCAACAGCGGACTCCTAGATTCACGATTGAGAAGAAAAAAGGAACGTTAATTCACCTTTCCAGCCCGTACTCCTTTTATCAACAATAGAAATCTTTTACATAGACGCGACGGATCGTTATTTTTACATAATTTATGTAAAGCAACTTCAAGTTCATTAACTCACTGAACTGGTTTCTCTCACTTGCAAGTTACCAAGTACATACGAGAGGCAAATCTGTTCATTGCGAATGCAATATGTGTTCGTGTATAATATATTTCCAGGGTATTTGCGACAAATTATATTTTCAACGGTCGCTTACGGACATGCGATTAAATCAAAGCCTATGATTATGAGCATAATGATAGTAATAAGTAGGTGAATGATGCGTCTTTCGTCATGGTCGGTGCTGAAACGATATAGATGTGAAGATATAATATTGAATGGAATGTCAAACACAGCCGGTTTTGTATAAAATTTACATATAGATAGCTTGAAATGGTTTAGTAAATAGATTTAAATAATTATTCGTGTGTCGAAAAAAAACGAGGCAATTTAGATCCCCTTTTTATGAACTGAATATTATATTGAATTGATGATTTAAATTTATTTACATAATTTGCATTAGATAATTGACATATTAGGGGTATATATTGCATATTACCGTCACGATATAATACTGTCAGCAGGAACGAAATGATTTAATAACAACAATGAAAATTCTATAGAAATCAATATCAATCTAATATAATACAAAGTTTGTGTAATCAATTGTTTCGAGTACCTGAAAGCAGAGATACATACTCGTATATTAGAATAACGTATAGCCGAAATAATACAGCAGAAAATAAATTTTGCTTAATCAAAATATGTTAAATAAAATAAAGCTTTTTCAACTAATTGATATACAAATATAAGGTTATACAAGGTGAATTGTCTAAATAGTCTTTATATTATTAGGGCTTCCAAGTTTTCACCGCATCATAGTAGAGTAAATATATACAATACAAAGATAAACAAAAACAAAATAAAAGTACAAAAATATACTATACAAACTAACTAAACTCGACGTTTCGTTACTTATGCAAGCGACGTCTTCAGGAAAAAACAGTGGCTAGAGAGCGTCAGAAGGTCCCATTAACTAGACGTGCAAACCACGTTAGAGACAAAAGTCTTTTGACTTTTTTTGTACTTTCATTTTATTTTGTTTAGCCTTCGATATAATTTAGTCATTATTAAACCTTAAAATATACTGTTGTTATAATGTCCGAATTATATTCATCCTATAATAGCGTCGCATATTTCGTCTTCTGAGAAATTGGCAATAAATTGAACTGTATAGCGGCATTTGGTGGATAGTGAATTACAAGTATGTCATGCGTTATAAACTATTCTCTTAACTAACACAGGTTTGGTGCGTGTAGAACAGACAATGACGGATCGCCCTTGTGTAGACAGAGACTCAAACTCAATATGTTATATGATTTGTCATAATGAAATCCTGTTAAGTCCTAAGTTAACTAGTTAACATTTTGTAGTTCACAGATTTAATTCTGTAGATTCTTGATAAGTTGAACTTATGCTGCTGTCATCTAGTCGTACCGAGGTTTCAACGTTCCTTAGGATTAGTCAGCTTCGTAACGGCAAAGTCCAAAGGATGACAATAATGCCAATATAGTTTTTAACTATTTGCGACATAACGGCATAGACACCCTTGTTCTTGTATTAGCACCTCAAGTTTCTATTTTTATTTAAGCGTGACGTGCACACTCAAGGTGGCCGTACATACCAATCACACGACCTTGTACACGTCATCTAATTGTGATGCCTAGTTTAGATTAGATAGCCTCTGCCTCTCTTCATTGCAGCCTCTAAGATCTATTGTTAGTATTCTTAATCTTTTAGTCTCAATTGATCTCCAGACTTCTAAAGAAGTCTAAAATTTTTTTGGAGTCTCTAGTTCTAATATTAGCTAGTTCTACGTGCGCCTGTTCGAGGTAGTGGAGCCTTAGCCGGGCCACCGCCTTGCAGATAATACGTTCCGTCGTCTCGCTGTGTTCTGCACAGAATCGGCATTTATCAGTCCACCTTGCCCATCTTCTTCAAGTGGTACCTAAAAGGACCGTGGCCAATGAGTAAAGCTGTGATGGTGCTGTGGTCTATTGTGTTAATGTTTAACAAAGTAGTCTACGTTTTTGATTATCTTAGTTTTGGTGTGTTAACCCAGTACGAGATTTTTTGTTCACTTTGCCACTGTTGGAAATGAGCTCTTATATGCCGTTTGGTGAGACTGCAAAATGGCTTTGGTACCATAAATCGAGACGCCATGCCTTTTTTGCAAGATCATCGGCAATCTCGTTGCCCTTTCACATCCAATAACCTGGTACGCATATTAGTGTGATTGTGTTTCTTAGGGCCAGGGCATTGTGGGTGAGCAGACAATCTCAGGTTAACTTGGATTTAAAAGTGTAGGCCCTTAGAATTTTTAGTGCTGACTGGCTGTCTGAGAATATACGTGCACCTTAGTAGGGTCTTTTCAGACATTCCTGGGCACATTATTCAATAGCATACACTTCAATCTAAATCATTGTTGGGCTCGCACATATATCAACAATTCTAGGCGCTCGATGGATGAGGCATCTGAAAATAAAATTAAATACTGCAAAGTATACTGCCACCAGGTTTTGGAAGAATGTTATCATCATAAAAATTTCTTTGAGCACTGGTTTACAACTTCCTATGTCTCTCTAAAGAGTAAAGTCTGCCTTAGAGACCCTTCTCGACAGAAAAGGTTTTACCATAAAACTATTCGCTTACACAGTATACTTCTCCAAATCTCAAGTCATGTGTATATTATTGTTCCAGCGCACTGGTTTGTAAATAATGTCAGAATTCCTTAATCCAAATGATCGACACTCAGATAAAATCGAGCCTGAAATGAGTTACTTGCACTCGCAGAAAATCTTCGCTATGAGAACTATTAGAAACTCCAATTACTCCAAGACAGCAACCACAATTAATTAGAGTTGTGTGCCTCATTTAGATAATTTCTCGGTTTCCAATGACACCTCCGCAACACGTAATGATTCATACCAAGTAGCAATTAACAAAATAGACAATCTTTCGTATTATAAATAATACTAACTTGCTTTTTATTAGAGGGTAAGGCTTGATAAAGCGGGTGCTTGCCCTTTAAACTTTATTATTCATTAGTAGTAACTTCTCGCTGCATCTTTTTAATTTGCATTAACGCCTCACTGTCTGTTTGTATAAAGAACCTCTCGAACATAAACCTAGCGCTAGTACTGCTGTTGTTGATAACTCAGTGTCATCATCTATTACGGGGTAGGAATTTAGCACGGTGAAGGTTGAAAATTAATGGTTAAGACCCAAGCGCACCACCAACGTATAGTTCACGTTTTTGTCAGCAACAGGTTGCGAGAGTCTGTACGTCTATTTATCGATCGTCTGAGCTTTCGTTTTGACCGTCACAGCCAGAAATGCGCATTTGACCGTGAATATTACGGCCCTATCATATTTACACTTTATATATAACATAATTTCTATTAACGTATACATACGATTACTAGTGGAGTCTCACGTATGTATCGTGCGAGAAGTTATTTTCAACTAAATAATTAAGATTTACAATATATGCATACTCCGTCGGCGTCTAGTACAAGCACTAAAGGGAGAAACTGCATTAACGTTCTCCTTCTTCATCGTCTTAGACGTCTCTTTTCTTTTCGCATGATTGCACAGTTCTAGCGTCCTTGTCTCCGTTAAGTATAGTCTGTAGGATGTCGGAATATGCTTCCATGAATTTACCGTGAATTGCGAAACGTTACGTTTGGGTATACATACATACATAAACCTTACCTATATACTCTAGTATTCTCTGTTTCCAGTCTGGAGTATTTACGTTCGTGGTCATTAAAGTCTTCGGAATCTAACTAATTGCCGTAACCGCAATGAACATTGTGTAACAGTGTGTTAAATAAGAATGGTCGATTTATAACGCGGCCGTAATGGTATGGAGCTGCAAGGCTCCACCGTAATGATTGTTTTAGTTATACAGTGCAATGTGAAAGAGTTTGATAATTATTTTATCGATAAGAATGCAATATTCCTCACATATATTATAAATCATTAATATGAAATATCGGGGTAGCTGCACTACTAATTTACTTATTCTTGATTCCTGGAAGTCCAATAATGTTTGGACAACATGTTCTCCCTCAAAAGAAGGGTGATTTAATATATGTATGCGCAACCAACAATGTGGCTCATCTCGAGGATTGGTGCACATCATAGTATGATTTGAAAATTGAAGAAATCATGTAACTAAAACATTTTTTTAAGAAATGAACGTTGTGAAGTAGAGGTGTGAGTAATCCTTTGAACTTATATTAAGATTGTGTACAGCAGTTCGAAAGCTCAACCTATTATGCAAGTAACTCGGAGTTCCATATGCTAGAACTTTATAGAACACAGAGTAAGAATGTAGCCTATTCTCCATATCCAACCACCAGATCTGCTCCAACTTGTAAGATATGCGACAATATTTCTAATACCAGACAGTCATCAAAAAGAATTTTAAACTTTCTGTATCCTTCTTTTGTCAGTATAGACTAGAAATAGAACCGCATATACTGAGCAGCAGGTATTAAATTTACTTAGTATTAAAGTGTTGCATAACATATTATTTAGATTTATGTCAAAGAAGTGTTTATTGGAATAAATTATTCTTAGATGTTTTTAAAATTTTAGTGACCAATCTATACTGAGACCTAATTTTTTTATTGAATCGACTGGTATTAATTTATGGTTATTAATATAAATATTTAAATTATTTAATACTCTACTCCGATCATTTTTGCTACCATATGCTTTAAGTGCTGATTTGCTAGGGTCAAGAAAAAGTGATTGCTATTCCACCTGGTGTGACAGAGATCTCAAGTCATTGTTTATTTGTATACATATAGTATTAATAGCAGAAGGATAGCCGGAAAGATAAATTTGCACATCATCGACATAAAAGTTTTTTATCAACGAAAGGAAAAGAGAGATGTAGGTATATGGAAAACAGAAACGGTCGAAGTATAGAACCCTGTGGTACTCCACTTCCCACTACCAAAGGTGGCAAGACTTGATTATGTATTTCGACAGACTGTGTGCGGTTTGCCATGAACATGAATGCATGTACCAAGAAATCGGTTACAGTTAAAATTGTTTCTTACATGGTATAGGCTTATTATACGAACCCTGTCTCAGAGAAGTGAATGACAGCTAAAAAAAATGTTGTTTTGAAGAAGCTTACCCTATAATCAAACAATTTATCACATTAGCACATTACATAGTAAGCGTTTATCCATTTTTTTGCTTCTAATATTGTAAGCCAACACAAAATTTACGAAATTTAAATACAAAATTGCGTTGCATCGTCTTTTTGACTAACCACCAACTTGATCAGAGTTTCGATCGACGAGAAGCTTTCAAACAACTTTCAACGCAAACTTCCAACCTAGCTTCATCACTCTATATAATTGAGTTCCATTGATCTGTAATCAAGCTCTGTGTTCTTTTGTCCACACAGATCTGAATTTTGGTTAGAAATGGCTTGTCCTTTACCTATGAATTGTAAAATTGACAACCGAAGAAAGTAAAAACAGTTTGAGCTTCGAGTTTAAAAACCTAGTTCTCGGGCGGCTCTGTGCTAAGTTGCTGTTGAAAAACTTTTGCTTTTACTAGATTCCATAAAATTCTTGATTCACCATAGTTAGCTCTACGAATTTGGAAATTGTTAAAAGAAAAGCATTTGTTTATCGTTACCACTACCCTCATGCACTGCACTCTAATAAACCTACTACACCTTTAACGGATACGTGATTTACATGGGCACTGCTTTCCTAAACCGAAACTAGAATTGACGTGTCAAAACTACGAAGCCAAGTGTTTTTTCAAATTTAATAGATATTCATTAAAATTAAAATTTTTATTCCAATAAATATTGAGAACTATTTCTTGTCCAGATTTAGTCCAGACAGCAAAGTCAAAACTTATCATTATTAAACATCGATTTTATCTTATTGAAGACCTCAAACTACAAATTATCACTACATCTTTATAGTTTCTCTCTTAAAGAAGTGCTTGAGCAGCTCCAAATTGGAATGGCATCTACATATATCAGGTATTATGTTATTTCGGTATTAGTCAAAATTAGTTAGAATATTATACTAAGCACTATAAATTTAGGAATGACATTGTCAAAATTACACGTACAACGCACACACATGTTACCGCGATTTGAAAAATAATAATAAAAAAGAGATAAGGAGGTCGAGAAAAAATAAGAGAGGAGGACATTTGGCTTTATTTTAAGAAAAAGTTGATTGAAGTAGAAAAAGTCAGGTGAATGAAAAATAAGTTCTTGAGAAAAGAAGAAAAACATTAAAAAAATAGAAAGTGAAAAGTTTGAAAAAGAAGATTGAAAATTAGAGAGACAGGTGAAGGCAAAACGTTTGAGGATCGAAAAGATTTGAAAAGATTGAAAAGTGAGAAAGGAAATGGAGAAAGAAAAGAGGAAAAAAGAAGAAACGATTCCAAGCAAGGAGATGGAAAAGAAATAGAGTTTCAAAGGAAGAGAAAGGACCTGAAGTCGGGAAGAAGGCGTTTTTGGAATAATTTATTATACAATATATATATATTAGAAATTTCGATATTAGGATTAAAGAACATGTTAGATGCTTGAATAAAGACACCTCTCCTTCACATTTCGCTAACCACATGTTAGTGGACATGAATTTGATTTAAACTCTAATTTCACTATTTTACACACAGCCAATAAAGGTTTTTATCTTAACAACTTAGAAAATTTAGAAATATTACGTCATCAAGTTAATCATAATGATAATTTATTAAATATCCAACTTAATTCCACCGAACAACCAATTTTTCAAGTTTTGTTAACTGATTAATTCTTGACTTCGTCATGCAATTGCCTTCATTTCTTAGAGTTCTGTTTTACAAACTTTCATTAATAGTTCATCCTCATATTTCTATCCACCATGAGATGGTGTTGTTTACTTTAATAATTTAAAAATTCAGTAGATAAAAAAATTATAACAACTTCATTTCCAGATGTCATAAATTCTCAAATATTTTAACGTATTTGTAATGTTCCTGTTAATTTTAATATTTCATTAATTTATTTTAACCAAGAGATAAACCAACAAGCACTTATTTTCAAGTTTGTTAGTGTGTTCAGTTTAATTTTGAGAGGTCATTACAATTTGTAAGTATTAATTATTATTTAACATAGAACTGGTTCGTAATTTCACCATTTTGTATAATAATTTTATTTATAACTTTAGAATTATTTTACTATATTACAAAATTTGTTAGTACTCATTTATTTAATTTGTATTTACCTTAGTTACTTTTAGATTTATATAGTTAATTTGCTGTTAGAACTTACTTTACATCTATTCTTCTTTATTATAAATATTTTACAATTTTCTAACATATTTAAATTAATCACAATAGGTTTCTAATTGGGTTTGAATTATTTTACTATATTACAAAATTTGTTAGTACTCATTTATTTAATTTGTATTTACCTTAGTTACTTTTAGATTTATATAGTTAATTTGCTGTTAGAACTTACTTTACATCTATTCTTCTTTATTATAAATATTTTACAATTTTCTAACATATTTAAATTAATCACAATAGGTTTCTAATTGGGTTTGTATATTGTATTGTAGCGGGCTATGAAGATGAACGTATAAGTTGGAAACCGGTAGCCGATTCATTAAAGAAATTTGTGAGAAAGGACCATAATATGTTTTATTATTTATTTACTCTCTCACTCACTTTATTATGTGTTTGTTTATTTATCTATATTTCTATTTCATTATTAATTTTTCACGATTTTTTAAATTATTTCTCAATAAACAACTTTATAATGTATGTCTTTGTATTTTGGGAGTAAGTAGTACCTACTCAAATACTCTAAAGTTAAACCATTGTTCCTATTTTAAAAAAGCAAGATGGCGTCGTCCTGCCCACATCAATTGCACAAAACAAGTGAAATTTATGTCAAAATCTTGGCTATGATATACAATTTAACCCTACCAAATATCAAATCTAAATTTCTAAGCGTTTGCCTGTTATTCCACTTGGTGCAATACTTTAGCCGCATCCTCTATAAATTATTTCTATTACTTGACTTGATAGTTTTTGATTTCTAAAATATGTAAATGATTCATTCTAGAGATTCAATTCAACACAACTTGGTCTAGACGACGATTACTCTTCAGCAGCTATGAAAAATCCAATCAAACCCTGTTTTGAAATTAAATTTACATTGTTAGGAATTGCCTATAATTCAACTAATAGGTTGCTACTCAACAATCTAGCATGATACGTACTTACTTAAATTTGACACAATGGAACACATATTTCACCCAAATAAGCCACTCCATTGACATCACCTTTACATTTTGGATCATAAGACCACTATTTTTTTATCGGTACTGACTCCAATTTTCTTCCTACTCAATAATTTTTATCTTTTTGGATAACTTTTAAACACTTATACCTAAGTTATATCTCTTTTGCCATGAAATATACAGACTTAAAATGTTCAGTATAACCCAGAAAAAATGTTAATTTGGTTAGGACCTTATGTTGTTATATTGTTAAATTTTTTTTTTTTGTTAATGTGGTGGGTGCTTAGTTGCAGTGACTCCGTAAACTGTATCGCTTGTCTGGCTATCATTGCAACTCTCGCGGTGTAGTGTTTGTGTGTGTATGTTGTGTTGAATTGGCTTTGTGACAGCATCATATCGCCTTTTATGATGCCGCGCTGTAAATCACTTTGCTCCCAACAGCGAATGGCAAGTCGATCCGGGATTAAACTCTCTGAAAAAATGTCACCGTCCCTCCAGAGAATTGAACCCCGGCGCCTATCGTCCTCTCACAACAATAGTCAGCCGCCTAACCACTGCGGCCATCGACCCGTTTTAAAATAATTATAATAACCTCACCTTCTGGTTATTGTTCTTAATAACGCACTATGATAGAATTTGACAGGTATAGACTGAGTATTTATGGAAATAAGTAATTTCTGTATTCAATGTGCATATAATGAGCTCGTTCTCACCAGATACTGTCGACTTTTTCCTCTTACATCACGTTAATCGATTTCGATCTCCTATCATCTCATTTCGCAATAATTCACCGTTAACTAGGAACATTGTGATTAAATACTACTACTATTTAGAAACATGAAACTCGTGTTCAATCAGCTCGTTAGATTATAGTTTATCGCGCGCGAAAAAGAAAATAATCGTCATCGGCATCCATGTATCTGAAATTACCAGCACTAATCCTCAAACCGGTAGTTTTCCGCAGTAGTTTTACGATGTATAAAACGTAGACTAGGTGCAGGCGAGAATCTGGAAAAAACTTAATGGTTTTCGTTTGTGCAAGCGTACAGGTTGTTTCTCCATTACCAATCCAATCATATAAGACTGCAGAGATTTATATCGATCTTACTTAAGTCAGTAAATATTAATTAGAATTATATTTTCTTGCAATAGGTTTGCCTATTTGTTTTTAGTCGTTTCGTTCATATGAAGTGGTTGAAATAGCTATAATAAGTATAACTGGCAAAAAAATAATTGCTTTAATGTTTTTAAGGCTCCGGCAAGTGGTATTATATTGAGTAAGTAAAATAAGTTAACCTGTTTGTGGTTCGAATGTTTCAGCAGATTTAATCAATGGTGTTTACTATCTTGCGTAACACATATCAGTCGCTTTCCGAGCTAAGAAATAACACATATTATACGATATGATCTATTAGCGTGCAAAGATTGTTATCCCTCAATTATGTGTATCTTACAGTCTTGGGAGTATATATGTAGTTTGACCAGTACTGCAATTGTTATTTTGTGTTATCTATATAAACTTTGCTGTAGTGTAATAATGTCTTAATAATAACACTCCAGTTATCCGTAACGTAAAGTGCGAACACAATGTAGGTTAAAAATGTGATATGGTCTTTGGGATTCCATTTTAGAAAATAAGTTAGCAATTTTCACCGGCATTTTTCTGTGGTGGGATTATTCTAACTCATTTCTTCCAAACTCTTTGATATTGTTCACTAACACAATAAACTTTTGCAGAAAAAAGAGCTCGTATTTCGAGAAGAGAGTCTCAGTTAAGTTGTCTAAGAATATAAAGCAGATTTAGTTTGACAGGAAAAATAATCTGGCTTAGTTAATATACAAAGCACCTCTAGTTCTCGTTCTAACCCAAAGGAAACAATTCGGGACGACATTGGTGTATGCTTTTCGGGGTTGACATTCAGAATCTTCTTAAGCATGGGGAATTTGAAATCAGATTCTAGAAGCTATAGAAAGCTTTTAAAGAAGTAAAGTGTAAATTTTGAAAATCCAGCAACTTCTGTAACTGGCATACATATCAACAAAATTCCAAATTATGAGAATCGCAGTATCCTGTTGATGAATCTCATTACATCCTCAAGATTCACTGTCTCGACGCTGGCGATACGTGTTTGCTACAGATAATTTCACAAAAGCATTGTACATGAATAAGTGATCCTTGTTCCTTCTTCTTCCCTTCATCAAATGGGATCAGGCACAATCTCTACATTGCACTTGTGAATCAGTTAGTAGTGACCGGTTAGTAATCCTGTTGTCTGTATAACACACTCGCTACTGCAAATGAACAATGTCATGTCATGGTGCTAGATTCTCCACACACAAAAAAACATTGGCAGTCTCTAGTCACGATAACATGATGCTTATCTTCTACTATGTGGTAACCACTCAATTTATGAAATTAAGGAGTCCTATAAAAGGTTTACATATTGCATTTATAGCTATAGCCTATCGGTTTACTACGAGGATGTTGGCCCTATACCTGACCAGCTTAACAATGTATTCCAGAGCCAGCTTTAGCAGCATTCCGAAAAAATTTAGAATCGATCTTAAAGTAGTCTTACACTGGTTTGCTGTCAGCTACTGAAAATTCATCTATAGACGATCTTTCCAAAGCAATCCAACATTTTAGTAGTTTGTAAAGCGGGTCCTCTATTTGAGCCCGAAGCGTTCACTCTACTTCGTTTCACGACGCAAAGGATTTGTCTATCCTATCCATCATCAAGCTTAATACAGCATGACAGGAACCAAGCTCCAAAATTTGGGTTTCAAGCAAACTTGGACGTTTTGCCTTTAAAGTCTCAGCTTCAATCAAATGGAATCTTGACCACTACCCCGCCAAAAGTTCCAGTTTATCATATCCAATTTCGAAAGGATGAAACAGATGTATCTCAGAATGTTAATTGTATAGCATTTCGTCGAACATATTTGCAAACCTACAGAAATCTTGAATCTTGAATAAACGTTGTGTACAGATATTAAACTGATCTGGGCCTGTCCTTCAAAGATAGTGATGAACTCACGTTTTTAATAAAGAACAAAAGAAACAATACTATCAACTTCAGAACCTGATATACCAGTGCGGTAAATGCTTATTCTGAAAACTAAAGCTTTACTGTCAGCCTCATCAAAGATTCCAAGCAAAATTATAATATGTTAAGCAATCTTTTAAAATAGTAACTTAAGTGCTAGCTGTGATGATCAGACAGGTGTCTGCAACTTTCTAAAGTTGAACTTTGTCGTATAATTGAACTATTATGTTATGAAACTCCCGGTAAATAATACACCGGCAGTTTCATACGTATTTACTACACTTCTACAATACTTATATAGTATTAACCAGTACCATTGACATTTGTTGACAACAAGCGTCTAAACAAACGTTTAAAGCAAGCTTGATACTATTTATATCAATTAACAATTTTTATGTGAACGAACCGTAACATACTTTCAATACAAACGCGTTTTTTAGCAAATTAGAAAGTCCACATATGAAGCAATGGAATGACTGACTGTTAAATGGCGACACTACAGTTCAATATCTCGACCGCCCATTCTATTCGAAGTAATCGAACACGTAAAATTCAATTACGCGATATTTTAATTACATTGTTGGGTGTTCTATATCTGAAATAATAAACATATCTCTCTAATGTACGAACGTTACTGCTACTATAAATAAAGCGCGCGGTATTTTTAAAGCCGGCATCCACACGCTAATTGCTACGAATCCAACGTGCAAACCCGAAAACAAAACTGGTCACTACCTTCAACATGATCAAGAATTCATTCGGCCGCAAAAGTTGCGTACCAGCTTTTAAAATATTGCACGCTAATTTCTCCGGTGGTGTACATTGCGGACAGGAAACAGGAAATGTTTATGTAAATATTACAAAAGGTTCATGGGGAGTGTTTTATAAATTAAGGTATTATTTATTAAATAGGGTAAGAGGCCCAATGGCAACTTGATCTGCGTTGTAACCGTATACCTTTGAGTTTGTTTTAAAATGCTCCTGCGTGTTCGCTTATACACAGATGAATAAACTGTGATATTATTTATAGAAGACAGCTAAATATAAGACTTAATTATTAGCTAGTAGTGTTGAGAA
The DNA here is from genome assembly GCA_023690525.1 of Holotrichia oblita. Taxonomy (NCBI): domain Eukaryota; kingdom Metazoa; phylum Arthropoda; class Insecta; order Coleoptera; family Scarabaeidae; genus Holotrichia; species Holotrichia oblita. The sequence continues at coordinate 114,611,181 of CM043018.1, forward strand.
ACATGTAATCTATATAGAGAATAGTTTCTTTCTTTTCTTATAAGAATTACGACGTTGGTTCGGAGACAAGATCAAAGGACTAGAGTTCTATGTGTGAGTGAAAAATCACCATGAAATAACATAAAAAGCAGGGATATGTAAACTATAAAACAATCGTGCAGCTTTCTTGTCTAACAAACGTAATGTGACAGTGGTATTGTTTCTACGCTCTCAACTATCTGTTTCACAAAAATATTTTAGTATAATTTTGAGAAATATTAAGGATCTGTTAGAATGTTACACTATTTTAAGCGAAATTTTGAGATGTTAACTGTCTAAAATGAAGAAAGTATTATAGTCTAAAAATTTCATTACCTAATGAAGGATTAACAGGAGAGAATGTATTAGGCGACCATTTTCAATGTGTTATGTTCATATGTTATACGTGTGCTGTGTATCCATAATATTTGTGTAATAAAGAGATATTTTATTGGATGTAGACTAGAATATATTTACATAAATAGGTTTTAGTTTAACTTAATTTCCTTCAAAGTGTCATCAATTAGTCTGAAGAATACAGGGGCGCTTTGCATACATCCTTATCTTAGTCCAGTTTTTATTACGAATTCTTCTGTCGATTTCTCCTTCCCACAAAATTGCTATTTCTTTGATCACCATTTTCAATGTCTGTTATACATCGATTATTCCATATTTGAACTCGTATAACTCGGAGTTATACCAGTTATTCAAGGTCCACAGATGTCAAGCAGAATTCCTTATTCTGTCGATGACTTTTTTATATTCGCTATTGAATAGTAAATACATAATGTTCTGTCGTATTGCAGCAGTATTTATGAAAGTACTCTAGTAGAGTACACAAAAATCCCAACAGTGTGCCTTCTTATATTTGGGCACTACCACACCCATTTGCCAGACTACTAATACTATTACTACTAATAACTGCTACTACTAACGAGCCAACACCATCCCCAACAGATTTTTCAGAACTCCTAAATCAAACCGAGATTCCTTCCAACATTCTAATAACCTAAATTCTGCCTGTTGATGAATGATTCTTCTGTAATGTGGTTTTGCAGTTTCATGTCCATGTACCTTCCCGACCAAAGGTCTTCGTTTAAAGATACTACCTTCCTCTATGAAAGCGTAAGTGCAAAGTGCACACCGATAGAATCTGTAATGAACACTTCTAGAGCTTCTACAAATTGTTGAACAAGTAGATTATAAATACATATAAATCTCCTTTCCCAGTATGTTAGTCCATGCATCTTAGACCTAAAGAGAAACTAAAGTTTGAAATTCCAGCCAATTGTTCACTTGAACTCGAACTTGGTATTGTTTCGGTAGGTATGTTTTTTGTTAGAGCTGTATGAGATGATATACTACACGTAAATATACTCATTGACTCAAAAATTGCAGTTGCTGCAGTAGCTGCTTGTTGCAGTTATTACTTCTGGTAATTATTTGGTAGTACCTCGATACCTTGACAAATAGCATACCATGACATTAGGTACTGTGATGTTATGTGGGTTCAATACAAAAATATATGATTACGAATACAAATAACAACTCTACTTATCATGCGATTGCTCTCAATGAATTATTTAAACTTTTTTAAATAAAAGAAAATTGATACGGTAAATAAATTTGCTGTATTCTTCTACTTTTTACAGATTTCTTTATTTAACTAACCTGATTCCCTACGATAGCTAACTATAAATACCTATTTCTATTGTAGATCGCTTATAAGCTCCTGCTTATACGGATCTATATGTCCCGGATTATGGTTATTCACGAGAATTTGTTTAATCTCGCTTTTTCAAAGGATATTAATATTGTAAATATAATGTATTCTACCAAACTATCTTCCAAAAAAACAAGTAACAACATTCACAATAACTGTTCAAAATGTGCACCACTGTTCTCCATGCAGTAGTAAAGCCGGTTTTCAAGTTCTTGTCTCACTTTCTCAAAAGTTTGCCGTGGAATATTTCTACACACGTTAATAATTCTTTAACGTAAATCGTTTAAATCTATTGGTTGAGTTTTATAAACTACTGACTTTAAATGACCCCACAAGAAGAAGTCAGGACTTGTCAAGTCTGGTGATCGCGGAGGCCACTCAATCGTTCCACGTCCACTAATCCAGTGATTTGCGTATCTGTGGTTCAGCCAGTTACGAACGTTTGCAGCATAATGCCGAGGAGCACCATCTTGCTGGAAAAACAATTCGTGTTCATCGAGGATTTGGTTACCTTCTGCATCAAGCTGGTTTTCCACTTTCTCAATTATTAGGGGATCGATGATATTCTCTAACATATTTAAATAAATGTCACCAGTCAATGTTTCTCTAAAGAAAATTGGCCGAAGAATGGAATCACTTAGTATTCCTGCCCAAACATTAACTTTTTGAGGCTTTTGAGTATGTTCCTCTCTTATAATATGGGGGATTTTTATCGCTCCAGTAGCGTACATACATTGTGTTTGTTCACGTGCCCATTTAAGAAAAAAGCGCATTCATCACTAAAACAGATGTTTTTTACCAAATTTGGATTTACAGTAATCATTTGGGTCATAGTTTCGCAAAATTCTAGTCGGCGGTCGCAATCGCCCTCACTAAGCTCTTGTACTATTTGCATTTTAAAAGGGTGAAACTTATGCATCTTTGTGACTTTACGTACCGACGAGTAAGAAAGTCCAGAGGATGCTGCAACTTGACGCAAAGAGCTGATTAGCTCCATGGTAGAATTCCCAATTACCTCAATTTCCGCCACTTCATCTATTATCTTATTTGCACGCCTTTTATTGTTCACTACTGATCCGGTTGTTTCAAATTTTTGCACAAGTTCGCCAACGTATTTATCATCCATATGCTTATCTGGATACCTTTCATTGAAAATTCTTGCTGTGCCACGAGCGCATTGCTTAGCACCATAAATGTAAATAACTTCTACCCTCTCAGCAATAGAATACACCATTTTTATGTAAGAAGATGAAGTTGAATGAAAATTACTAATGTGACAGTTGTCAAAAATAACGTCGATGGCTTCTTTTATTTTATTTATACGCTTTTTACACCCAGCTGTCTGGATGATTATATATTACGAAATCGATCATTTTTCGATGTTCAATTAGAAAGAAAGTGAACAAATGATACATCACCGTAATCCTAATGAAATAAGCTTATTTGAGGTACCACACGATGGGTCATTCGATTTAAAATTTATGGAGGGAGGCAGGGGGTACCCGTGAGGGCGCTGATGTAAACGTCAAAACTGTAATTCATATATCAAATTGTTTCCCCCTTGAATTAAAAGTAGATGTATTTTTGGAAATTTCTGAATTCCTTATAGTTTCTGAAATATTTGAGGTGGGTCGTTTTCAAAAAATCATCCCCTTTATGTAAAAATGTCGCCCCCATTTATAAGAATCGAAAATTGAGAAAAATAAGTACAGTTTAAAACGCCATCTATTGAGTAAACGCGGAACCACAATTAAAGACTCCTGTACGGTAGCTAATATCATTACAGTACCTAATCTCGAAAGTCTGTTATGGAAGTCTCATGTGGTTTAACTTTCTACTGATGAGATCCCACACACGTTATATTGGCGAATGATCGGGAACTTTAGCAGGTCATGTTAAAAATCTTCCACTCTATAAAGGTAGAGAAGATCAGGTTTAATTTTTTTTTTTAATAATGCTAACGGCTAGAGTAACGATCACCAGAGGAGATTCGCTCCTATAGATAATGGCATACCATACTATAATTATAACTATTAAGTGAACAGACCTTTTAATAGAAAATTAAAGATTGTATTTTTCTTCATGTCTCCATCTAACCATCATCGAGCATCATAGATTTCCGAACAGAATATAGATTCATCAATGAAGCGAGTTTGTCCAATGCTGCTCAACATTCAAAATAAAGTTGGAAGTCTATTCAATAGCTATAAATTTTTAAAGTTTGATAGAGAGTGGTCATAAGCTTTGGTTCCATATAGGTAATACCTTGTCCTTCTTGCAACATCTTCGAAAGTGAACTGCACATACAGTTTAAGGATGCATTTTTAGGAAACTGCTTCCCACTCAACTGATTACGAGCATCATAAAAAGTCACCAAAATAGAACTCTAATTGTTCAAAATCCATAAACTGCAGATACAGATTGCAGGTCATAACATAGATATATTAATTCTAAAAAAAAACCTGAAAACGAAAATCTTTTATCTACTATATTTTACAATCAAAAATTACAAAGAAATAGAGGAATACGAACACATACTTTTCGCTTTTATCTTTGAAGAAGAAGCTGTATTCTAGATTTTTTCTACAAACATGTTACATACAACTTAAAGTGAATTCCTAGATTAATTTACAGTGGTGAGATCTTTAATCAACATCATCTTAAGAGGAAATTATTAATAAAAACAACATAAAATTACCAGGATTATTCGTTTTCATGTTCCCAGGAACTCCATCGTAATAATACTCCAATTAAGGACGACTTCGTATGTCTGTGTTCCCATTCGGCGTTTGAAGAAATTCTCTCGCACGCGGAAGCCTTATTGTATCATTGTTTTTCCCTGCACGATAATTCATCTTCCACATACCGTATTCATCTACGTGCGATCCCCGCGTGAAAACAAACCTCTTATTAGTGATATGACGGGCCGAAAGGGGGCCCCGTACCAGGCCGGAATGCCCGGTTTCGATTCAACGCTCGTTTCCCAACAATTCAATTGCGGTAATTAGCTTTGATTGATTAGTTTGAAATTACATTGCATACATAAATGTCCGGATAATGACTGCACGACCGTCAATCCTCCGGTTAGATATGTCCGTACAAAACGAGTTTTGTTCTTCGCTGGTAAGGAACATGTTTGGATCTATGCTGGTATTTTCATCACGACCGACATAAGGACACACGTCTATTATATATAATTGTATGCCTCAAATGTAACGTGAAACAAACATATGTAAAGTTACTTTCCAAAATTTGAAAATCAACTCGAAAGCTGAAGGGGAGACTAAATATTAGAGCTTTGTTGCACATGATACCACTATTTCAAAATATGAAACATACCTCATAGATTGAAACTAAAACTTTTTAACTTATATCATTGTCTTCATTGCTGTCAGCATTTTAATGGCGGATACTTCAGTTTGTGGATTGCAACTAAGATTAAATTTTGAGCTTTGAAACGACATAGTACCACCTTACATCATAAGTATGTACATATATATTGCAAACTACATTTAAGTTTGCACCTATCGCATAACACAGTTTAATCACCATCGCACTTAAAATTCTATTTTCAACATTCTTTTAACTTTACAAGAAGCACCACCTTAAAATGTAAAGCACCTTTAAATATTTACGTTACGTTTACAGAAATAATTAACAAACCAGTGTTTCTCTTGCATCTTAAATTTAAAACATAATTCTGAAATCTAGTACGGCTTCAAAAATTGCAAGTCCGATAAGCATATCAGGTTAACAAGATTAATTAAACAATCTTTAATTATGAAAACGAACTATAATAATGAAAAATACGTGCACATTCGGAGATATGAATAGGTCGTAAACTTGACGATAAACATCCTGCTCGTAAATTTCGTCCAGTATAAATTAAACATTTTTCTCATTTACGGGTTTTTATCGTTCGTCCTTAATATCTCTTCTTCTACCTTAAGCTGCGAGTTAAGCATGGGAGAACAGCGCTTCACACAATAAGCGCTTTCATATGCGCCTGATTTATGGGATGCAATTATTAAGTCGTTACGATTTCTCGTTCTCATTGCAGTAGATTTACGCCGTTGTCTTTAAAAATCTACCTTGCATAGACCTTAGAAAGATATTACGAGTACGCTTCTTTGTAATTTTTGAATGAATATTGAATATTATGATCCACAAAGATATGCTCTCTCCTTCGCGTTTCTCTCGTATATCAGAAATTGCTAATTGGTATAACGCGCAGAACTAATCACAAAAGAAAACCTATTCCATTCACAGTGATTGCATTATTAATCTCAATTCCTTCTTCAACATATGCAGTTACGTCGAGGATGTTATTGTTTTTTTGCTGTTATACCTCTGACTACACGCAAAAAAATGTTAATCTAGAGAATGCCAGGAGCAAATAAACAGTTTCGTTCTGATATTATGATTACCAAATATGGTTCAAATCAGCATGATGTTTTGAAACTCGATTATTCTAAATAGTTTAAAAAATTGGTTTAAATGCGTAAGATTACTTCATTGTACTTGATATAATAATTTACTATTAAATATGTTGTAGAATTAAATGGTTGCATTAATTTCAATCTAAGCCTCACTCACACCATGAAATATATCTTGATTGCCATTTGTGAGTATACAAGTAAAGCGTGATCAAATATTTTTCTGAGAGGCACAATGGATCCAAAATTGGTTAAAGCGAGTGGGAGATTATATGAACAGCATTGTTTTGTCTTGGGCTGTTCTCAACAATCCGTGAAATACACGCCTTAGATCTCTGCGTCCATGAGTGCCTGAACAAGGGCATGAAACCAGCAAACATCTATAGGTATTATTACCTACAGTTAGAGCGTTCTGATAGCTTGATTTTATTTTAACTTAGAGTCTAAACTAGCCTGAGAATCTGTAGTTAGTGTCACAAATAGCGTAATCTCCTTAATATCAGTTCCGGGACACTCCAGTGCCAAAGGAAATAGTGAAGCATATGAACTTGCAGGGAGCTTGCATGTTAGTTGGATTTGAAAGCTTGTTTAACGCTCCCAAAAGCTAGCTCTCGAAAAAAGTGCGACAATAGAAAGTAGAGAAAAATGCCTCTCTCTGAAGAACACCACCCGAACAATCTGAAGCGAAGAAATTTATAAACTCCTCAAATAGGAACAAGAAACTACTTGGTTATAGAAAGCTAAAACTAAGTATATCTATGGGTTACCGCCTCAAGATACCATCTCAAAGTGTTGGCCAGAATTAGTATGGCACGATTGAATTATTGAAAGTGTTCATATAATGTCACAATATACTTTTCTAAGTTCTAGTTAAAATCAAACTGTAATCAGCGCTTTCGATAACACTATAAGTAAATAAAATTTTGCATTTCTTAATTTTGCAATAGAAATCTATCTCATAACTCTAGTCATTACTTACTAATATAAACAAAAAAAGTAATTGTGCAAAAATTAGTGCAAGATGGGGAGTGGTAAAACTTAAGAAGATATAACTTCTACAATTTAGACTGATGACAATATGAGAAGTTACTGATCAACGTTCGTTCAACATTCAATATCGTTAAGTCAAAAACAATGATTTATTTAGAGTAAAAAGAACTCTTGTAATAAACTTAAGATTTTTTCCTACTGGCACTACGTAGATATGTATGTATGTAAGTCTAAAGAAATCGCAGATTACTATGCCGATTCTTAAGGGCAAGCGATTTTAGTCTTCCATGTTACACTCTGATGATTGTTACTGGTGGTGCAATATTTTTACTACAAAATTAGGACCAATTTCCCCGAAAATGAGAGAAAGGAACGAAGGCAAAGATATTATTCAATTTATGGAAGGCGCTAAGAATTAATCCTAAATTTCTTCAATTAAAATTTTCTCAAAGTCGCTCAGGAAAATTAAACAGCAGTTTAAAATTAAAATTATTAATTTACCATAAAATGAGTGAGTTTGCATGTCTCTGTGCATTTTCTTTCTTTGCTGGCTAAAAGGTGTACACTTTTTTCTACTAATTGACAAAGTTCTACTAATGGACAAAGTTTTATTCGCCCACCGGTGGCTAAAAATGATTGCGACTGTTTTAAACTAGTTTTAACATTCGACATGCATTGGAGTTGTCAGAATGCAAGAAAAAGGGCGTTGCAATGTGTCCTGCTTGTATGTATATGTAACTCCAAGGTATTTTCTTAGATTCTCTTACACATATTCTACTTTTGATTGATGTATAAATTAATTACGTAATTTTTTTGCTCTCGAGGATAAATAATTTTAATAAGTAAGTGCATTAATTTAACTTTACATTATGCTCATAATAATTAATTACTTATCGTACTTTTAGTTTGATTAAATTACAAGAGGCGCGTCGAATATTTATTCTTTTTAACTAAAATTAATTAAAGAAAAACAAAGAAATACTCGCTTGTATCTAGGTCATAAGAAAATATCCTGCGACCAACTGCAACAACTTGTAAATTTCTACTGTAAATTACGCAGGTCGTAGGTTGAAAAATTCAAGTCTGGGTAACACAGTAAACGTAAAAAGAATGCATTTCACAGAAATTGTACATAAACGAGACATATAATTTTTATTTAAAAGCCGTAAAAACGCTGAATATGGTAATGTGCACTACAGCGCAGATGCTTATTTTCCACCATTTAAACCTGTTCAGATACGCGCTGCTTCAATATTGTTAACAAGACCTAATTTTATGCTAATTGACATAGAAATTTACTCCTGTTAAGTACACGAATAAATATTCAACAGATATGTAAACTCGAAACTTTAACATTGAGCATGACAGACGGTGCAGCAGATTTATACTTACAATCTGCCATATTGTTGGCTAATATAAGTTTTAATGTTCAATTACCGCAGATCGCATTCTCAATGGTTAGAATAATATTCCATTAAGCTTAGCTATACAAAATTTACAACGCTTATACTAACTATATAAGGTTTCTGGGTGCGAAAATATGATGTAAACAAGGTTAAATATGGTTGTACTATCAAAATCTGATCCATCAATTCAACAATTTAAGAGAACCGAATAAGGCAGAGCAGCCATTTTTTGCAAAATTCCGCGGATAACTATTGAAAAGGAGTACCTACTTTACGAAACATAACCGGTAAGTGTGTCACTTAAATCTTTTGTCAGCTTGTGAACAGCAAGTAATAATAGACACTTTAGGTCGAGAGGCAAAAAGGGGATACCTATTAACTTATCTGCCGTATTTTTGCGGTGATCAAAAGCTTGATTTTTTTGATAAAATTTTTGAGAAGAAACAATCTTGTTTTCAGAATTACAACCAATACAAAAGTTTAATTTCTATACACACAGATGGCACCATTCAATTTCTTGAAGACATCAGAGAGGTGTTGTAAATATAGTTGAATAAATAAGGTCCTTGTTAAAAATGGAGCTCGCTTTCTTAAAAATCATGCATGCTTAAGTTAGTACTTAGTTTTAATGATATGCTCCATTTGTTCATGTAAACAAATAATGGTGTGACAATGGAAACAAGTACCTACGTAAAAGTATTGAATTAGTCCCGGCAATGGCTTAATGGTAGTAGAAGTATAAAGCTGATTCATTTTCGGCCCTCACCATGGGGATCTCGCTTATTATTGGAGATAGAGTATAGGTTTAAATTTGGCAAAGTTGCTAAATTTTGTGCTTGTTAATGAATCCGAAAAGAAAATTGACCTGTGACAATTGACGTTCGTTATTTCTTAAAAAACGCGAAAACCGCATTTTCTTCTTTTACCTTAGCACCTACATTTGGCCCTTTAGAGAAAAATAAAAACACATTCTCATGGACACTTTTGAGCCTCTATCCAATGGTGTAATCGAAAATTTTATACGACGTTTCGTTTCTTTCTGACCATCATCAACTATCTAATTTCTTATAGGCGTCATATTGGATTTACACACCATCGGATAGGGTTTTTTTTTCTGATTTCAACCATGTATCACATGTTGACGAAAGTTTTTGATATTATGCTTAAATTTAAAAAAATAGATTTTTTAGATAAAATAAGGTAGCCATGAAATTTCAATCTGTCAAACATTTCATTTATCGTTTATTAGTAATACGAAAATGTACAACAACGAAGAAAAACGAGATATGTTAAGTATTTTTTATTCTTCGAATCGAAATACAACAATAGCGAGTACAAGATATTTACAAATGTATCCAGAACGACAACAGCCTCATCGTTCCATTTTTCTAGATCTTGATAGAAATTTGGTCGCGTATGGGTCATTTACTAAGCCGCATAATGTTCATGCCAACAGGAATTTTAATGAAAATCGATTATTTTACAAAAAATACATACATAAAAAGGTAAACAATAAACAATTACAGTAAATGTTCAATTATCTGGCCATCTTCATTAATGCACAGTTGGACACGCCTTCTGGCATTTTGAACAGCTCTTTGTATAGTTCTTCTTGGAACTGCATCGAAGGCATTCTGAAGTCTGTCTCGTAATTGTTCAATGTTTTGTGGGGCATCTAATTTATCCCCACCCTATCCGATGGTGTGTAAATCCAATATGACGCCTATAAGAAATTAGATAGTTGATGATGGTCAGAAAGAAACGAAACGTCGTATAAAATTTTCGATTACACCATTGGATAGAGGCTCAAAAGTGTCCATGAGAATGTGTTTTTATTTTTTCTCTAAAGGGCCAAATGTAGGTGCTATAGGTAAAAGAAGAAAATGCGGTTTTCGCGTTTTTTTAAGAAATAACGAACGTCAATTGTCACAGGTCAATTTTCTTTTCGGATTCATAACAAGCACAAAATTTAGCAACTTTGCCAAATTTAAACCTATACTCTATCTCCAATAATAAGCGAGATCCCCATGGTGAGGGCCGAAAATGAATCAGCTTGTATACTGAGCCATAAACATGTTTTCATAGTACGCCATGATTTAAATCAGCTATGTCTTAGATTGATTCAGCGATTTAACCAACATGTCTTACTCATGTCAGTAAGAGGCATAGGTTAAATCGTTAAATAGGGTTTGATATCTAAACAATACGACCGACTGACGTTTGTTAAGCTAACCTATAGCATGTCATAGTACCTATACACACTGCTGGTAAAACTAAGGAGTATTAAAATACATTTATTGATGTAGGAAATCACTTCTGGTGTTTAATGTATGAATCAAAAGCAGAGCAAGAAAAATGCAATATATTAAGAACAGGAATATAATGTATTTTTCCACCACCAATTAATAAGCATTATTTATAAAAAAAAATAGTATAACTGCGAAACCTTCGTACGACTAGACGATTCGATTCCGACTGTTTGCCTATCCTGGGCCTTAAAACATCTCGTTCGCATATAATTGTGAAGATAACAGTCGGAATTGAATCGTCTAGTGGTAGCAAGGTTTCATGGTTATGTCGCGCAAGCAAAACTTCATGGTTCGATTCTATACACAGACTCTATATTTCAAAAAATAAAAATATTGCTTATTCATTGGCACTGGAAAAATGCATTATATACATGTACACGCCATAATATTCTTAGGTGTTAAAATTAAGAACAGTAGTTAGAAAATAGAATTTTTTAAGTCCTGCTATAGAAAGAAATCACACAGTGTTAAATCACAGGAACGAAATGGCCAAATTGTGTCTACATTTTAACTGGGTACCTAATAATTCGATCACCAAAAAATTCAAAATACAAGAGACGTACGTAGAAAAATTCCCAAGTAAATATTTACAACTCAACAGAAAACAGAAAAACAGACAGAACAAGACAGAAGGATGTTTTACAAAAATAACAAATTTATTGATTTCAATAAAATAAACCTTTAAAAAATAGTTTACAATATTCAATACCATGTGGAAATCGCCACAAATTATTTTATTGCCTTTAAAATTCTTAAATTTATGAGAAAACATTCAACTTTAAGTGCTATTTAGACTTGGAGTAAAATTTTATTCTAAGTTAACTTCTTTAAAATTTTTTAACTATAAAAAAAATATTTTTTTGTTAAAAAAAAATTAACTAATTTTTAAACACTATTTTGTACTAAAATTTATGAAATTTTTATTTACTAAAAAAAATAATATTTCTTAAATTTAGGACTTAAAAATCAATTAAATTACTTTACCTTATTATAGAGTGTTTGAGTGTGTGTGAGTGTTTTTCGAAAGCTTTCTATTTTTCGCGCGCTGGACCTGGTGGACGGTGGACGTCTTCTTCGTTGGGGTTACGTAATTTGTTGAAATCTAGGTGAAAATCTAGGTGTTCTAATAGACATTTCTGCGATGATAGACGGTTATTTTTGCCCAACGATGCACCGTTAAGATCTAAACGCCGTTAGAAAAATTTAGGTGGAGGTAACGCTCTGGACCAAACTTTCTATTCAAGGGACCGTTTGCTGCAAGCTCTCGGGTTTATATAGCAGATGATCGCCAATTGTTCTCCAATCTTCTGAAATCACGTATGTGATTTGTAACCGTCATTTCGGGATTAATTTTCTACAGTTCCGCTCAAAATTCGTGGTATATAGAGTCACCGTAAAACTGTTGATTTCATTACCACCTACTTTTTGCTTCTTAAAATCCAAAAAAAAATAAATAAATGGATTGTTTTCTTCGTCTTGCGTGATAACTAAATAGTGTAATTTTGTTTTAGAATTTAAATGTATTTCTGTACAAATTTGATGATAAAATTGATTAATTAGCTTAAAACGTATGATTTTTATGGTGTATTTGACATGCCTTCTGTCCTTGTCGCTGGTTGGACTTATAATAACATCATAGCTGACCTACACACCCCCCCGCCTACGTCAGACGGCTACTGAGTCAATATCACACATCGACTCATTCATATGCGGATAAATTATCAATGATACCAACTCGAAAAGTTTATCATTCTCTAACATTGAGATAGAATAAGAAATTTGAATGAATTAAAATCATTATTCTCATGTGTACGATAGTGTTGATGCTATGCAGTTTAAAGTAATTGATTTTACTTCATAAAGACACATATCAGTTAGCAAGCACGAACACACATATGTCAAGCGACAATGGAGTGAGAAACAACGCTTAACAAAATATCAGTATATACATAAACATAATTAATAAATTGCTAAGATATTTTCAACTTGTCAATTTGACGTATTTATTATTTACGAATTACATTTCTGGGACTAATGTCAATTCCCAAAGCTCAAACGTCACAGACTTTTACGTTTATTTAAAAATTATTTACTGTTGTTATTATATTGTACATAAAACCCAACTAAACTGCAAGAAACTAAAAATATTGAATCTAATTAGCACGATATATTCTGGATAAAATTCTATCATGATTAGGAATACATTTTTATAAAGTATTAATTGAATTAAACATTTTTGCAGGTTCTTTGTTTTTTAAATTCAGAATAACAAGACATTTGTCCGAACGCTTTTTCAATATTTTGGAATTATATTAAATAATAAATAAATTGGTAAACACAGGGCTCTAAACCAAGAAAAAATTAAAGGTTAGAAAAAAAGGAGTTTCATACTGTTATTAAAGTTCAATATTTTCTATTGATCAAGAAGTATAACAACTTCAAATAATTCATAATTGTTTATAATTAACCAATACTACAAGGAAATAAATACACGTAAACCCGTGAAGTATGTGCATCCATACTTGAATTTAATTTAAACGGAAATCATACGAATATGTTCGCTAAAGAATTCTTGGAATGGTGTAAACCCTAAAGGTTAAATCTACTGAAATACGAACAAAAGCATCTTTTTGAACATCGTCATTTTCTGCGATTTTCATTGTATTTTAAATTCTAGGAATTCAGTACTTTCCTGTTACTATACAAATATAATTAAATTATTTTGTGTTATATTGTGCATTAACATGTTAGATAATATTATTTGAATATCCTAATCTGTATTACCTGGTATTGAAAGATATAAAACAAATTAAATGTCAAATTAGTGCATTTTTATCTATTTTAGATGGCAAATTTTGTAAAAGTTTAGATATATTTTCATAGCTTCCAGGTTAGACATTAGTAGAGAGTTAAAAATATTTAAACAGGATATTGCATTCTAAAGGAAAAGCACTTTTATAAGTTGAGGTTTAAATGAGGTAACGTATATTTTAAAAATATTTCGTTAACTTCGTCAGTCCTCAATAATGTATACCCAATGGGAGAAATAAAAGAACATTAATCACTAGAGTTGGACATAACATTTGTTTCTTTCAATTTAACATCAATTAGATCTAGCAGAAAAACAAAAAAAATACGTCAGAACTTTTTCGAACGATAAGGGGAGATACATTCCCCTGTATTTCGACACGCGCAGGAATAAGACAAATGATCATCGCGCGGGGATTTCAGGACAGCGCCGACGAAAAAACAATCCGAAAGCGGCCTCGTCCTGCACATGTTGACTAGGAACACGTGAGTCGATTCTACCGAAACGCGATTTGGAGAAAGAAAAAAGAGAACAAGCGCAACCACTTACCTTGCAAAAAATGCTGCGGCCGCTGAAGCTTGTGCGGTATTGTTTGGCAAACCATTGACGGCGAACATGTATTTGGTCTCCGAATAAACACCGAAAACACCACTTTCGTGTATCGTTAATCCGCCGCCAACGTAACTTAAACCGGCCGCACTTTGGTAACTACCACCTCCGACAACCCCTTTGATTCTATCCGGCACTTTTTGAGAAGTTTTATGAACGTGCGGCGAATACTTGTTCTTAGATTGTTGGTAGGATTTTGAGATGGGAATGCATGTAGAAGGTGATGTCGTCGCAGGTGACATCCCCGAAGAAGTTTTAAGTAACTTTTCAATATCATTTTGCGCTACTAAACGCGTATTATTACTAGTTTGTTGCTGTTGCATAGTACACACTGTTTGGTGGTGACTGTGCCTGTTCGAAGACGTCCTATTGACAGAGTTTTCCGCGCTCTTATTCGAACTTAATTCGTTTGTGTGAGGCTGTTGCTGTCGCGTGCTGTTCTTGCGTTCGGATTTCTCGCGTCTCGCGTCCGACGTCGACTGAGTTAGGGTAGGTACTGCTGCCGCTACAACTACCGACGACGAGGAGACTCTGTGTTTTGGACGTCCATTGACAGAAGGCTCCCACTCTCTGTCTTCATGGTGATGATGAGATGTTCCTCTTCCCTGTTGTTGTTGTTGTTGTTGCTGTTGCATATTGTGATGTGACTGTTGGTGGTGGTTGGATGGTTGTTTCTGCGAATACGAGGACGAGTTGTTCTGATAAGTGGCGTTGTAATGATGACCGTTCATGTTACGTTCTGATGGAAGGATGTATTCGGGAGATCTTACCATTTCCATATCAATCTGTAACGAAACAAGATAAATAAATTCAAATATATGTAATTAGAAAATTTGCAATTAATACTAATTAATAAAAATCTACAGTATATGTATACGGATACGATGCTATAAAATGCACTGTAAAAAACCAATGTTTTAATCGACAAACGTGTTTTTTTGATATCTTAAAACATTATCTGAAACTCTTTAAAAGTATTTAGCTCCCGACATATCGAAGAGTAATTTAATAATTTAAAACACATATTTTATTGCACTAGCTTAGCTTTCTGTAATCTAAAGAGACACATATTCATGGGCCTTTCTTTTCAAGGACAACAGCACCAGTCGAATTTAAAATTCAACTTCAAAATTACCTATCAGTTATAAAACTATACTGTAGCTCTTTTCCCCTCAAATTATCAAGTCCAAGCAATGAAGCTTTAATACAGAAAAGTATGTAGTTTTTGACAAGTTTTATTTTAACTGAAAAGAATGTAGATTTAAATTGAACCAAACCTTTCTTAAGGTTGAATATACAGGGTATTTAAAAACAACGTTTATATAACTATTTACAGAGCGTGTAGTATTGTTGAAAACAATTTGAATAGTCTGAGTGGCATCAGTTTGCAAATCAATTGTTTCCAAGATAAAAGAATTTTTTTTTTGTTAGATATTAATCCTGTAATTACTACAGCATGGATTTTTCGATCCAAGTTACCATACAATTACGTTTGAAGCGAGAAATAATAATCACGCCCAATAAACTATCAATTAGTCACGTTGTTTTAACATAAATTAATGTGACGTTTCCTTCAAATTGTGAAATTTGAATCAATGTAATGGTCTTCTATTCAAGTGCTGAAATAGTCGATATGGTGTTCATGTATGGTCGTGCCAATAGGAATAGTTTGAATGTGGTGCCCGTGTGGTGTATCAAACAGCTTTTTTACGACTAAAGAAAACTGACTCATTTAAAAAATAGGTCTTATAATACCGGATGGTAGAGATCAGTATGTACACCAGAGATAGAAGAACAAGTTTTAATTATTATTGATGAAAATCCCGAAATAAGTGTGAGAAGAATTTCGGCTCAAGTGGGTATAAATGCCCATGTAAAATTATGGGTGGTTTGACGAGACTTCTGGAGTTTTCGTTGAATCCAAACATCAACGCGTTTCAGTCTAAACATCTGACTAGGTATCAGACAGAATAGATTATTGGAACCAATTGATTTACCACAACCACTGAACTATCTTACATACTTTGATTTCCCATTGCATAGCCTGCACGATTTCCAGATTTGAATCCCTAGAATTTGTGATGATGGAGAGCACAGTGCGAAGTCTGCAGTTGGCCGGTATACACTTGCGTCAAGGAGTAATGCTGGTAGACTGCGAGACTGAGCAAGCACTTAACTGGCTCAACCAGGTATTGAGCTGTCTTTCGTCGTGGAAAGGACCAACATTGGTGACGAGTAAAGGAGATGACCTCCCTAAAGCCAACGTCATGACGGTATTCTTGCCGATGAGCAAGGCCAGGAAACAGACAAACTGCTCAAACTGGTTAGCGCTCAGAACCCAGAATTCCAGACAGATCGCTGAAAGGTCATAAACCCCCTTGTGAGGCGATTCTGATGATGGGATGCGACACTATGGGTTTGGCAGAATCCAAGATAAACCAGAAAAGAAAGAGGCTACCTGTGACACCTCTTGCTCCGCTTGCCCGTCTTTCGAGGTACACTTGACGACATCAACCTAGATGACGTCAGGAGAGGTTAAAAAGTTGAAAAAGTTGTGGGAGCAGTCTTAAAGATTTACATCAATGAATAAAACATAGTCGCCAGATAATTCGTGAAAGAGAGGAGTTATTTGAAAGAGTGTGGACTTCCTTTAAACGCAGAATTAGAAACTTTGTTGATGTTGCATGGCGACGTTTTGAACATCTTCAATAATTATTATATATTGCAATAAAACTGTTATAAAAGCCAATAAAACAAATTATATTAAATGTATTAAATATATTAAACGGTTGATATGACTGGTTGCGAGTAGATGGTGGATCACTATGATCTATTTATCTCTACATATAGTATGATTACTTAATGATGGAGTTTCAACTAAAAAGATCATATAAAGTCAATTCGTCTTGTACCTTGTTTCTCCTAACAAGCGATATAAATTATTCTAATTACATTACGAGACCATACTTAGATGAACATTTTTAGCGAGAATTATATTAATTTACGATAATTCACCTGCTATATCATTTAATGTTGTAAAAATTTGAATAGGTTTCATTCAAAACTAATCCACCGCTGACCTTTGTTAGACATACAAAACGTAAAAACATTTGAATTGATTCTCCATTTAAATGAAAAATATTTTTTTTCCATGTAGTAGGTATAAGAATCAGCGAGTGAATGGATTTCAAGGTACAGCCGCCGGCAGAAATTGTATTTATACATATTTCGCAAGTTACATAGCTTCATATTTTTTTTAACATGACTATTGAAGTGTATGGTATAGTCTGGAAGACAATGGAAATTATTTTCGGAAGAAGAAATAACAGAGGCCACGTAATTTTTATAATTGGTTTATTTAGAATATACTGAAATGTGAAATTTGATTTATAATAAATTTAAGAAATTTTGAGCTATACTCTTTAAATTAAAAATTGGGGTTAAAAAAAATTAATCTCAGGGATTCGCGAATTCTTAACTCTACAGCAGGTGTAGAGAACAGAATACGAGCGCTACGTTGAAAAATACCCAAGTGAAAAAAAAATTACTTAAAAAAAATTACAAGACAGAAAGATGTTTTACTAAAAGAATTTATTTTACTTACTTCAATAAACCTATAAAAATTTGTTTACACAGTTCAGAAATGACGTGGTAATCACCACAACTAGAATTATTACCTTTTGGAGTTTTAAAAAATGTTTCCAACTTTTGGTTGGGACTTAATTTACTTTGAAATTTTTTGTTATTTTAATTAAAATAAATAATGTTTTACGTTTTAAATTAATATTCTTTTATAAAAAAAACTTTTTACTTTAAAAAAAATTTACTTAAAAAATTAATTTTTAAATTTTGCAAATATTATTTTTGAAAATTTACCAAGTTTTATTTTTCATTAAAAAAATATTTTTCTTAATCTTTTTTTAGAATTTAAAACTAATTAAATTTAAATTACCTTATCTTACCTGTGTGAGTGTGTGTGTGTGTGAGATTTCGAAAGGTTTTTGTCTTCGCGCGCCTAGACGGATGGTGGATGGCAGAACGTCCTTTTCGTAGGGGTAATTAAAATTCGGTGAAAATTTGCATGTTTTAAAGTACTTACTTTTAATCGCAGCTAATCGTTTATTTGGGCCCAACGGTGCACGATGGCTATTTAATAAATTTTATATATATTAATATGGTTGTGTGATTGTCACGAATGATTATTGAAACTATAGGTAATTAAAACTGAAAATTGTATCATAGAAAACGACCATTATGCCGATTGATATTTTCTATATTTAAAAGTAAGTAGTCTTTAAACAGGTGTTTGGGACGTTTGCTAGACGACTAGTCTGTAATATACAATGCGGGTTTGTAATCCACGGTTGATAGAAATTAATTGGAACCACATATGCCTTCGGCACCTAATTCTATCAATAAAAATACCAATTCCAGTTCTGGCAAGATTGCACGTCAATCGACTAGATGGAGTACTACATCAAGGTACGTTGCTAAACAGAAATCGTTTCTTATGAATTTTTGAAAGATTGAATAAATTTGTCTGTGAAATAAAGTATACTACAGGTTGTATATTACAGGTTGTACCTAATAATTACCGAAATAAATAAAGTTCAAATGTATACATTTATTTAAAAATGCAAATTAAACGAAAATTCTAAACTTCAATATATGAATTAAAATACAACATTTCAATTCATGTTTCTTATTCATTACAATAACGATAATAGCCAAATGGCAAGTTTTGATAAATACCGAAGGGAAATTAAAGGTGTTTTCTAGCGACGCAATGCATTTAAAAAGAAATTTAAACTTGGTTGAAGATGACGTCATTGTTTTAAATGCACGTTCGACTTTGGTTAAAAACACCTCTAACCGATTGCATGTACGACGTCACCGGTAGATCGCTAGAATAATATATTTTAAATACAAATGAAACCGTTTCAAGCGGTTTGATCGCTAGAAAACACCTTAAATTACTTCTAGTACTGAATCGGATAGTTCCGCAAAATATCGGGTACAGGAAGAGCGGAAAGAACGCGAACTACTGGATGGAACTCTGATTGATATATCTTCTGATCTTTATCTCTTATTTGAGCTAGAAGCATTCTAATGAGAGCTCCAACAATAACGGTAAAGGTCAATAGAAGGTTGAAATGTGTTAATTGGCGATTGGACCCTACAGACTATAAGCAGCTACACAGCTGTACTCCAGTTAAGAGATAAGACAAAGTAGAAAAGTGTTCATTGCATATCTGTTGATTGGTATATAGCCGTATACTTCTTCTCACCAACTAACGGTAAAAAAAGAAGTAGGATCATCCCTTATAGAACATATGTCTTTCAATTCTTGGAGTTAGCTTTTGTAATAAATATGGTGACGGATAGTACAGACAAGACCTTCTGCTTCATCAATTTTTTCAATTTATAACTCCAATAGTGGCGAGAGAAGCTTAGAAGATGGACGGTATGGTAGTATACAGCGTTAGTAAAAAGTCCCGGAACGGCCGAATAACTTTGTTATTTGAAATTATGATTTCTGAAAATTGGTATGGGGTATAGTTCATATAAATGCATTTTATGCAATACAGTTTATATTTTTTTCGCTTCCGGTTTAATCGGCAATACGTCCAACTTTTTTTTTTTTAAACGGAACGCCCAGAATTTTTTAAGACTTTTGAATGCAAAATAAAAAACTACGTTCAGGAAGTATTAAGATGTTTATTTTTATTCACAAGAAAACAGTTAAAAAATTAAAAAAGTGTCCTAATACAGAAAAAACAAGGTACCTTTGAAAAAAGTTGTTGTTTAGTGTATGCATTCTTTTTGCCGTCACATTTCACAATTTTAAAAGCGTTTTAACTTTTGCATCGCTATAAATTTACTTATTTTAGACATTGACACATTTGAAAATGGCAGTAAAACTTACTGAATCAGAACGAATTGAGATATTAATGATGCGTGGGTACGGTGATCGTCAACGTTCTTTTGAAGAGGTTCGTATTTTGTTTAATACTGTTTATCCGGATCGTCACATTAGTAAAAGTACGGTATGCCGAACAATTCAAAAGTTTGAAGTCTTTCGTCAGGTGAAGGATTTACCTAGAAGGGGACGTCCATTAACAGCAACAGATGAAGAAACTAGTTTGAATGTGTTACTTACAGTGGAAGAAAATCATCACGTGTCCACAACAGAATTAGGTCAAATTCATGAGATCTCTCAAAAATCTGCTCATAAGATTCTTAAATCAGCAAGAATAAAAGCCTATAAAATGTATCCAGATGTTCCAGATCGTAGACTACATTTTGGGAAACAATGACGGAATTGATCGAGCAGCAGCCTAATGTTGTAGATCACATCATTTTTTCAGATGAGGCAATGTTTTGTCTCAACGGCACTGTGAACAGACATAATTGTCGCTACTGGTCAATTGAAAATCCGCATTGGATTGAACAAGTCCATACACAGCGTCCTTAAAAGGTGAATGTCTGGGCTGGTCTTGTTGGAAACAACATCATAGGACCATTTTTTATAAGAGGAAATTTAACTGGCAACGTCTACTTAAATTTATTGCGAAATGAGGTTATTCCAGCACTTGCGGCCCTCTTTCCAAATGCAAACATAGGTGATGACTTTAATGCACATTTTTGGTTTCAACAAGATGGAGCTCCACCCCATTTTGCCCATAATGTCCGCGATTATTTGACTGAAATTTTTCCGGAACGATGGATCGGACGTAGAGGAGCAATCAAATGGCCAGCACGTTCGCCAGATCTCTCGCCATTAGATTTTTTCTTTTGGGGTCACTTGAAATGTCAAGTGTACAAAAATCGTCCCCATAATCTTGAATAATTGGAAGAGAGAATCGCTCAAGAAGCCAATCGCATCCAGAACAAATACAAAATTCAATAACAAATTTTACTGACTGTTTACATTTTTGTCAAATTGTAAATGGAGAGCAGTTTGAACAATCATTGTAATCGCAACCTGAATAGACAGGTATCTTGATTTTTCTGTATTAGGGCACTTTTTTAAATTTTTAACTGTTTTCTTGTGAATAAAAATAAATATCTTAATACTTCCTGAACGTAGTTTTTTATTTTGCATTCAAAAGTGTTAAAAAAATCTGGGCGTTCTGTTTAAAAAAAAAAAGTTGGACGTATTGCCGATTAAACCGGAAGCGAAAAAAATATAAACTGTATTGCATAGAATGCATTTATATTAACTATACCCCCATACCAAATTTCAGAAATCATAATTTTCAAATAACAAAGTTATTCGACCGTTCCGAGACTTTTTACTAACGCTGTATACATACGGTTCATATAGTGAGAGCGTACTGGAAGAGCTGACTGATGGAATCACTATCAAACTGGTCTAGACTCCTATGCTTTCTAGTATATAAGGAAACCAGAAAAAACCAAACCAGCTTGAACAATAATCAAACAGGAGATATTTAAAATCTTACAGCAAAGATATTGTAACTACTAGCGAGATCATCAACAGGCAATAAATTTTTATAGCTTTTCTGGAAATATCATCTAACCGCAAGAACAACTGGTAAACGCACTTATGGATCATTTGGGCGTCAGTCGTACTACTTGGCGAGAATTTCAGCACGATGAAGAAGCACTCTTTCATGTACTATGCAATTGTGAGGGATTCAATAGCATTAGAAAACAAGCTTTTGATGCTGAAAAATATTCTACAAAAGCTAGGGACCACACCAGGCCTATGGCACAATAATAGCATACGGAAAAATGTGGTAACTGCAGGTGTCAATAACGTCAGCTGAACGCCACAGACGACAAAAGTCAGGTCGCTCATATACATTCTGTACTGACGATATTTTTACAAGTCCATAGACTACAATAGGCAAATTAAGTCATAGAAAGCAATAGAAGAAATTCGAAAACTTGAAATTATTGTTATTATTTACAAAAAAACGATTTTGTATGACAAACAGTTTAATTTACAATGAAAGAAAAATTGTGGCTTATCTACAGAAAGTGATGAAGTCCTATGTAACGTATGTAAACAAATCCAGTGAGTACTTATTTGTACAAATCTTGCAGTAACTGAGAATATGTTGTAACCGTATTTTAATAAAGGCAATAATTGCTTAACACGTACAGTTATTTATGTATATACAAGCATATTATTTGCAACATTGGTTTTCATTGTTTAACAGTACTAACAGAAATTGAAATATAAAAGAGTGGCGTTGGATATAAATAATATTTTATTAATGAGTCTATGGAACATTGAAACCTACGGAGAGAGATAACAGAGAACCAGAATAGAATTTTATAAAAAAAAAGGAAGAAACCTATAAATAATCCTCTTTCATAATCTATTGCAGTCAACATACGAGGTTATCGTACCAATGGTGTAGAACATGAGCATTGTCGGCAATATTAATTAAAGGTCATCAGACTATGTAGAGTGCTCCATGCCTACTTGTACTTACTACAGAATGAATGACTCACGTTTTCAAAGAAAAGAATGAAACATCTGACGTTCGTAGTAAAAAAAAACAAACGTTGACTTTGTTAGCAATTTACATAAATGTGAAAAATTGAAATGCTTATTAAAATTTGAATAACAAGATGAGAATTTTTAGTATATAATTATTCTGGGAAGCGTAACCTCGTTACTCATTATGCTACATTTGCATAACACTTGTTCAGTGTGTATCTTCCAACTTGAATAACACGCAAGATACAGGAAGATATGCCGATTGTAGCTCCAAGAAAGAAAGTTACCTTCATTATTATCCGATTTTTTATTTCAGAATTAGGATTAGTATATTTTTAATAATCTCATTTCTGTTATATTGTTTAAGTTTGTGATTTCTGTTTACTTATGTAATTCAAAAATCAAATATTTAAACAAAAGTGTCAACAAGTATAGGCATGCAAATACGAAATTTTCTAAAAACGTTGAGTTCTTTTAGAATTGACATTTATTACGAGGTCGTCAACCTCTTACTATTCTTGTGTGTTTTAATTAACTTGGCGCGACGAGCAAATACAATTGAGTGTAAGAAAGTATGGATAGCCTTCAATATATTGCAACATTGCTAACTATGGACTATCACTGCTGATTAATAGGTAAACCAAACATTAGGTATAATAGAAAGTAATCAATAATGAACTATATAGTTATAACAGAGCATTTATTAAAGCATTAATTTTATAAACGGTAGAGAACGATTTCAAAGTTGTAGCCATTCTCCATTCTGACCAGTTCAATTCCTAATCAATGTAATCATAACTAAACGAACTGTAGAAGATGCTATCCTGATTTCCCCTTGAAACTCAAACCGGTAACCATGAGTCTTTAAATTGTAATTTTGAGCAATATACTATCAGATTATGATAACTGAAGTAGGTAGCATAAATTTAGAATTGCAAAAATGGCTATTTTGAGAATTAATTTGAGGGAAATGGTCGTTAGTTTAAAATATAGTATTATTTTATGGACCTTCATATGCCCGTTTTAAGTATGGGTGGGCAACCCGCTTCAACGGAAGGAAACGTACTTCTTAAAATGCGACATACACAAATTTCATTTCATGAAAATAAAACATATGTAAATACAATCGCATTGTATTTTCGTGTGTACCATTGTTTCTTTATTTATTGGCAGTCATTCTACATTTTTTTTTCTATTAATAGAACTCAAATTATTTGATAATGAAGTCATGTAATTGAATGTTACAGAGTTTTATAAGCGGTAACTATCTGGTAAATGTGATTCAGTATTATTCGGTATAATCACTAAATATTCGCATTTCTTCCATAAATAACTGTACTACATAACGCTGACTTTAAATTATTTTTATGTTAATATTATGCTAACGTTACGGACGAGATTTCATCATCAATATTATTACTTATTCTATCTCCTCCACGTAGAACAATACATGTTGCAAAAGCATTATGAGTAGTGAGATCTTATCTATGAGCTTATTGTTATAAGAAAAGGCAAGGAGCAAGTTATTTGTGCTTATTTAGATCACATTTACCTAACGATAAGATAACATTTACGTTGAACGTTCGGAGACTCATAATACATCGGGAAATAGGTTGCTTACCTTCTGTGGCAGGATTTTCAGCGGAAGAAAACATAGCTCGGAAAAAGGTTACACGAATACTGGTGCTTGAAAGTAGCAAATAAGTCAGTTGTCAAAGAATTTTTGTAAATTTTGTAAAGAAAAAATTAAGTATTACTTCTTGATATAAATAATTATTCAGATTGCAAGTGTAGCCTTTCTTTACTTCCTTTGTCCAAGGATTAAAAACTATTAAATAAAATTTTATTTATGACAGTGAGTTATGAAATTTGTCATTAATTTATTCAGAACTAGTAGCACTATCCATTCAAAACCAATACATTTTAGATGCGATTTCTCAAACACTCAAAGAAGCGAGAAAGGAATAATGCCACTTAGCTGTATAGACAGTCTGCTGCATGATAAGACAACAACACATTTTCCATCATTGTGCTTCTATTTTTAGCGCAAAAATATCCTTTTTAATTAGCCAGTCTTTGCTTGCTTGGTTAATGCAGTAGAATGTGGTCAGGCATTTATAAAGTATTTTGTCTTCAAGATGCTTGCAAACTTGCACGATAGCTCCAAGTTAGGTGTACTGTCTACGTAGGGAAAAAGAGTTACATAGAAAAAAAAGCTGAAGAAAGATACTTACTTTAGTAGTCGTTGTTTAGGCATATGTATATAAATTAATTACAGTTTAAGTCAGAGTACTTATGGTAGTCTAAAGAAAAACATAACTTGCTATATTGAGCAATAAATGGCGGACAAATACCGGCCTAGAAATGTGTATAGAATCATGTCAGATAGGATGGCATTATCAGAAACTATTTATTAGATCTGTTTATAACTTTTATGACTTTTTGAAGATCGATTTAAAAATACAATCATTCTCAATTGTTCTTGCGAAAAATCTAAATACTACCAAAAGGATATCCCAGTACAGTTCAGATAAAGAGAGGAAGTGAACCACCGTGACTTGTTATATGTTATCATACTTCACCGAATCAAGTCTGCGGTAGATCTTTATATATGTATACTCCACGTCTATAAATCGAGTGGATTGACTGAGATTTTAAATAAGAAAATGTCTTCTAGCAAGTCAAGAGCCATTAGCAGATTTGTATCAAAGAAATTTTTTTTTTTAATTTTTCATGACAACAGTTACTTTAGTAGTCTTGAGACACAGCTTAGGAAGCAGCCATGACTGTACCCACCACAAGAAAAGAATGAGAAATGGCTCTACACTAAAACGAAATATTTTATTTAAAAAAAAAAGATTGGAATCTGGTAGATTCTATGCGTACTTGTTTGACTGAAGAGCGTGTTTCTCTCTGTGTGGGGTAAGTCTTCGAAATTTTCATGTTCTACAACTTTTCAAGCCATTCAAGATTCCAAAATAATCGTGAGAAATACAGATTTTTTAAATCTTGTCTTTGTTTCAAACAAGTTTCAAAATATTTACTGAAGACTTCAACTATTTGCAAAGTCGTTGAAAGCTGTATATTGTTATAAACCTTTGTAGCTAGTATTCTGTGGTATCTTTTCTATTGTGGATAAATAACCTGAGTTGCTTTGGGTCTTGACTGGGGAATCTCAGAATTTCGTGTGGTGGTGGTGTGGTATATTGTGGTCTTGAAAACAATCAGAAGTGCATGGACAAACATTAATTGATAATTTATAAATCGTCATCCAAGCTCCACTATGGCTATAAATACAAAGCTCCTTTGACTTAAATCTATTAAGTGTTGAAACTTATTTAAAATTTCGGCTTTACTATATGATCGAATATATAAATCGCCCACAATAAAAGAGATGAAAAATATTAACCTCCATCTAATGAAATAACAGGAGGAATACACAGCACAAACAAATACAATTGACCCGGATTATTTGAAACTATATGTCAGAGTAGGAGCATCCTTAGATCTAACTAAACTGCAGCAGTGAAGAAGTCAGACTTAATAGCAACTGAAACACCACCACCTCATTCGTCATAATATACTCAGAGATCTCCACCACAGCAAACAACCGAGTATGTAGGTGGAAGAAGCTTAATGCTTAATTTTAAGATTTAAAGATGATGATACAAAAATGAGATTTGATGTTTATAATAAAGAAAATAACAAACGCATTAAGCTAGATAAAGTTGCAGAGTAGAAACAAAATGAGTAATAGGATTAGAATAAACGATAGAGTAAGATGGACAAATGATGAAACCAGCTAAAATAATTTGAATAAAATCGATATTGTCAAGAGCAACATGGAATCGTACCAGCAAAATATAAAGTAAATACATTTAAAAAGAAACATAATGATAGTTGTATATGGCTCAAACCAAAGGCCTACATTTAGTAAAGGGAAAACTGTTTTTAAAAATATACCAAAAGTAATTCTCGATGACAAAACAAACAGTACCAGTATATCTCTTTAAATATTACCTTGTACTTGTTAAACAATCCTAGTTAATTCTAAAGACATTATTATGTGTGATAATTTCGTAGCATTTCGTACATATAATTTTTTTTATTTATGCACATATATGTATTTCATCCACTATGAGTTACTAGCGAAACACCTGTATACATATGTACATATTTTAAAATCGTGCAATTTACTATTAGGTATAATTTTCCAACGCTGAATACTCAAAATACTATCTTAAATATTTACATAACAAATAACAAACAGCTAGGTATGTAGTACGAAACGCATCATTTAATTTTAAATAGATTACGTGCAATTAAACAACCATTTACTGCGGTTATTAACAACGAATCCCCGATACGACAACCCACGCAAAAATAAAACAAACAGCGAACGCAAATGCCCAATTATTTAACGTCTTGAACAATGTTTACACGCTTTCATTAGAGCCGCGTTTGCGGGGGCCGCATTTGTCACAGGTAATGAGGAAATCTGTTTGATTTGCGTGTGCCGGCGACACACCAACGTCTACATCACCGTTACCGCGCACTATAAACACGCTTTTTCACTTTCACCGCGAACACCGTACGCACACACACGGATACACAAGCATTCGAGGGAATTGTCATCTTATTTGTTAGTTGGGATTCCCGGTTTGTTCCTGCCTCCACAAACAAAAGCTCCGGTCCGGATGACGATATCTCGGACCCGAAAACAAATTTGTCAACGTGTCAAGGGAACGTAAACAAAATACAACGCTGCCGACTTTTTTCGAATTCTCCGTTCCTAAGGCGATTTCCTGAACGAATGCCGAAACAGCTACACGTAATTTAATTGTCTCCTCTTTTGAGACAATGGATCGATTTGTCATCTTGATAGTGGACCTCCTGTGAGCGCCGTTAGATGTCTGTTTCTAGCTCTAAAAACTTTTTCGGAAATACGCTTTAAAGCTATTAGGGATTTTTGTTTAATTAGAAGATACCATTTATATTGTTATGTTAGGCGTTTTTCTTTATATCAATACATCGTTTGTCTTAACAGTAATCAATTTTCCTTTGTTTTCGTAATTTGAAAGAAGCAACTAATTCTAATTAGTATCAATAAAGACGTTCTAGATTATTTCTCAGCAATAACAACAAACTCACTTGCGTAATTCCTCAATTGCGTTTCAAATAATAATGGATCGATAGGAAAAATATTTTTCTATAGAGAAATAGAAGAAGCTTTAATGCCGTAATTCAAATAATTATTTTTGTCTCCAACTGCTGTCTATTGATCGTTAACATTCTCTTTCCCATCCTCTTGACTTGAAAATCTTTATCCAGTCCGGCAATAAATAACATTAGTCAGCAACCATTTCACATCTCGGATGTAATATATCAATTAGTATATGTCTCCTATCTTTCAAGTTGTTTTTTGTTTTAGTTTTGTTTAGTTTCTTATTTTTTACTTTCAGTATTTCGCTATTTTTTATTTATTTAGATGTTTGATTTCTTAAGTTTTGTTATTGTGTTTGATACAGGAGTTCTAGGAGATCTGTAAAACGTCACTAACTGACAGTAAGGTAATGATTTTAAACTTTTCTCACTAAATAGCAAGATAATTGTAGTAGTACGAAAGACACTTTATAATATACTGCATACTGGAACACATATGGTACAATACTCACCATAACGACATCTTGTTTAGACCAAAAGATAATTCCTTCGTTTAACATTTCGACATGCAGAACTCAATTTGTGTATCTATAGATGATAATAGTCTGATGATGCAGTCTGCAGCTAGGTGTACAAACTAATCCACAAACGATGCAACTTTTTATTGACTCGAGCAAAACTAGCTTGAAACAAGTTCTACTGCATAATGCCAATACATACTCATCTGCGCCTTTAATTTATACAGTAGAAATAAAAGAAACTTATGAAATCATAGCTTCGCTGCTAGAGAAAAGCAAATATAAAGACCATGAATGGCAACTTGATTTGAAAGTTGTGGCACTCCTCTTAGGTTTACGGAGTTACTTTACTTTACTTTTGGGTGTCGTGCCTATAGAACAGTCGAGTTCTGATACTAGGAACAACTATACAGTTAAAGAATGGCCCAGACAAAAAATCATATGTTCAAAAAGCAACTATGAAAAACTGTCTATTGGTTGAGCCTGTTAAAATCACTTTGCCTGCCCTTCACGACAAGTTTGGTCTCCTGAATAAGCTTTTTTAGAAGCTATAGATGAAGGACGTCAGATCTATAATTATATGCAAGAAAAGTTTCGCAAATTGGCGGTGAACTCGTCAACGCCGTGTGTTAATTATTGTGACAACTTAAGTAAACACTTTACCGTTTTTTTGTTGTACACTTATTGTAGTTAAAGAAGCATATCATGCTGTTATGTATTACAACGAGAGTGTGATCAAAATTAGGCTGTGTACTTTTAAAATGCTGAACATTACTCCAAAAAGTAGAAGCAATTTTGTTACTACATACGTGGTATACAGCTTGAATTATTATTCCAATTGTGTTCCTACGTTGTTCCTAGATGTTTTGTAATACCTCGTTTGTAAACCTAGCAACAGCATATCTATCGTACGCAGGTCTTGATGAAAAAAATTTGCAGAAAGAAAATGATGGAGTGAAATAGTTATTTGCAAACCAAGTGCGTGAAATCATATTTCGCGAATGAGTGACCAGTTTAGCTTTATGGACACGAATTATGATTTCACGCACTTGGTTTGTAAATAACTATTTCATTCCATCATTTTCTTTCTGCAAATTTTTTCATTAAGACCTGCGTAGGATAGAACAGCGTAATCAAGGTCACTGGGATTTTAGATAGCAACTACTGCTGAGATCTTGTTAGGAAAATGATGAAGCGTCAGACAAGCAGTAGAAAGAGTATTGTTGTCACATTTTCGATTACCTAAAACAATTAAAATTGAAAATATATTGTGAACTAATTTAGAGCTTCGATTGGCATCATGTCCGTTAACACTTTACCAGTGAATTCAGCACCATTTTATTTTAAATTCCATACGAAACAATGTTTCAAGCATGGTAGCACATAATAGATTTCGTAACAGAAAATTATCTGTTACGAAGGTTTGGAAAAGACATGTTGTCATTTCAATGTGTATGAAGGCAATCTACAATCCTGCTATCAATCTGGGGTACCACAACTATACGAGTAGATCAACATAAACTTTTGTTCCTGTTGACATCAGGATTAAGTGTGTTGGCTGACAAGTTATACCATAATTAAACATAACAACTTAATCTTAAATACGGAATTATGACAAGATATGGCTTTAATTGCACAGGTGCTTACGTTGGCCATAAGTGCAAATGGTGGCCAGTTATTTTCTAGTTAGATTCGGTCATAAGTGTACCACGTTTCACTTCAATGAGAGGCCCTTGACTGATATTATTCACACATTTTTCATAAATAGGACTATATCTACAGAAGAAGAACGCACTTAACTGTAGCAAAATGACACTATACTCAATGCAGAAGGAAATAGAAAATCGGTCACAGAAGTCAGTACTTGCACAAAACCTAAAAAATTAGTGTGTGAGTCATTTTTGCAATGTACAGTCCACGCTTCTTTTAATTACATATTCCATTTAGCTTAGAACATGTTAGCGTCATGATTATTTAAACAATTTTAAAAGTATCTAAAGAAAAGCAGAATGATTTCATTTATTGATGAATCTTGGGTTAATATAGGATGTCTCACTGCAAATGAAAACGCATGGATTAATAGGACGGTTCTTCTAGAACAAGCATTTATTTATGTTTAACCATGGATCCAAAATATTTAAAAGTCAGAGTCAGTTTACAAACTAAATTCATTGTAAGTTTGCAACATTGATTGTGATTTTCATGAGAGGCATTATTCAGACTCAATTGATATCAACTTTGGGAAAATGTACTGCTGAATATTCAAGAATAACATTTCAAAAATCTTTCCCCATGTACTTGTACCTGGTTGATCTTACCTTATATGAATTAGAATATTAATCTAGTCCGTTAACTTTTACAAAGTAAATAAAATTTTACAAAACATTTTGCTAATTAAATATTTGCAAGTTTGAACAAAACACAGTTTCTCACAATTTGATTTTTTCAATAATTACTTCCGCAGCATTATTCTAAACCGTCTACACTTAATAACACATTACCCTAAATTAGTAATATTCATGTACTCTATATCAGAATAATCTAAAAACGGCGAAAACGCGAAAACAAATTTATCAACGCTTTTCTGAACCGTCGTAATCGCAAACGTTTAACCTAAAAACCGAAGGAAAACTGGAAAAACCGTTGCGCCTTTTTTACCACAAACGTTTAGTACCGAATTTCCTAGAAAAAGCGGGCAAACATCTCATTCACTCAGTCGCACTCTTCCGCAATTTTTGTTTTGATTCAATTACCGTGATTTATTCGGGCCGGTTTCCTTAATGGGTACTTTTCATCGGGCCCCCGCCTTTTCCCCGTTCGTTTCCTTTCGGTCTATCCGCCTTCCTGTGCTCCTCCACCATCATCACAATATAACAGAACCAGTCGCGCACGCATTTAACGGTTCGTTACGTTCGGTGTTTTCTACTGATTCATCTGTAGTCGTCGCAAAGTCATCTGCCGGCCTCTTAGGCGAGTCCGCCACGCTACGAAACAATTGAACGTTAAGTATGACACATGACCTGATGGGGACGAAAATGACGACCACCACGAAGAAGCTAGGCGATATGTTAGGGCCGTAGAACGACGTTTTGTTTTTGCTTTTGTTTTCGGGGAAGCGACGGCGAATTCAATTAGTCATGAAGCAATTTGTACGTTGTCGTATACTTGGGATAAATGCTTTCAAATAGAGGCCTTCGCCAAATGTAAAAGCTGCGTGCGAGGTTTATGATGTTTTCTCAAAAGAACAGACGTTTATAGATTCTACTCAATATACGACATGAAACTTCCGGATTCCATAAATAATAGCATTTATGGTAGCACTAACAGTTCCTTTACTGTTGCTTGATTTCCTGTCTTAATACAAACTTACGTAACAAAATTTTCATAAGTGTTTAGTATTAATCAAGTACATAATTTTACATAAAATCGAACAAGTGCCAGATGTGCACCTCACGATATAACTACCATATCATCTAAATCACTGTTAGTGGTAGCGCCATAGTTCATGTTCGTAGTAATCCAATGATACTTGCAACTTCTTGGAAATTTCCTGTCAAAACTCGCACAGTACAATCACTTCTCAATTTGATACAGATACCAATTGCGTAATATCCGTAAAGACTCCGGCGAGTAACTTCACACAAATCTGATCAGGTAGTATTATATCGTTATATACGGTTGACTTGTTGAATGTGGAAGATAAAAAGGAATACCACGATTTCGGGTGGTTCTAAAATTAGGTTTAATGACGGACAATGAGCGATATTTCACGTTGGAGAGCATTTCAAGTACGGAAAAAGAAATAATCACCATGGACAAGATGAAGTGCACATCAAATATGTGAATAATGGCGAGTTAAAGCGTTCGGCTCAGTAATAAAGGAGGCGTATTAAAAAGAATTCAACTCGTTGGGAATGTTGAGGTGAATGTGCAGATGGGCATCTGTTGCATTTTATACGATGAAGGAAGTCGTGAATTTAAAACATTTTAGTTGTTAAAATTACCTCTAATAGCGTGTAATTTGCGGACAGATTTAAATTAATAGGTTAACAAAAATGTACTCTAAATAGGGTAATTATTTCTGTAATGCAGTTATTTTGTAATCGCCCCATTAATTTTTGGGCAAGTGTACCTAGTTATAATATAAACTTTTGGGAAATTTATATGTTTAGTTATTATGTGAAATTTACTACATACCATTAGTCGTAATCATGGTATCCATTAATTTATCAGATACAATAAAGGATGGACTAAAATTGATACAACGTAGGATAATTTATATTTTATGAGTAGATTATCGTTACCAAAAATTTATAGGAAAATATTTGAATACAAATATGCTAACTTAACTTTCCTAACCATACAAAACCGCTCACTTTACTCCTCCTCCTAAATTTTCTAGAAGAAAATTAAGGTGACACAAGCTCTTCAAATATTATAAGGTTTTGACCGTTTTCAACTTGTGGGCTACAATAGAAATACGATGTGGATTCAGGATATAGATTTTATCTTGATAAATGAGAAAACATCCACTGTTTCATTCACTCAAAAAATTTGATAAAGCCGTTTGGCTGGTTAAAGAGCATAAATTGCAGTTTTAAGTCGTCCTATTTTATGTAGCAATTACTGAAATAACTTGTTTTATTTAAAGTATGTCCTTTACGGAAGTGCAGTTACCATTCTGTAATAGAACAGCTGAAATTGACAAGAAATTATAGATGGATTTAAGGCAGAGAAATGGAAGCAATCGTCCTAGGATCCCCATCAAAATAGAGAGAGAGCGCATAAAAGTAACAACAAAAGTAGCATTTGACAGTAATTTAGAAACTGTGGAGATGATAAACGAGAAATGTGAACAAAATGTAATCCTAGCAAGAATTGGTTTTTTTATATAGAAGCATGCATGTGAAAGACTAGCTATGCTCGAAACACTTAAATCTCATCATCTACAATTAATAACAGTCTTGTTAAAGCTATACTGCATCATTAAAGACACCGATATCCAGCAACGAATTCTAGTCCGGTTCACAAGATCAAATCGTATACAAAATCCAGCAACAAATTAATAATTTTGATATACGTTTCGAATGAGTACTTTGTTTGCTGTTAAATAAAGTTACTAACTTACGTATCTATCTAATACTCAAATATTGAGATCCCTCGCATACAACACACACAAAAATATACTACATTTATACAAAAACAAATTGTAAGAAGTAGGATCTCTGGCAGTTATAAACATTATTTGATTAATACAGCTTAATTAATCATTCACCCCTTGCTACGAGGACTTGTCCCACGATGAAATTTTCATCGAAAGTGCTTAGTACAACATAGATTGTATTTACGCCCAAAAATTTGGAAAAAGTAGGGCCCTCATAGTTAAAAAAAATATTTGATGAGTACAACTTAATTAATCATTTACCTCTTGCTTATTACTGCTTATGCCACGACCAATGTTTTACCAGAAGCTGTCAGTAAGACATAGATCGTATTTATGCCCAAAAATTTGCAAAAAAAAGGAGGAGTCCTCATAATAAAAAAAAATTCTACGCAAGTAAAGGAAGTGAGGATACAGTTATCCCTTATACTCAATGTACAATGCAAATTGTTAACTTAATAGGGAAGCGAGTAAAATTTTGTCTAAAATGTCATCGTACTTTGCACCGCATCTGTTGAACGATATAAAACATTAAGAGAAAAGTTATTAGTCAGATGAAAATCTACTAATACACAGTAACGAATTTCGGGGTTTATATATGGTACTACCTACATATGTAAATTGTTAATTTTTCAAGCACTCAGATGTGTAAATTTAGCAAAATATTACACATTCTTATGGGCATTTCTCTGTAAAATTTATTTGGTTACACTGGACCCAATGTGGTGTTAACTTTACACCTGTAAAACGATAAATATATTTGTGAACTTTTTCGTCTTATCGCGGTATTACATTGCTACTGAATTCGACCTGTAAAATCAGCATCACCAAAAAGGATAAACAGCCACACACAAACGAGATGGTAAGCTAAATTACATTGGAACACCCCTGTTCCAGTAGACGAGCCAAATGTTTTTGAGAAGTTAAATTGGTCTTTATGCATATTATTAGATAGATTTATGAGCTTGCTATGTGTATATATTTATTTATTAAGTAGGCAAGAAGTCTTTGCGGTTGGATAGTAATACACAGTGAGCAGCAGGTTCGTTTTTTTTTCTGTAAATAAAAAATTATATAATTTTCAAATACAAGGGTTTGATGTAATGTTTTATTTTTTCTAGCAATAATGGAAATAATTCGTAATAAAAAGATAACAGTTTCTATTAAAAAATGCGTACTATGTATATGAAAAACTCTCGATAATCAAATGCTAATCAACCAGAAGACGACTCCATTGATGAAGTACCTGATTATTCCAAAGTATCTGCAGGAGGGGAAACTATTCCGAAAGCGAATTCTGGGAAATGTAGCAATTATGATACCTGAAATTGAAACACTTTTCTCTGCTAATGATTCCGAAGGCAGGTTTGAAGTACCGGCCAACGATTCCCATTTTCTTTTAGAAACTGCATATACGGACAAAGAAGACAACGAGGACGATAATGATTTAAAACAAGTGCATTCAGAAAACAAAGAACAACGTAAGGAAAGGGATTCCTGTAACTTACATTCGGTACTTGGTAACAAATTATACAGCGTGTCCGCGAAATACAATGCATGCAGTCAAGAGATGATAGCTCTAACGTCGATTTAGAAACAAAAACATATAAACATATAAAAACATAAAAAACCATAAAACCATATCTAAAATTTAGAGTTGAAAATAACTGAAAACAACGACGAAAACGAATTATTTAATATTAAATAATTTTAACCTATTTTATTTTTTCTAAATTTTCGATATGGTTTTTTAAAAAGCAATATGGATGAGTTTTCTTGTAGAATTTGACAAAATAAGGTTTTTTGAATTTTTTTTTCTCGTTTACGCTTACAGATAGACCCATGTTTTTGTTACTAAATCGTTAGAGCTATCATCCCTTGACTGCATACATTATATTTCGCGGACAACCTGATGGCAATTAACCAACAGATCATTTCAGTTATTACTTTCCGGATTCATTTTTGAGAGATATTAGTTTCCAATAAAAGTAAAGTGTCCAAGAAACTGACAGAGTTGGTCTCCCGAAAGCATACTTCGGATATGAACTTTACAACAGATACTATGACTGAAAAAGTATATAAAGAAATATCTGGACTTTGCAGATTTATTTAAGGCGTAAACAGCAAATAATGATAGCTGGGATGACTTTCATGATACATTTCATTCAGGAGTTAATCCTGAATCATTCATATCTGTGATGAGAATGATGGACAATATCGGGAAAAATGGAAATACAACATTTTTCGGTGATTCGTACAGTAGGCAACATCGTTAATTCAGTCAAAATTATAAAATAAACACACGTATGTTTTTAAGTATTTCCGTTGATAAAATACCTGAAAGATAAAAAAAAATGATACTTGGAAACAATAAGACAATATAGATTACATACTAAACAATTTTGAAAATTCATAATAATATTTAAAAAAGGAGGAACAAGTTTTTTAGTTTATAGTGAATGCAGCTGCAGTATCTTCGAATCTGTATTGCTTATTGAACTACCTTTACAGCTCTTGCTATCTATTTTGTGTGTATAAATGTGTTTTGTAAACTTTGTTACGACATTACTTCACCGTAAGAAATATTGCGCTGGAACTCTGAAACTACTATCACAGAACGACTACTCTACTATTGCGGCCACCAAGCCGTATTGGAGATAATTCACTTATTGCACTAAATATAAATAATACAACCCTGGGTGCTATATGCAAATCTTGTTTCATTTAATTAATTTTTTGAATTTACGCACAAATGTTAAGAAAAAGAAAGTCGCTCACAAAGTGTTCACCTTTACTAACTGTATGAAAATTGTAACGCATTGTGGTACCTATTGAAAAGGGATTACACTATGGAGCAGATTTTCCTATAAAAAACGAATTCAGAAAAATATAAAAAATATTGTAGGTGCCATGCCATACATTTTTATAATCAGAAAATATTATTTGAAATGAACAATTCTATAACATGATACTTTATTCATAATTCTATAAGTTTCTTTAATTTTTTATTTCTGTGTCACTACTAAAATTTCACACAATTCATAATAATATATTTTTACCTTTTTTATGTTCTTGTGTAGTCTGACAACAAGTAGAAAAGAATTTAAGCTCTACAATAAATATATTTCTATAAAAAGAACTTTTTATCGTCGAAATACTTCATCAGAAATTCCGGAATTCTCAATAAACTGGTCGTAATTCCATCATAAATACGACTTTCCATATGCTTTATTTAAAAAATACCGGAGCAATAGAAATTATTCAGTTTATCTCCTTTATAGCACATAAAACTTTTATGTCTCCATTAGTACAGAAGAAACCGACATACAATATGATCACACACACATGTACAATAATTGATATTGTATGTTTAATGCGATTACGGTCCATTTTTCCTTATTAATAAAATGTCCCTACACTATAACCTCCTATTGTCCTCCTTCCGCTATACGCATTCTTTGTCATCTCATCCTCTTACTTGCCGTTGCTTTCT
This sequence comes from Holotrichia oblita, assembly GCA_023690525.1. Taxonomy (NCBI): domain Eukaryota; kingdom Metazoa; phylum Arthropoda; class Insecta; order Coleoptera; family Scarabaeidae; genus Holotrichia; species Holotrichia oblita. Next base: position 114,648,292 of record CM043018.1, read on the forward strand.
TCTACATGCCTGACACGTTATACAATCCGTAATACCCCATCATCATTATTGTAATTCTTTTCTACTCGATCTGTTCTATCAACGCGGACTTCTATCAATCAATCTTAGTGTCACTGGAGCTCCTCTTCGTATCCCTATATTGCTGTATTAGGATTGTTCTTACTCTTAGTTTACCCAACGTCGTATTAGGGATTAGCTTGGGGCGTTCGGGCTAGCACGAACGATACTGAAATATAAACCTATCAATCAAGGCGTCAATCGTATTATTATTGGCACAAACATGGTACGGGAAGGGTACCGAACGTTGTTGCTGTATCGCGATAGTGGAGGTAAAGAGCAGCCGAGCCGGCAGCGTACTATTTGTTGTTTGTCGGGGAAAATAACGTGGTCACGAATTGACCCGACATTGTTGTCATCATCGCCCGAACCCAGCGTTACAAATTTGTTCAGGTGCTGCGTGCGGAATGACTTCGAAACGTGCACGGTGCTCTATTTTAGTAGAGTAATTTTATAATAGCCTCACGGACAGCGGTATTACGAGCATACTTTCACGTGAAACTGTAACTTAGGATAGATTTTAACTGCGGGTTATGTTTGCATATCTAGATCTTTTATATACATACTATATAGATGCCCCTGGCTGACAGATTTTAAACTTAATATACGGGTTATTACTCTTAAGGTTGGTTATATATAAATATTGAATTTTTTGTACAGTCTTGTTTTTTCTACCGTTTTAAGTTACAACTTCACGCGACTAACATAATGTATAATTAACTTAGACAGATCTACACCGAACAATTTTCATACATTCTTGGTATTATTGTCTCATTTGCTTCACTCAATTTATGTATAAAGACAGGAAAATATGATTTATCAGCGACGATTTCAATGTCAATCTAATGGTTAACTGTCGTAAACAACAAGAGTTGAAAAATCTAAGGGCGGAATTTAAGCTAGTTATGAGTATAAAAAAGAGGGTCGATAGACGCAGTGGTTAGGTGGGTACCCAGTGGCAGTGGCAAAGACCTAGGGTTCGGTGATACGGAAAATTGTATTCCGATCGATCTACCATTCGCTGTTAGGACCAAGGTGATCATGAGCGCCGCATTATAAACCGCAATATAGTGCTGCAACAAGGCCATTTGAATACATTTACACATATACAAACTACAAAGCCAAATGGGCAGCATTTATCAGAAAAGCAACGCAGCTTAAAAGCCGTTGCTAGTAGCACTCACCACAGAGATAAAAAAGTAAACTACTGGAATGCCTAACATTTAGCGTGGGAGAGACATACTTATTAGATCACCGATACACATATGTACATAAACACTTGGTATGGTCGTCTAAAAATGTCGCTTATCATATGCAACGATGTTTTCTTCCGTAGATGAATCACGATATTATAGGATCTAGTGTCAACATAAATAATCTGTTTATTTTACAGAAAATCTCTCCATAATTGAAACATTCAAACGGGGAAGGAAAAAAAATTGCAAGAATCTGGTCATTACAGCCGAACTCATGCACTTGCAACCGGTCGATAGCCGCACTGGTTAGGCGGCTGACTCTCGTTGTGGCGGGACGATAAGAGCTGAGTTTCAATTCTCTCGGGAGACGGTGACATTTTTTCGGAGAATTAAAAATCTGGATCAACTTACCATTTGCTATTGGAAACAAAGTGAACACAATTAAATACGCACTCAAAAACTACACCGCAAGAGTTGTCGTGATAGCCAGACAAGCGATACAACTTACGGAGTCACTGCAACTAAGCAACCACCACACATAAAAAAGAAACAACAATTACAGCAACCGTTCTATCAACAAATTTTTGGCTAGGTGGAAAGTAATTTGATGGTTTTCAAATAGGCATTAAACATCTCAAAACATTAGTATTGTTGAAGCAATGTAATAATCGCTGATTTTTACATAGTTGCTGAGAAAGTCAATAATTTTTTCAGTCAGCTCCTGTAGATATATGTATGTAGGTGGTAAAATTCCTCCCTTTAATTTAGAAAATAGTCACGCAAATTTCCATTACGAAATTCCTTTTCTTTTAACGGCTACAGAAACCAATATCATTTTCTTTCTACGAAATACCAAATCAAGCAGTGCTATGGTATATTAGCCTCCAAATGCAGCAAAAAATGGGCTGCGTGGGTGGAAGACATTTTGACACACTTATTATTATTATAATTTTTCACTTTGGGAAGGAATTTTTCCGGAGTTTTGAAAACGTTCCTATATGTATACGTGAAAGGTGACCAGAAATATATGAATAATTACAGGCCTATTGCGTTAAAATTTGTGTTTTGTTTTAATTCTGGAGTATTGAACATTGTAATAGACCATCAACAAGGCTTTCGTAAAAGTGAAACTATTTCTACAGCCCCAGTTGCATTCTATAAAATCGTATTGCAAAATATTGAAAGTCACAGCTCTTTAGTGGAAATATTTTGCGCCTTACAGAGAGCTTTTCATTCTAACCAACATAGTGAGTTTATGAATGAACTACAACCTTATGGTAATCAGCTATTCAAGTTAAGAAGTTATTAAATTGTCTTGGGCACATATTGAACAATGGTACAGCGTTATTTTAACTTTACATTAACTATATCGTACAAATTCAATCTGACCTCACAATCTATACCGATAATGTGAAGATACTCATCCCTAAGGCAAACCAAAAGAAAATTTGACGGAGGATTAATTCTCTGAAAATAAATTATTTTTGGGTTTAGAGAAAAGCAAGTACCTAGTTTTTTTCATGCACGACAGAAAAGTATCTTACCATATAATATTCGAATGAGTGGTCGCATCCTGCGATTCTAACAAGTCTTTAGCAGTGATCCTCCAGCCTACTTTACTATGGAGTGACCATTATGGAAGTTTAACAAATATTATATTATTTTCCAAAAGCTATTCTGTCAAGTCTCTGGGATTACAGATAACTGAGGCAAAAGTACAATACTTTTTCAGCCATCAGGGCTAGATCTCAGCACCAGGAGAGACCTCAGCACCATCACGGCTTTACTCACTGGCCACGGTCCTCTTAGGTACTACCTGAAGAAGATGGGCAAGGTGGACCGCGATAGATGCCGATTCCGATCGGAACACAGCGAGAAGACGTAACACACCACGTGCAACTTCGAGGCGGTGGTAGAATCGGCTAGTATTAGAACTACAGCCCCCAAAAAAAGCCATAGACTACTTCAAAAGTCTAGAGATCAATTGGGACTAAAAGATAAAGGATACTCACAATACATCTTAAAGGTTGCAGTGAAAAGCCTAGACAACCCACATCTGATCTAATCTAATCTAACGATTATAAATAGCTTTTCCTCGAGTATTTATAGATATCAATAAATTCATTTATCTGCGTAAGACGACCTAATTGCTAATATATGTTGATGGTTGACAACCGTATCCTCAAACTTCAAAGAAAACCAACAAACCGCTTTGGCAAAGCCTTCACAAGAAGCAGCTATGGCTGTACCATATACAGGATGGTCCATTTAAAGTGTAACACTGTAATATCTTCGAAACCATTAGTGTTATGAAGAAACGTGTTAGACAAAAGTTTAACTATATGAAGGGGCTCATTCGATGGCACTACTGTTGTCACTATAAAGAAAGACACAAATGTCATAGCAAGGTCAACTCTTTTTTTTTCAAATAGCATATGGTATTTTTTTATCAAATTCTAAAAGAGTAATAAGTTCTGAATAGAAAAATAAACCATATATCACCTTAAATTAATATTAATGGAGATATTTCGAAAAAAATGAAGACATAATAAAAGTTAGTGCAGCAATGTTTTTCCTTCGTTTGTTAAATGTAAAAGTAGAAAATAATAGTTTAATTAATAGTAGCTACAAATTATTTACATAAGGTAAATAATGGAAGAACGCAGACGGCTATCGAATTAGATGTTCAAATTGGCGGCCACCAGCCCCAATGCACTTTTGTATTCGCGGAGAAGAATCGCTATATTTATTTTAAGTATACAATATCGACTTGTTGTATATGACACGGAACCAACAACTCCAGAAAACATGCAGCAGAAAATAAGACATGCATGTGTAGACATTTCTGAAGACATGTTACTGCAGTCGGCTCTCCATCGTACTCGTTTCTATTGTACATAAGGGTTATATTTATAAAGTTTTAGGGCACTTTGAGTCAGTTTAGTGACGTATTGAAACAAAATAGTGCTTGATAAACTTACTGGCTTTCATTCTATTTATGTAGAAAGATATAACTCCTGACGATTAACTAATAGTATGTAAGAAGTGTAAATACATATCATTGACTTATTTCGCTGGCTCAAATGAGTGGGGTGGAGAGATTTCTGCCTCATCGATAAAATATTTAACTAGACTTGATCACTAATTAGTTAGAAGTTTTTCTATTAAATAGAAAAATGGTTGTAGGTATCAAATTCCTTACCTCCACTATAAGTAGTTAGTCGATGTTATCACGCTTATAATTTTTATTGGCAAATCCTGCCCTGTATTTAACTAAATATTTATCCAAACATAATGTTCGCAATGTTTATTTTACTCCAAACGTTACTGTGTGCTTTTCCAATTATCTGTAAACTTTCTTCTCTGTTTCTCCTTACGCAATTATGTTTCTTCAGCTTCATATAGAACTTAAAGAATTTCAACAGCTCGCAGCCGTTACACCACTAACCAGTTCAGCAATGTGATTAAGGAATTTTCAAACAAACCAGTAAAATTTCTAAACCCCCTAGTCCTTATACGCACCCTCATTTACCGGAAGCACGTAAGTGAGTCAAGTACTACCACTACCACCATCAGCAGCAACGGTAGCACCCTCCTTCGGCATCTTCACCGCAGCAGCAACCACCTCCGACACCCCGTAAATTGTGATCGAACCTCGATCCTCCCCATCAGATACGAACTTCTGCTTCTATCTGGTAGTAATCTCGAGGTTCATCCTGTTAACGAGTAAACGGCAACGCACCGTACGAATTATTACACTTCCGCTCGTTCCACGCCCGTTTCTCCTCTCCACCCTAAAGACTACCCTCTCTTAATCTGAAATCTTTGCCGATTTATGCTGCTTTGTAAATGGGTATCGACCCCAGATTTTTTGTTGGGGATAAACGTGTATTTTAAAGTTCTTAGTTACCGCCGTATATAGAAATCGGAAGAAACATTATTATGACATGTGTTCATAACGGCAAGACAACACTAAAACCTGGTAGTTAACTCTCTAATGCATTAACCTTAGCCTGTGTAATGTATGAAGTGTACACGTACACAACCATTGTCGTTGCCTATCTAAGAAATCGATTGATATAATCCATATTTTTATATCCTCCTTAATTTAAGCAATGCAGAGTGTTTTATAAAAATATGCAATTCTTAAAAACCCTCGTAACTTTTTTATTTGTGAAAATGCTTGATTTATATAAAAACCTTATTAGGGCACTTTTTGGCGCAAAATTCTATGATCTCAATTATTTTTCTTTTAAACTGGTATTTTTTGAAATATTATCAAGACTTGTGTTTTTTTATATGGAACACTCTATATACCTTTACAGTATTGAAACGCACATAAAATTGCCTTTAAAATGATATAGCACACTTGGTATTTTATTTAAACAGTTTTTGCATAATTTGATTTTGTGTTTGCAATTTCACAGTATTTTAAGATGGCTATGGATGATAACTACGCAATGTGCTCCGCATTTATTTTATATTGTCAATATCAATTTTCTAACACCAGTTTGCATTAATATTACCGCTTTGTTATCCTATAATTAAAAAATGTATGCAAATCATGAAAAGTACGACATGTTAAAGTGTTTTATACAAGCAAGTAAAAATGAGGATGCGGCATCTAACATTTACTAAAGATCGATATCCCGAAAGACAACAACCATTCAGAGACATTTTCGCCAGATTAAAGCAAAATTTAATAAATTTAAAGGCAATTTTATGTACTTTTCAGTACTGTAAAAATATATAGGATGTTCCATATAAAAAAACACAAGTCTTGATAATATTTAAAAAATACGAGTTTAAAAGAAAAATAATTGAGATTATATAATTTTGCGTCAAAAAGTGTCCTAATAAAGTTTGTATAAAGCCAAGCATTTTCACAAATAAAAAAGTTACGAGGGTTTTTAAGAATTGTATATTTTTATAAAACACTCTGTATTGCTTAAATTAAGGAGGATATAAAAATATGGATTACACCAATCGATTTCTTTTTAAAATCGAGCTCCAGAAACATAGGTTAGTTTTTGTCTAATTCATTCAGAAACGTTAAGTTCCCTATTAAAAGTATCGAATTTAGCCCACCCTGCACGACTCATCTACCACCACTCTTATTTATCTACGTTAGTATCGACATCGATGTCGTACTATCTTCTTTTGAATCATTTGGTATCATATTTGGTGACCTATTTATCAACTTCGTAATTTCACAAATTGTTTCTCCGTGTCAACGTAATTTTGTTTTTATTTCTGACATACAAACAAAAAATTCTGTAATGAAGCTGGAACCTAAACTAAAAATATACCTCACGACATATTTTGCAAACATATCCAAAAAAATCTTCGAAAAATAACCAGAAAAATAATAGGAATGGAGTGGAATGCTCTTATTGGAAGATTTGAAAAGAAGCCAAAGGATATTCCTCCAAACACTTCTTCTTGTTCAAGCAAGACTTCATCTTCTTCATTCTGATCGTTCTGATTTTCCGAACGTTGTTAAGTTTTCTTATCCAGGCACCCGGGCGGTGGAAACCGTTAAAAGCACCTTTCTCTATAACCTGATCGTTTTCTGCACCAACCAGTTGTGTGTTCGTGTTTGAGTGGGATTTTGTGTACAAAATTGCCTCTGGATCGATTCAAGAATAGAACGTATTAGTAAAATATATTGAAGCTACTACAAGAAATTATAATTAGTATGCTAAAAATACAAGAGCTAATTAATTAATTACTTACTTCAGATATATATTGATAAGACGCTAGCCTTAAATATCAGAAAAATTTATTAGCAAACTTTTTAGTAATTCCTTTTTAATACCTATGAAACCTAAAATTTCAATTATTTTCGCATCAATCATTATTCAACGTCGAATACTCTATTCCAGCAAGAGAAGTGCGTGCGAAAAGAGCCAAGAATAACCGGGAAACGAGGAATCATCGTAGTAATTTGAACCATTCTTCGTGTACGACAAACAGAACAAGCAAGTCAGTAAGATCGATATCCAATCGGAACTCTCGTTTTCAATTACCCGTCCGTTCCAAGTTCACGGTTCAGAAAAAAGTCCTTAATTTCAGCACACGGCATAACGCAGAAAGAACGGGCGACTCCTAGAAGGCACGCAACTGGTGACATTGCACATTCCTTTTATAATCAAGCGCGGGAAATGTCGATTGGAAGAACGAAGTGGCAGCGGTGGCCTCTTCGCCGAATGCGATCTCGAACTCAAACCATCCGCTTTCTGTGTTCTTTAATCTTCGGGGCCTTCCCCGATTTATACCATACACGCTTCGAGTTACGCTTGATTATTTTCTAATATGTTCTCGGTTATACGCGATATACAGATATGGAAAAGTAATGAATGACGTTGGTCGGTTGCTAGGTTATATAGCAGTAAATCTGTTGTACTGTTTTTGTATTATTTTCTGTATGTAATTGCCCCGCTGTTGTTCTGGTGATTGGATTTCTGATAAAAAAGTGATTGATATGCCATATGAGGGAAATATAAATTCGTAACACTGTGATGAGGTAATAATTCAATGCCTACAACTTGTAAGTGGGACGAAAATATATTTACGCGGATATTTTTTGTTATATAGGATCGTTCTTTTTAGAAATAATAGTTCCTAATTATGACAAAACTCTTCAAAATAAAATTATGTGGTACATACATGAGTATGTGATTTGTAGGAGCATTATTGCAGTACACTCTACACAGTATTGATTTAGTACTTCTTCTTCAGGTCTGGTGGTCTGGCACTATGGCATATAGAATTAACGAAAGCATTGGGCACATACTAAAATCTCATCTTTTCGAAGAATATATTCTTTTAGTTCAACAACTTGCGACTTGTAAAAAAATGTAACAAAATATGTAAAAAACATTCTTCTTCGCCACTGGGTCAAGACAATGTGTAAGAGTTTTTTGGTGAAACAATATCATCACTTTCTGAGCTTATTTCCTCAATAAAGTTTTTTGCATTTGCTACCCTTTCGGCATTTTTCAGCATCAGGATCTTCAGCCAAGAAAATGATTCACTTAGTTAAGGTCTGCCTATGAGCCGTGGATGCCGTGGACAAAACTTTCACCTAATTTAGAGGAGGGTCAAGTAACGTTACTACAGACGATAGCCATATCTTCTACCAACATGGATTTATGGTAGGTTTTTGTCTAAAATCCATTGAAGCAATCATCTTGATCTAATAACCGAATTAACGGCATCGTATTTGGTGGTAAAACGTCGAGTTTGACTGACGTTAAGATAACTTAAATTCTGTGGGTAACCCTTACCACTTATCATTGCTGCACAAAAGTAACCTTATGCAATCTTTAGATACGTTAATACTGCAATTCTCCCTTCTTTTGATAAAAACGGTCTTTCGACATTTTTTTTCTTATGAAACTTCAGTCTCATAGACATTAAAAACTCAAAGTCAACTCTGGAAAAGTTGTACCGGTTTCATGATCAGTCAAAGCTAGTCCAAATTTATAGTTCATGCTTAAGATTGCGGCAATGCTTGAACACACGATTCAGACATATTTGTACGTCAAAATGGTGTAAAATGGGACAGTCATAAATGTGAACTCTAAATCTAAGTCTTAGCTCACGGCCTGGTTGACGTAAATGTTGTTACGAATGTGTAAAAGTCACGTGCTCAAGCATCGGTACAACTCTAAGCATGAATTATAAATGTTGGCGTAATTCTCCTTGAATTGTATGCGCTAAGTTGCAATTCCTAATGCAGTAAATCGAAGAGAATGGTCTTATTGATGCTTAATTAGGAGATTTAAATCAGAAGACGCAGAAGAACCAATATTTATTATTGCAAAGTCAAAGCAATCATAGAGATGTTGATATTTTACATTTTACTAGTATCATAGTGAAGATGGGTGATTTACTAAAGAACAATGAAAACTTCACATTCAACCTTTCTTTGGTTCTACTTGCGAAACAGTCCCTAGCAGATTTTGAAAATTTCTTAGTTTCTAGATAACTTTGATTTCATGGAACAAGCTGTTACGAAGAAGAAGATTAAATCTACAGTTATAGAATTGATGCTTAATGTAGATTTCGTTACTGAAATACAGTATTTAAAAGATTCTGGCTCAGAAGGAGCCTTTCCTTCCATTATCAGGAAATGAGACTGAGTGAACGTTGGCCTCTTCATCAACACATGTACAAAAATATTTCACAGTTTTAGTTCGACATTTCATCAGTGTATATGCTTCTACGTGGAAGGGTGCTTTGGTCTGACAAGCCCTTTATGGTATGTAAAACGCTCACAAATTTGTGAAGACTTTACAGGACTTTGGTGGCCAGCTTAAATCCAAAACTCACCAAGTTGTCACTATATTCATTTAAACGACTCCTCAAAATTTTGAGATTTGAGATAAACCGTGAGCTTTCAGCAATCTCATTTTGAATATATTCCTTTAATTATGGAATCGTGTTTAGTTAACCTTCTAGTGTCTTATCTATGCTTTCAAGAAGGCCCAGAAAATATCTGCTCTTGATAGGTTAAGTCTAATCTGTTACCATAAAATAAAAGTAATACAAATATAAAATTCTATCCATCTCAGAGGCATATTCCTGTAATAACGTAGACAGAAAATTTACTTCCCTCTATATACAGAAGCAAGTATAAAATCTCCACGTGTAAAGCTGAATTTCTTCAGACTGTCACATTGGGCAAAACGCAGTTCGGAAATAATTCAATATATATTTCAATCTCTTCATGTGGGTGAATCCGAAAATCAAATAAGGTGCCCTAAATGGGCCCGTCGGCGCTATGAACAAGTGCCTGCGACCGCAGCCACCCCCAACGGTACCATCCCTACTGATTGATACATTTTAGTTCCCCTATAGTGCAATGACGCCCTGAAGTACTAAGTTGCTTACCCAAGGGGATTTGATTACGTATAATTTAAAAGTGTCACACTCCGTTGTAACAACGAATACTTTGGAAAATATTTCTACAACGATAGAAATGTTATGGGCAACATATGGATAATTGCTGAAATAAAAGGAGAGTTTGATTAACAAATTTAATGCGGTTTGTAAATCGATATCTAATATTTATATCATCATATATTGAAGTTGTTAATTACTAGTTATTCTTCTGGTAGTATTTTGAGTATACAATTCCAAATGCTGAACGTATAGTTATATTAATATTAATATTAAATTCACAAAGCTATAAATCAATGAGAAACTAAATACATGACTATATTTAAAGCCTTATTATCAGTCATTGGCTGAATATTTGAAACCAAGCTATTATTGGTTACAATAATTAGCCCTTTACATCGTGATGTTACTGGAACGTTTTACAGTTTAACAATTTAACAGTTTGCAAAACTCCAGGACTGCATTTACTAATACATTAAAAGTGTTACCAGAAAGTTTTATTCGGAGACTGATTAGGATGCTAAATGCTTTGCTTGATGAGAATGTTTTTCATTCTATCCAAGTTAGGGAAGAGATCCGTAAATATTTATAGCGTAAACGTTCTATAGGAGCAATATTTTTGGATTTTGCAAACAATTAGACTTCTATACAAAACGTTGAGAGTGATCATCAACACTGAGCTAATTTTTTTTTTTCATAATATTCTACATATCCAAATAGACTTTCAGTGTTAGAATGGATGATTCGGTCACCATTAATGAAGTGGGAATATGCTTGTTACTACCACTGTTGCCTACCGAGTTTTGATCTGTTTTCAAGCTATATTGGACCGCTGGATTTTAAGCTACTTAAGTGAGTATCAAGTTAACATTTTTCAGATATACAACGTTTCTTTAAATCCCATTTTGACACCTAATACTTTCATCGAGACCAGTGTTACTAATATCCACACGGGAAGATGCTGAAAAAGGTGCTCCAAAACTGTTGTTCGTATGACCGTTGGTACGAAATCCAAGTGATGAATTATAAATACAAGATTTGACAGGGCATGCGGTAGGATTGACGAGGAGTACTAGAGAAGATGATAGAAATTGTGGTCTTAAGTTTTTTTGAAAAGAAAATGAGTAATATTATTTAAATCTGATGATATCTTTGCCATTAGTCAAATATATATATAATAAATACCTTTAAATTACAAATATTTACATATTTCAAGTTCTTTGTTTTTCCCTTTTTAAAAACAACAGACAGTTAAAAATTGCTGATATAAATTTCTTTCAACAAAAAATATTGCTTTCGTTGCGGCAAATACATTCCTATTTTAAATTCACTACAATTGCTTCTAGAACTGTGAAAGTAGCTTTAACCTCACTATTTTCCTTCAGCACTGAAATGCAACTTTTTTATTACATAAAACGTTCAAAAGACGACTATACGTAAACACAGAACCACTTAAAGCTAGTGATACTCCCCTTTTACGCGCTACGGGCTCCCCGAAAATTCGAGCTTGCCCTTTCCCCATATTATATAGCGGAGAACATTAAAAGTTGAATATAAAGCGGGTCGCATAAAAAGTAATCAAACTCGCGCCTGGATTTTAACTTTAGCCTCGTAAAATCGAGTTACCCTTGGCTCGTCAAGGAAATACTACACACACCGTTGGAAAATCATCCGCCTATATGTAGAGGGCCTACAGTAGCTCAAGTTCGCGATAGACAGGCCGTAAAAACATGTCACCCTTGTTGGGGTCAGGGCTCTACATGAATATTGGATTATGCAGAGTGTGCCGACGACTCTAACCCTAAAAACAACCGAATATTTTTTTCTCTTTAAATCCCTATTCGTCCGTTTTTATATGCTATATTGTGCTATATTGCTTAACTAGTTTCTTACTTTTCATATTGCGGTTTCAGAAAGATGGCCTAGCCACGCATTTTTATTGTAAATCTGTTCTTGTTATTTCAACCAATCAATCAATCAATTTTTTGTTGAAAAAGTAAAAATAAACCGTTGCCTGCACTCAAGAGAAAACAAATTCGTTAAATTTACAATTTATTATCAGTGCATAATATAGCAATACATTCTATTAAGAATCTATAGGGTACGGTACTGTAAATCTATTCTGCTCATCCAGGTTTAAAGTAATTAAGAAAACTATCGAATTTCCTGATAAAACCACGGAATATTACCTAGTAAACCATAAAATGTGCTTCCATCACCGTAAAATGTTAAATCAAGAAAACGTTATAATTATAAACGATAATAACTTTAGATGAAATGACATTAAACGGTTCAAAGTTCAAATTGCAACTGCGTACATTTAGGGAAAGTTAATTGCATACATATTGTCTGCTCTAAAGATAATACACAGTAATTTACCACTTTATATATCATAGCTATTAATTTTTGAGATAGAAATACTTACATGTTGTTCATGTGTTCTTAACGCTTCTGATCATTACTGTTAACTTAGTACTGCGTGATATGCTCTGTATATGTCAGTGAAGGTTGGAAGTTTAAAGAAGTGACGCAGACTGAAGACTAAGTAGTTAGTAGGATCCACCCGCAACAGATACTCCACAATTTCTGACAATTCTGCTCTTCAACTTGTTGTTTTGCAAACGCTCTAGGGATAATCACAGGAAGAGCGGCAAAATAGGAATGTTGTGAGTTGAGTCAATGCCCTAGAAAACTGTATACAAATATATATTGTTATAACTATCTGCGGAATATCTCAGAAAACAATACAAATACACTATAATACTAGCTAGCAGCTCAGCAAATGTAGGTTTTGTACAGCTGCTTCTGGATGTACTAACGCGAAGGTCTGTTCAAGAGAAGGACGATTTAGATTTAGACAAAACCATTGTGATTACCGAGCAAAATATTGTCCAAGTGGTAGTAAGAGAAATCCAAGACAGTTAACTTGAACTACAAAGAAAATTTTATACGAAACACTTTTGCAACTTGAGCGTTAAGCTGATAATGTGAGAAAGATGAGGAATCAATGACGTTAGGAAACGAACAATGATAGGTTAGGAGACGCACCACCAAAGAAATACTGCAATTTATGTGGAGTATGCAGCTCGTTGAGAAACTATTAGACCATAATGGGTCCGTACTAAATGTAGAGCAACAGGCATATAAGCCTTCTCACAAACTTATCAAAGACAGCCGCGTCAATCATACTGGCAAAGTTTCGGGACATCGTCAGCGAAAGCAATGATCTCTCTCATGATAATATACCTCTCCCCCAGGACGTTTTGTATAAACAGGTTGGGCAAATGTTCTTCCACTAGGCACGCTTACACTGGAGTGCCCCAGAGTTCCCTATTTGGGTTTGAACTATTCAACTTCTACACGAGCAATATGAATACTCGTAGTCAGCTTGTTTACTATTTCGTTGGCTGGTATGCCCTTACGCTCCGGTACCCACATCAAAGCGGTTTTGTTGTGTCTTTGTAATTTTGTAATTCTCTTCAATCCTAGGTTTCTGTTTTAATCTTCACTCATTCCAATCTAGTACAACCTTGAAGGGTTTGTCGAAGGAAAGTTTGGGAATCATCGTATCACAGCCCATTGCAAAGATAGTGTTTGTGATTTCGGTCTTTATTTTGGCATGCCTCGAAGACGTCTGGCTTCTACAGTTTCTACCAGACTTCAGTCTGACTCCCTTTAGGTGCTTTGATGTGGCTGTGTACGCCGAAGACACTTCGGTATACACGTCTTTAAGAAACGCCAATCTAGTCCGCAGAAGATGTCAAAGCTCTGTCGGTGAGCTATTTCAATGGGCACGAATGTAGACCACCTTCCTCGAGCATCATTGTTGAGAAACGGAGGCTGCTTTATAGCTTCCAGCTACAGTACATGGGAGTAGTCGATGAGGCTGACTTTTCGTCACCACTTTTCTACGGTCGGGTGTAAGTGTCTAAGGCTGCGTTCGGCTCTAGCTCCCCTGACATGTCCCAAAGTTCACTCAGCCTCAGGATAAGCCCTCCCCTGATCCAGCGTCACAAAATCGCAAATTAAGAACTGACAAGGTATTGTACATAATCATTTCAGCACCCTGGTTCGTAAGTAATGCCCAAATTCGCAAAGCTCCAGACTTCTTATCTTTATTCGTACACGTGATGTCGCTGCCAAGTACCCTCGAAAGGGCTGCTCGGTCAGAAAACCCGTTGATTCTGAAATTTGAGGACCTGGATCTTGGCAGACCGCCTTATCTGAAACAGGCGACTAACCTGCTGCTAGGATGCGACTTCCTAATGTGTCCTTAGTGACAAGATCGAATATTCCGTAACTAGAAAGGTCCAAAATCTCACAGTCAAGAAAGTTAAGGAACAGCTTTTTTAGCCTTTCATAAAATCGAAGACCGTGAGGTAGAATAATAGGCAGTGTCAATAACTGCCGACTAAAGAAATTAAATATAATTTTTTTTTTAAATTGAAGAGATAAGCAGTAAGCAGAGCTTTGTACGTGCATGTCATTTTAAAATATTTTTAAGTTTTATTACCATTCAGACTTATTAAATTGAAAACAGATAATGGATACGCCAATCATCAATCAATCGGCTCATACATTGCTTTATCATTAAACATATTAATAAGCTTTAGGCTGGCCAGGTCTCTATTCTTTTTTTGCAAATATACTTTTGTAGTTGATGTTTCAAACAATTAAATGTAATTAACGCTATATAAAATAAACATAATTTGATAAAACTGGAAAATCATTACTGAGGAACTTATGTATAAAACATTACGAGCAATCACAAAAATAAACTAGCACAGGATAAATAATCTCCTTCAAAATATGAAATGAAATAAAGATGGGTATGTTTGGTACAGTAATTTGAAAAGTTTCTGATATTTCTAGTCATACATGAAAGTCGCAGTCCAATCACACATTGGATAAAAAAGTTCACTATATAAACGTATTCAAGACGTTTTGATTTAAACGAACCGCACTATTTCGTTTATCATGGGAATTCAAAGGAAACTGAAAATTAACATAATGAAAGAATTTACGTTTTCTCTATTCTATTCTCTGTAGAAGCGAGGGTGATAGGAGTCTTTCGCGGTTCGATGGCTCCCCAGCCACAAAACGTATACATACATAAGGTAAGCGGCTCAATCACAAGATCTCTCTCAGTCAGGGTGCCGAAGAAGTTGAAGCTTGGTTAGTAAAACTCGCGATTGAGTCGTGGGGAGCACTTCCTCTATAACTCACCCTCGTCCGATATTATTTTCATTCCGAAACATCAATTTCTTCACACCGCCGCATAAAATATGATTTTATATACATACGTAGTTATGCTAGAGGCGGCGCTCTACCCCGCCGTCCCCGGAGACAGAACGTATGTAAATACATAAAGAATCTTCTCCGTACAACTTTGTAGCGATATCCTAAGCATTCATGGGAGCTGAGAAAAAATTGTAACGTAGTAAAGTTTTTATGCCTTCATCGTATAGTTTCCTTTGCGACGCGGTGCTTTTTACGATTATGCTTGTCGCGGTCTTTTTATTACAGTCGACGCCTAACGACCATAGGAAGTTACACTAAAATGTTTGTTCATTGAAATATAAAAAAGAAACAAATCTAATGTTAAGAGCTGAAGATATTCTACAATCAACGTTAACCATATTCTAGCCTTTAAGCGTATATAAGTATGTACTCGCTTAGATAAATATAAAATGTTTCGGAATTGTCTTCAAACATGTCTAGATCTAAGAAAGAAATACTTTCTATCAATGAATTTTATCTAAGGGATATATTTTATATGCGCAAACGTTTCAGCGCCTTAAGGTTTTAGTCTAAGACATACAGAACTAAATTAATGGTTAATCGAGAAGAAAGTATTAGCCCACTCTACTCCTGATCAAGAAGCATGCTTGCATCGTCTATTTGGTGTGCTCCTGAAAGTAAATGAATCGCCTATTGCAACAAGTCACATTTTCGCCCGTATTGAGTTTTCTTTAAAGATGTATTAGTTAAACGTCTCTTTCGTTTAGTACGGAAAGGGTATAAGTTTAAGGTTTACTGTAGAAAATTAGATGTGCCATTTTCATTTACTGCAGAAACGATACGAGTCAACGACTTGTATCGCTTCAGCAATATACATATGAGTTTGGTCGACAGCAAGTTGATGTATGTTGCAAATGTGGGAGATTGTCTTTAAAAATTAGAAGTAAGTAGTTAAACGACAATGCGAAACGAGTTGCCTCAGCTGAGCTACTTGTACATAAGAGGCGTCCGAAAAAATTCTACACTACTTTGCAAGAGTCGACAACAAAATTTATAAACAATGACAATGTATTAGCTTTGTCATTTGACTATATGCAAAACTTGAAACTCTCCAAAGTTCCAACTCAAGACTTGTTTTATTTAAGGCAATTGACAGTTAGCGTATTTTGTGTGCATAACATGAAAACTAATAAAGTTGTATACTTCATATATCATGAAAGCATCGCTAAAAAGGGGGCCAATGAAGTATGCTCATTTCTAGCACAATACATTGAAAAATACGTACCTAAAACCGTGACAGAACTCCACATTTTTAGTGATAATTGTTCGGACCAGAACAAAAATAATACCATCATAAGAATATGTCTTTCCTTAACAGATTCTGGTAGATTTGATAAAATTAAATAATATTTTCCTATTACAGGCCACTCTTCTTTACCCTGTGATAGGGATTTTGGCTTGGTTAAAAGAGCACTAAGAAAAGTTGATAGAATTTATACTCTTCATCAGTATGTCGAAATTTTAGCCGTTAGTTCCTCGAAACAGAACATAAACGTACATGTTGTTGATGGAAAAGAAAAATTTCAAAGACTGGTGGCGAAAACTTTATAAAAAAACAACTATTTCAAACGAAACGTCGCAGAGAGGGATGCCAAGAAACCAGAAGGTACATTTTAAGCAACTTCCATCACTTTTCTTACGGAAGTGAAGCAGGTACCGCTGTTACAAGGGAGTTTATTAATAATTTAGTAAAACACACGTTTCGTTTAAAAGTGGCTATTAATATAATGCGACCTGAGGAAATAGCCAATCCATCTGGTAAAGTTCCAATTAACTCCGATAAAATGGACCACATAAAAAACTCGGCGGAGTATGTCGATGATCACGAAAATACTACTTGGCAAGATATATTTGACTCGCCTACTGTACAATAAGGTTTCTTGACTTATTTTTATTTCTTTAACTATAATATGTCTTGTAAGGTTTTGTTAATGCAAATTTTTAAATAAAAATCTAATTTTGCTTTCTTAATCCTGGAAATTGATTGCAGAAAGGATACATGTTTCAAGTTTTGTTTATTTTTTGTGCATAACACATTTCATTAATACTTAAGTCAAAAAATAACTCTAAACTCTTAAAATCTAAACAACGAAATTTAAAACAAACACATTTTATTTTTTTTCTCGAAATTTTCATTCATATTTTTGTCAAATACAGCAGACAATCGACTGTGTACCGCACCTCTCATTATATCTGACATTAAATCTTCTTTTTGAAGATAATATATATTGCATATGGTAAGCATCTTAAAAATCGTTTCTAAATTCTTCTCAGTAACAGCTGTTAATACATACAGTGAGGATATGACATCAAAGATGTGATATTCAAAGAGTAATATAGAATTTCAGAATATCTGAAATGGTAAAAGATTTTGAATTAGGAAAGCCAGACATCTAGAAGCAAATGAGTAATATCCAGATCAGTGATGTGGGATTTAAAAGGTAGCTGAGAATGAAAAAACATTTCTTAAGTCTTTGATCTGGTCTACTCTAGCAATAATGGTTCCATTAATGTACATAGTATTGACAAGTAATAGTTTTGGTACGCTTAGTACTTGAAATAATAACACATTTTCCAGTATTCACGTGAACTTGAATATTTAATATTTAATTTTATTGAAAATCTTGGGGTTATCAGCAGAGGCAAGCACTCTATCTACTAATGAACTTAAGAGATTATTGATATACATACATGCCAATACAAAATATTTTCAAATGTTCAACGTGTTGAAATCACTGCTGGGTTTTAGTATCCAGTGGCACTTACTTCAATAAATTTTCCAGTTTATTTTAGATGAAATAGAGACATCGCTCACTTATACAGGGTGTCCCAGCTGACGCCGTTTCTTGGATAATTTGTTTATTTTATAGTATAGAGAAAAAAAGTTTCAAATAAAACTTTATTATTATTAACTTTATTATTTTAAATAGATCACCCTATATATTATATATTTCTTAGATTCTACATGACATTTTAAGTAATTTTTATTAAGACCATCCTAGGCCTATGTGCTTTTGTTTTCCAAAAAATAAATATTTTATCAAAAATTTTGCAGTTGCAGCACTCTCGTTAATGATGTGTAGGATCAAAACTAAAAAAGGTAGAAAATTTTGGTTTGCGCAAATTGATACGTCTTGAATTACTTTACTATTTCCTATATTAACATATACGGATCCTGTTGCTGACATACAATTACTGGCGCCAACATTTGGAAACATTTAAATGCCAATAACGCTGGTTTTTTTGGGTTTTAATGGGGCAGCCTATATCTGTTTACAAGGGTGGATGTAAAATTAAATTCTCTTTCTTTTGATATCAGAATGTACCAATTTATCTTCAACCGTTTTAGAGAAAAATGTATATTTCTTCTACTACTGTCGAAACAGACCACTTAAATTTGCACAAAATAGGCTACGTAACAATAATATTATGACAGATATATTTAATAATCGTTTGTACCATTTATAATTATACACAAGTAATAAGCTCAATTTAAGTTTGTATTGTAAACAATTTTAGCAGAGCAGGACCTTTCAACAAATAACAACATAAAAAACGCAACAACAAGAGTTTTAAAAAGACATAAGGAAATGCGTGAACTAGGAAATGCACATTATAAATGTAGTGTTATTAAATTCATTAATTTGTCTTCCGTTTTGGTCGAAACAATTACCAACACGTTTTGTAAATGATTGTTCAACATTTCTCAGCATCATTGAGCTGATTTCTTGAAACGCCAAGATAATTCGGTGACACGTATATCCCAGCTGAATTTTGTCACAAAATAGAAAGTCATTACATTTTTTATAAAAGGGTTGGGAACAAATGTTAAAAAATTTTATGATATTTGAAAAGAACAGTGCGTGGAATGCTTGGCGGCCAAAAAAATGGACTATCATGGATCTTCCTAATCCTACTGCTAGTGATTTAAATTGTTTAAAATTTTCTTTATTTCTGTCACCGCATGAGGGCGGTAAAGAAAACAGAATAGTAGAAATGTCGCTTGCAAATTGCAACAATATGCTCTTCCAAATGATGAATGTGCTGCGCCAGTCTATTTCCATGACCACCCAGGACCCCAAATTTGATTTGGTGGGATTTTTATTTGTTAGGTCGAAAAAATATCTTATTTTTGCAACGCGATCTACCGCTTGTAACAACTTGGTTGTGGAAAATGGAAATATCGTTCAAACAATTTCCAAGACAGAAATAGAGACAGTAGTTCTATCTACTCGTTGTAGAGTGAAAGTTGGAATCGAAAATAATAGGAGATAACTTCAAGGTTTAGTTTTTGTTGTTTTTCTGCATTATTTATTTGTAGTATACGGTTGTGCTTTTTACTAAAATCTTAAGCTTTCAATTCACTATTCTATAGTATGAGCATAAATATAACTTTACAGGTACTGTTCTTTTCAAAAGTCACAAAATTTACGTATTTGAATTTCTTTAACGCCCCCTCGCGGTAATGGACAAAACAATATTCAGCAGTTTGAATTACGAGACGTAGCCCAATGAAAATCCTTTCTAATAAGACCAAATTTGCTAAATTCCGTTGACGGGAAGCAGAATAATTTAAATTTATAGAAGAAATTTTTACCATCGGACAAGTTTCTGCGGATATCTTCGGATTGGTAAAAGATAGCGATACCCAGTTTTCGCTGATTTATTGGTAATTTAGCCCACATTTTTAATTTGTTGTCAAAAATGTATGTTTCCATTTAATTTTTTCGAGAAAAAAACAAAATTTCCGAAAAAATTTAAGCAGCGCCCTCTAGCATGCATGTCACTTACTAGATTGGTTCTAATTTGTACGGATTAGATTGAAGGAGTAATGCTGTTTTCAACGAGACTAAGTTTGCAAAATTCGGTTCGACAGAACCGAAGTTACAAGCGTTCTTTCAATACAAAGTTTCCCCTCCGCCCCTCTCCTTATTTGACAAAATACAAAAAAGTTGTCCGATGTAAAATATGCAAAATTTTCAGTAGATTCCGATTTTCATTCTTATAATAAACCTTAAGTTGATAAATTTTACGTAAAATAAGAATTGAATTTTTCGGTGATCAGTTGCGCCCTCTAGCGGTCATCCTACGCTTTTCCAAATAATTTCCAGATATTTCTCGGGGTAACTTTAGTCAGTAATATTTTTTTCCCAAAGCTGTACTGTAAACGGCTCCTGAGATATGGCCGAGCGACATTCTTAGTTGGCCACCCTGTACATCCAACCCTATAAACAGATATAGGATGTCCTATTTAAAAAAATAAAGTTACTGGCATTTAAATGTTTCTAAATGTTGGCGCCAGTAACTGTATGTCAACAAAAAGATCCGTACTTGTTAATATAGGAAACAGTAAAGAAATTCAAGACGTATCAATTTGCGCAAACCAAAATTTTCTACCTTTTTTTAGTTTTGATCCTACAGCTCATTAACGAGAGCGCTGCAACTGCAAAATTTTTGATGACGTATTTATTTTTTCGAAAACAAAAGCACATAGGTCTAGGAAGGTCTTAATAAAAGTTACTTAAAATATCATGTAGAATCTAAAAAAAACATATAATATATAAGGTGATCCATTTAAAATAATAAAGTTACATACGCTTTTTTCTATAATTGAGATACCCTGTATATTTGAAAATATATAAGGTGATCCATTTAAAATAATAAAGTTACATACGCTTTTTCTATAATTGAGACACCCTGTATATTTGAAAATATTTTCTAGCTATGCATCGTATTAATAGGGACAACTTTTATTTGAACCTTTTTTCCCTATACCCACTGTAAAATAAACAAGTTATCAAAGAAACCGTGTCTGGGACACACTGTATACTAAAAAATATGGGCTTGTTACTTCGGCACGTAAACTTTTCACGCATACACTTCCACTGAATATGTCCTCATAGATTCCGTGCTTTGAAACAAAGATTTTCTTTATTCACATGATCAACATTTGAGAATGTTACTTAGAGGGTAAACAACAAACAACAGATTGTACTTCCTAATTTTCAAGTTATTTTTCTTTAGTTTCATAAAAGCTAGTTTATAATTGGAAACGTTATTCTTGTGAAAGCCTGTTAGATACCTGAAAAATAGTGAAATATTCTTTCGTAGGCAAGGGGTAATTTGTTTCATATTATCTCTAGATTTAAGTCATATTGACATGTTGGTACTTCGTTTACAAGATATCAGTAACTTATTCAGGTATGTACACGAAGTGATAGAATATTCAACTTCCTGACAACCGGATTGACCAAAATCGCTGGATGGTACTCTATCGTACATCTAATTACTTCTCTTGCTGTATGAATGGTGCATGAAAGCGATGTGCAGACTCAGGCATGCTTCAAGATATACAGTCGAATTTTTGGATGTTGTACGTTACGTCATTAACAGCGTAATTAACCACAGATATACGTAAAATATTCATCACCGCCATTTAACGTACATTAGAGAGAAATGTCAACATGACATATAAGTCGATTCATACTGGTAACGTAACGAACAAGATACAAAATTTCGACTGTACAAAGTAAAATGCCATAAAACATAAGATACATCTTACATTTCGTGGTAGAACAGTATATTAAACTGCTGTCGCAGTCAACCCCGAGCAGTTATACTATTTTTTTCTGAAATTGATCTAGTTTTAAATGAAACATAAATGCTATATAGTGCAGCTAGTGTCATCGGCACACTGCGATATCATACTTCCTTCTAATGCAAAAAATTCGTCGAAAATACACGACTCAGTGTCACCTAGAAATAATGAACGTTGAGGGAATATCTATGTTAGATTTTCAAGTGTGTAGTTGTGATTATTTACGCTGAAATTGGTTATTTGTAATATGAAGATTATCTAATGTAGTAATCTGGTTGTCATACTGAATCCATTATTATTAATCTAGTTATGTTTAGATATGGTCGGCCTTGTACACAGCAATCTAAGACGTTACTTTATAATTAAGGTTTTTCATTTAGTTGTATATATGTATTTGTGTTTACGTTTATTGTCTTTGTACGTACTTATTAAGTCCCATGCTGAATTACTACCTTTATCCATTATAACCAGCTAGCATAAGTATTCAACAAGAAAATAAATTTCCCATTCAAATCGTAAGTTAAGATGTTAAGAAGATAATTATTGCTTTTACATTGCTAAGGGTGCATCTGTCCACCCATAGTTTGTTATCAATGCAATTTTAAAGATATTCAAGTGACACTAAAACCGTTCCTAAACGAGGTCTATTATAGCTTCCATCATTACCGTAAGTCAGTTTAGCACGTACATACATATTTAGTGTTGCATGCACGCACTACGTGTGTTGCCTTTATACGAGTGCTTATGATTTGTAGTGTATTAAAATACAAACTGCGATAAGTTTAACGTGCCCTTTTATACATTCCTGTTATTATACTCTGAAATTGAAATAGTATTTACGGCGATTTACGAGCTTGTCCAGTGTACTTACCTCTCGCTTATCGATGCAGTTAAATCTAAAAGCTTGTCATAATAACTATTAAAAAGTGTTGTAATTTAAATACATCCTTTTTCTTCGCGAGTTATTTATATGATGCCGTTGTACGATATATTATGTACTTTACACCAGGTAATATTATTTCTTTTTAGTGGTTGGAGGTAAAGTGGGATTTCATATAAGGATATACCTTGATGGTCTTATTTAGTATTCATTACATGAGCATATAAAGTTTGTATAATATGTGTATATTTACGTGTACATACGAATTTATATGATTTCCATACCATAATCTTTCGAGGTACCTACAAGTAATTGACATCGGAGAAACATGAAAAAAGTAAAAAGAAAACATAACTGTAGCGGTAGATGGATGTATTATTTAAAAAGAAAGTAATAAATTCAGTTCATGCGAGTTGAATCTAATTTTGAAACAATTACGTTTCGTTTAAGGAACAACAAATAAAAATCAAAACAACAGAAAAGGGTAGTCATTTTGCAGTAATGATAGGATAAAACAAATAATTCTTCAAGTAAACAACAAAATACAAACACTATCATACAACAGCACATGGAAATTTTTAAAATGAACCGTGGTACTAGAACCCTATAATTATAAATAGATAATAAAGAATTGTCAATGTACAAATGACAATAATGCACCTGGAAAAGCTTCTAGCGAGTTAACAATGCAAATATATCAAATAAATTTTTAATTGATAAACTACATAATTTAATGTCTATTAGTACGTTTATGCTAGAAATATAAGAGATAATATTAATAGGTCATTTCCGTTTACTGAAAAAGAAAAATGAAAATTATCTTCATCTGCAGTAAGCTCAACCGTCCGAAGGCCAGTAGATGTCATCCAAACGGGTATGCAATACACCACAGACGCGTTCACAGACAGGTTCAGTTTCTTGCTGTCAATTTGACATTATCGCTTCCTTCTATGTATTCACTATACTACTATTTATTGTTGTTCTCCTATTATTATTTTTCTTTTTAGTAATGAATATGTTCTCTCTTGAAGAAAAGAAATTCGTAGTGAAATATCATCATCGCAGGGCAGCTGAATGTTTCACACAATACGGTCTTGAGTGAGTTTTAAAGAAAAATAAATATCGCTCCTATAAGTTAAATAAAGCAAAATAAATATTTCCTAATGATAAACATGACAAATTCGACTTTTGTAAAGCACTTGTCGGACATTGCATCAATGTCAAACTTGGTTAAAAACATTGTATGCATTGATGAATCCTCTTTCATCTTGCATGGACGTCACAATCCCTCTGTTACACGCTATTGATCTAAAGATAATCAATACGTAACTTACAACGCTCACACTGAATAACCCCAAAAGATGAATGTGTGGGCAGGTCTTTTAGACCACATAATTGGCCCCTTTTTTATTGAAGGCAATTTAAAGGCGGAAAGATATTTACACCTTCTACAATATACTGGGTTACCGTACATAGGAAACCTTCAAAAAGTCGGAATGCGCGATGTCTGGTTTCACCAAGACGGCCGCCCGGCTCATAATGCAGTTATCGTACGAAGATACTTAGAAAAAATCTTTGATAATCGGCTGATTGCATGCGAAACATATCAGCCGAAGCATTGGCCAATATCC